>CM056829.1:19024600-19574600 GCA_029853015.1 Chelidonichthys spinosus
GACAGGTCACCTGACTACTACAGGGCTAGCTTTTATAATGAAGCAGCAAACTCAGGAAATGTTGGGTTTTCATCAGAACTCTTGCTGAAAGCTTCAGCTGAAAGCAAACATGAAACACTAAAATAAAACAGAGAGTAGAGACAGGGAGGCAGGAGAGAAACTAAACTTCAGATCCACAGAGATTCGTTAAGAAGCTACAAAAGTATTGAGAGATGAACAAAGATACTTTTAAAAATGTCTCTGTCTGAGTCTTGCAACACATACTTGTGCACTGTGGCACAACTCTGAGGATGGGCCATCTCGGGCGTGGCGTTAAACCTGGTAATGGAAATGAATCAGCGTTGCTCAGATTGACTTGGCACAGCCAAAAGTGCAGAAAAATAAGATAAAGCCTACATTAGCACTCATTATATTAGGCTGTTTTCTTGTCATGAAAACATCAGGATCTGTACTGTATATAAATAGAATTCTTATTTATTTTGCTTATACTAGTATATCGGTCATTTGCTGTACTCACCACGATTATTGTAGAGACAGAGGATCAGCCACACAAGAGAAATGATGGTTGGTGCTTCATGTAGATCCCCAACATACTAAGTTTGGGACAAAAAAATAAGAATACTTATCCGCAGATACCAAAAAGTGATATTTTTATTCATTAATTCTAAACTCCACCTTGAAATTGTATTTAAATACATCTGAAAGGGGTGAGAGGAACTGGATGTCCTAGCATGTCATGTACTGCATGTACAATATGAGCACACTCACACAGGAAATCTGTATGTTTGCTGTAAGTGTAGGAGAGGAGGCCTTATAACCCATATCTCTAGTCTGCACTCTCATCTCCTCAGAAAAGTACCTCGGGGGGACGACCATTTCAAAAGGGCAGTGACCAAAAGATGCTCTACAGCCTGAATCTCTTTACTGATGTTACTATAGCAACCGAGTCTTCTGCAGAGTGCGTGCATGCGCATCTTTATGTCCTTGTAGTTGTGTGGGGAGTGTAAATATGCTGTGTGTGTGTGTGTGTGTGTGTGTGTGTGTGTGTGAGTGTGAGTGTCTGTGCGGTGCGTGTGTGCGTGCGTGTGTGAGAGGGATTTGTGTGTGTGTGTGTGTGCGTGTGTGAGTGTAAGCATAGTCTGTATATAAGTGTGTATAAGTGGATGGAGTCATTGTGATGTCATCCATTGGTTTGTGGACAGCGGTTTGAAGCCTCGAGTTCAGCATTCTGATCATCACCATCTTGATTTTGGCAGTCACCATCTTTGAAATGTTGCAACCAAAGAAAGGAGATGACCATATTTGGACTGCAGTGGAGTGAGGATTTAACACATACAGTGTATGCTGCCACAAGCAAGTAAAATTAATCATCTACCCACAAGGTGCAGCAGTACAGTATGACATTCTTTGCCCTGAATCTTTTAAGAAACGCTGATAGAATTTATTTCATTCTATACAGAATTTCCAGATGTTTTTTTTTTTTTTTTACCTTTCAGCACTCAAAAGGTTGTCATTGCGGATTTTTTTGCGAGAACCATTCAGACGGAAGATACCATCAAAAGAGTTTGTTGAAGTAAAAAGAAAACGAAGGACTTCAGCTGAATCTCCAACAGGAACACGGATAGCTTTCTGCTTTTCCCCTTTTCTTTAGTGCGTTGTATAGTTTTTATGCATGTAAAGCTCTCCAGTGTCAAAGCCTAAAGTCCATGTCCAAAGGGAGTTACTCTCCCCCACAGAAACTCTGCTCCTGAACTGCTTGGACTAGAAATCTTGCCTTTTCTTCTGCAAAGTGTTCATGTCACCAAGTAACACATTTGCATAAAATCTGCCCAGCTGCCTGTTTGGCAGGCCCTTAAACAAAGCTAGTAAGAGAGGAGCCGAGTATGAAGTTGCCGTGTTGAGAAGACGCTTTTCTGCCGTGCAAACAGAAACTTCCTTTGTATGAACTTCTTAATGAAGAAGAGTTGACACAGCAGTTGACTATTCACAACAGAGTGGGCCAGCTGACCAATCAGAGCAGACTGGGCTTTTGGAGAGGGAGGGGCAGGAAGTCAAACAGAGTGTTTCAGAGAGAGGCTGAGAAGAACTGCTGCAACACAGCCTGATGGGAGAATAAAGTGTTTTTTGATCATTAAAGCATTTAAACGTGTTCTAGTAACCTGAAATACAAGTAGGACACCATAAAAGGAACAGAATATGTCCTCTTTAATCATTATCAGCTGACTGTGCAATCAGAATGAATAGAGCTGCAAATACAGAAACAGGTTCGCCTCAAATAAATGTGAAGAATGGTTGTTTAAACACAGAAAAACGTTAACAGATAGGTTTGCTTTTTTTCTTTCATTGAAAAACATTCTGTCTCCACTTGGTCTACTGAGGGTATGAAAAATCTCAAATATGGTGAATGAATATTACAATGATATTACCTCCTCAAACCACATTGACCCTTTCGTTTCCTTGTCATAAAAACATGTATCTAATTTCAAGCCTGCCGACTGTTCATGTTGAATTCTAACATACAGTGCGGCTCCACTAGTTCAAATATTTGAAAAAGTGACTGGCTGCGAGGAAAACGCCGTCAGACAGCGGCTGCTGGATGAGGAGGCGTGACTTGACATCTGTGTGTATATCTGAATTATCTCTCCTGTAATTGCTTTCTTGCTTGTGCATGTTGAACATGTCTGTTTGCGCTGGACTTGGTTTATAAAGTCATCCATCACTGTCCTCGTGTCATCACACAGTTTGGAGCACATATCACATTTTAAAATGAGCATGTGGTGAAGATAGATGCACATTATGTTTGATGGCTACAATTTCCCCCTTTATGTGCATATGTGCTCAGTCTGTGAATATGGCGTAGCGATAAAAAGCTAAAAGCCATATATTTCCCACAGGAGTTTGCTGAGGACTAAAATAGAGCTTAAAGGAGAGGCGATATGGGAGTTATCATGGTCAGGAGGACGGAAACACAACTGTTATTGGATGCTAACGTTGCTACGTGTCTGCTGGATCTGTAAGTGGGTTAACATGTTAGATATGGAGACTTGGACTCACACATACAGCGGTTGTGTCTCCTCCATAATCACTATCCAGGGTTCTATGAGCTCACAATGAAATAAAAACACTTTCAGACATTATTCTGGCCATTGCCTGCTGTGGCACAATACAAAAGTGCCAGATCGACTTCAGATGGTGGACCATGCATAATAAATACAAACATTATGTACGCATTTTAGGCTAAGTAGAGTCTCTCTTACCGAAATGCTCTGTGAGTGAGTTTAAGTATCCCTGGTAAGTAGTGATGCAGTGTGTATATCACTTTTATTGTGAAAGGTAAGACGTGAGTGATTTCAGACACAGACAGTGAGACTAGACTTGGATTTTCTGAAAATGAAAATGACGTGAGCATCTCTGAGTTTAAGAGGCTACAGTGATGTGTTAAGTAAGATAATAAGTCATTAGTTAGAGACCCAGTTTATTACAAAACAGATTAGGGTTATTATTTCATGCCAAATGTAAGTCACTTCATGTTAGTCTATCTCCATTTTAAGGGCCAAATAGTTATTTATTTGATTTCATTGTGATTTATTTCATATTTCATTGCAATAGCCAGTTTAAAGTGATACCAACAACTCATCAATGTTGATACTGTATAGATGAAAGCAGTGATGATGCAGTACGTGCTTTGAAGCTGCTATTTTTTAAACCAGATGAGTCGCCCCCTGATGGCCAGTACGGAGAACGCACATTTAAGGGACTTTGGCAACTTCAGTGATGGACTAATCAACGTTGTGAGATTGTGTACGGCCATCTCCTCTGCATCCTGCAGCAGAGCAGAGAGACAGGCATCGCTGTGTAACACGGTTCCTGACAGTCATCGCTTTAAGAGTATATCAAAGCTTCTCGTCTGTGTCTAGACCAGGATAAAAACAGACGAGGTCAAAGGCTGATCTGAGGATTAGATGAACGTTTTGTCACAAAATCCCTTTCAAAAGTCTTTTGTTGTGATTGTTGGTGTTTTTCCTTTTTTGTCTTTCTGTCCCTAATTAGACCATCTTGTTCGTCAGCGCCATAACATAACGACGGTGCTGTTGGGTGATAACCTGTGCTGTATTCTCATGCATGTTGCTTGAAAAGGTCCCAGGAGCCGTTTCTCAGCTCCATAAATAGAAGCAGCCACATAAAGCAGGAAGGAGGCGGCTGAATGCAGACCGAGGCAGAGAGGATTCTGACAGAGCACCAACTTCGGATTTTAAGGAAAGTTGTAAGAGAAAGAAGAGTTTGATGGATGCTCAACAATTGAGGTTATATTTAGTTTTCATTTGGGGAAATAATTACCAAATTATAGCTTTCTAGAGTGTTTCTCATTTGGATACAATGCCAGGATTTCTGACTATTTTTAAAAAAACATTGAAAAAATCATTTTAAATGACTTAATCTAATGTTCATGTGATGGTGATCGCTATGTACTGATAACCTTTGTATTCCACTATCATAAGCTGCCATCATAATGCTCCTCTTTGTTTGTGTCAACAGTGGGTGGTAAAAGATGACATTACGCCGACGAGCTGATGCTGGAACACAAAGCTGCCGTCAAAACAGAAACTCAGACACTCACGGCATCCGTTGATGCAGAGACATGTTCAAAATAAATCAGCTCGAGCGAAAATCATGCAGTTATCCCGAGATTTTAGGAATCTGCTTCATGCACACATAAGAAGAAAGGGAAAGAGACTGGAGGGAAACAGCAGAAGGAACTGGAGTTCTGAGATCAGTTGTTGGCTGTGCTGAACATCACGCTTCCATCTATTTATATAAAAAGGGAACAATTTAACTGAATTTCCAGAAAATCGCATCGAGATTTACAGTAGGCGAACTGTTGTCTGTGAAGTTAATAAATCATGGAGTCATTGGGACACGTCCTCATGGCAACCCATTAAATCATTCACAAGTCTGAAATTAGCATCCAACTTATCCTCCAAGTTAATGAGGGGAAAAATAATATGCACATGTAAATATATGTACACACACAAATATATCAGCATTAATATACAGCAGCATCAACAACACAGCCATTACCTTGTATTCATAACCATCTTTGTTTTAAAATCATCAGTTGCACAAAGACATCAGACACTGAACAAATTTAATTATTTCCATTCCGATCGCCTCTCCTGAATTTACATAACCTCGATATAAAACATCCCCTCATCTCATTTTGCCTTCACTTGCTCCTTTGTTTGTAAGTGTATCGGCTTTAATTCTCTTTGGTATGGTGACTTTTGGCAGAAAATTAAACTTCATATTTCTCTCTCATCCTCTTTGTCTCTCTCCCTCGTCCCTCTCTTTTTCCACCCTCACACTGCTATCGAAATGCACGCAGCGTGAAATTAAAGCCAATGCATTTCCCACTCTGAAATAAATTTGCCACTCTGATGAGGTTGGAGTTGGTCCAAGGCTCTGCCAATAAAACATTTTTTACACTCATTTTTCAGCATGGTGGAATTATGGCTTACTTTTGTTTGGCATGTATGGCTCCTTCCACTTTCAGCTTTTTGCGCTTGCATGTTGTTTCAGTGACTTAGTGTCTACGGTTGGCAGTCAGGTGACCTGGAAGCACACGGCACCGACTGAAAGCTGGCATCGACGTGGTAAATCGGATACATTGGAAGAGAGACTAGGTAGTGACCTTAACTCCCAAGGACAAGTGACGACACAGACCATCACAGGCTACAAAAGCACATGTGAGGCCTTGTTACCATATGAGCTGAACACCTTCTACGCTCGCTTTGATCTCCTCAACAAGAGAGTCATCTGCCAAGTCCATCCGCCTCCTGCACTTAAAAGGTCTGCAGTGTCTCAACCATGCTTTTAGAAACTGGTTCTCCAGCGCATCAAAAACAATATTTGGACCCTCACCAGCAGATCCACGTCCATCTCCACTGTCCTCTGCTCAGTCTTCACTCATCAGAATGCTGTTTGTTGATTTCAGCTCAGCATTCAACAACATCCCCTCCACGAAACTGGTTGGCGAGCGAAGCACTCTGGGCTTGAGCAACACACCAAATTGGATGTTGGACTTCCACACAAGCTGACCCCAGTTAGCTGGAGTTTGTGGTCACACCTCCTTCACTCACTGAGGGAGGCCCCCAAGGCTGTTCACCCACGGCTGCAAAATGAGTGATGACTTATTTTTGGAAAGTTTTCAAACTTACTTTTATAGAAGAGCAAAAGAAAACATTCTGACTGGAACTATTAGAAACTTGGCATGGGATATGCACGGCCCAACAGGTGAATAAAACCGCCCTGAACACCAGTGGAGTGGTGACGAGAGGTGCCTGCGTAGAGCCCAAGGGATCCTCCAACACAGCACCCACCCAGTCATTCAGAGATACAGAAGTACCGGCTGTTGCACCGCCTGCCTACAGAGCAGCTTCTGTCCTCAGACGGTAAGTCTTAAATCCATCCTCTACGCACCACCATAAATAAATGACTACATATTCTACATCGCACTTTATCTCTGAAATTTTACTTGGAAATAGTCTCACCATCACATATTTGATTTTTTTTTATCTATTCCGGTTTAAAAGAAGGGAGGCCACAACTGTACAACCCTGTTTTGTATAAATCAACCTTGGTTGGGTTGTATTATTACAGCTCCTCTGTAGATAAATTGGAAATTAAAAGAAAGATACAAGAAAAATAATCCATGCAAGGTGTGAAACTCACTCACTCAAATACTCCATTATTTGCTAAGTTGTCCCGCCTTTACAGGTTCAACAACAATGTCAATCACACATCTGTGCACGCAGGTCTAAAACAACTGTCTGGTGGACGGCAGTGCGTTTTTATTGTTGAACAAGCACCACCACAGCATTCCAATCACAAAGCTAAACAAACATCAAATACTTAATGGATTAACTTACTCAGAAACAAAATTCCAATTAACTCAGCTGTATTTACACAAACTCTACTGTAAACTGAAAGGATATAATGCACAGATGTATAGCGAGTAGCTAAGGGCCACGTTCTTTGGTTGAGCTTTTAAATTCAGGTTACAACAACTAAACAAACAGAGAGCTTAAACAGATTTGAGATAAAATCAACAGAACAGATCAAACAGATTGTGTGGTTCTGTCAATGAAAACGTTGCTCTTTTGCTATTTTGGACTTTTATGACGACATGGAGCTTTTTTGACTTGAACCATTATTTATTCAGGGAAGCTCTCTTCTGCAGGACCACGCTCACGCAGTGCAGCTCCTCCATGTTAAAGGTCTTGGAGAGGCAGCATTTTGTTTTTATGCTCCTCATGTCTGGAATAAACCTCCAGAAAACCTGAGGTTTGCCTCCACATTACAATCTTTTAAATCTGGTCTCCAAACATTTCTGCTTTTTAAGAAATCTATAAAAACGTATTTATTTATCTGATCATATTTTCTTACAATTTTAAAGTCATTTTTCTGATCTTAACCCCTGCACTGTCTTTTATTTCTTAATTTTCTTAATTAATTTTTTTAATCTTTTATTTCTATTGCTCTTTAGTAATTTTTTACCTTTACCGTTTTCTTTCATTGTTCTGTGAAGCACTTTGAAATGCCTTGGTGTATGAAAGGTGCTATATAAATAAAGTCGCCTTCCCTTAACCACGTTCATGCTGCTTTTATGCCCTCCACCTTCCCATCTTCACCCAGTCTTTGAGTCATCAGCGTCATCAGCCAACAGCAGAATCTTCTCCAACTACCAGCACCAGTATTTGATTTATCAGGCTGCTGCTCAGGCCAGACGCCCCTCGATTAAAAAACCTACCTGAGTCTAAGCGCCAAGCATTTTCTGTCAAGACTGTTATAATAAACAATCATCTTGCCTTCATTCACTTGAATTATCAATAATAGCACATTTAAACAGAGAATTGAAGCACATTTTATTGCATGAAGTCCATTGTTACTGTAACCTTGTATTCCCTGAAGACTGCCTGCAGACTCAACAAAACCCCAGCTCCTCTGCCTTAAACTTGCATTCTCTCTGCTGGCCCTTAGGGGGCGACTCCTCTGGTTGCAAAAAGAAGTCCAATTGTATTTAAGTCTGAGAAAAAATGACTTGTCATGTATATATAGGGCAAGTGTTATAAAGGTTAAACGTACATATTGGGTTTCCAGCATCGCTGCCTCTTGGAAATTGATCAGTTTCAACAGCAGACTCCAAAGCAGCAGCTCAATCATGATATACAGTTTCCTTTTTTAAAGATTAACGAAAAGGAGCTCAGAGCAAACTGGAACAACTCTGCATCTTATTAAGTATTGATTGTTAAAACAAAGAATGCGGTTGTCTTGCAACCAAGGTCTACTCAGCCTTTTGAAGGTGAGGAGAGTAAAGATTTATAGCCACCGCTTTTATTCATCACTTTATTCCTTATAGCCCCCCGAAGTATCCTTATTGTTCAATTGGCAAATTACCGTCTTTGGACTTTTATACTTCTCCAGTCGTTCAGAGAGATTGCCCATGGATCATCATACTCCGGAGCTGAGAGCCAGGACCACGTTTAAAATCGGAGTTTATTCCCCCTTTAATCTTTGATGATTATAACTCACGCAGCAGCGCTCCAGCACCCCGGTGGTGATTATTCATTCATCGGCCCATTTCTCTCTTGGCTGAGGTTGCTCCCAGTCCGGTCATATTAATCAACCAGCGCTCTAATTGACTGATTAAGTCATGTCTCCAGAAGCCAAAATGGCTGACTGACTCATTAAACCATGACACATATTCTGGTGGCAAAATGGCTGACAGCGATCCAATTCCCCTGACTTTTATGGGCACTATCTTTTATAGCTCCTGTATTTTTTTTTTACTATTTTTTTTCTTCAAATGTGTTTGAGCACCAGACAGCTTAGACATCTACTGCATGACCTAACATTCACACATTCCTGTTTGCAAATCATGCTAACTTTTAAATAAATAATAGTCCATATTTTCATGAAAGAAACATTGCTGTTACTCTGACAGACTGATATTAGAGAATAAAACCTTTAACCTACAGTCGTCTCATACAAGCATTTTTTTAGGTGGGTTTCTGTCATTTAAGATGCCATATGTTACATGTGTTTGCTGTTGCCAAAGAGTGTTTTGGCAAAAACATGTTCTGGGTCTTAAGCGATGATTAAGAGGGATTATTATAAACCTTTAATGGCACGTGCTAAGCTTATCTGGGTGGGAGGAAGAAGGTAAAAACTGGAAGTAGGTACTGAAAAAGGTCCCATTTACCTAAATATCAAGAAGGCAACTTAATTTGTTAGTAGTCTAGGTCAGACCTTGATTCAAATATGAGCAACTGTTGATGTTGCTCAATGTTCTGCTTTAAAAAAAAATATTATAAAGCATTACTTTCCTGTCCATTTTCTCTAAATAGGATTAATTATTATAAAGGATTAATTATTATTGGTCTGGTAGTTAATGTCTCGTTTGAATAGTACCACAAATTACATATTACATGTTTGTCAAGTCAAAAGATGATATTGCAAGTCATAAGTGTTCTCTCTCCCCAAGAAAACTTGATTGGCAGACTCCCATGACCCCTCCAACCGCCAAAGGTGGAGAGCTGTTCCACTGGTCCACAGCCAGGATTGAATCTGCCACAGCCCAACAATGTCCCAGTGCCTTCAGCAGCCCAGAATGAATTTCTTCCACCACTGGTGCCTTTCCACCAAGCCTAGAGACAGCCTGCACTGCCAGGGGTCAGCATGCCTACGTCCTCGCGTTTGCCTGCTGCCCAGCTCACAAGGCCATGCCCATGCCAGCGTGTTGTGGGTCCACAGGGTGGCGGATACATGTCGATTTTTTTTGGCCTGTGCCCGGCCAAGCAGGCCACCTAACACCAGCCAGTGACCTCCCCTCCCATATCTGGCTCCATGGGGCCCCGGTTTCCCTTTTACAGACAGTGTGCTACAACTTTTTTCTAGCCAATTCATGTTGGGTCAGTCAGTCACTTCTGGTCTGTTATTTGCCTTGGGAGACCCGACCTAGAGCTATCACATCCAACAACACAGCTCCCAGGGTCACTGGGTCACATGAACCTCCCCATCTGTAGAAACTGAAGAAAATAATATGCAGTTGGTGAATATGTGGCCAATCGAAGGACGGCTCATCCTTTTCAGAAGATACAGCACCGTTCAGCAATATAGGGTCAAAAGCAAAGCCCAAGCATGCTGTCTTATGTCCCAGAGAAGGGAAATGTTATCATTCTGCTGTCCTGTACGCATGACAAGTAGGTGGATAAAAGTTCTGGAAAGCCTATAATGATGATATCAAGACATGAGCTGTGTTCGAAATCATTCACTCATTCACTCACTCCCTATCCCCTACATCGTGTATATGATATAGTGCACTACATCATGTACACGATGTAGGGTACGACGGGAGGAGAATTCAGACACTACATGGGTCATTTGCTGAACGTGGTTACGTCAGCAGATGCGCCAGATACTCATGTGACGTGAGCGGGCGCGCCAAGCATCATGTAAACATACCTGACGGTATAAAGATGTGATTCTTCATGGCGGTTGTGTTTCTTGGTCAATAAACTGTTGAAATATCAATGGTGTGTGAGTTTGGTTTTGTCAGCTACTGTTTTGTGTCCTCGTCATGAGCTGTAAATGCTCAGGGTTGCGCACAAGCTGTAAGATACGTAGCGCGTGCGAACTAACGCTAGTGGTCAGTAGCTATTTAGCTCGTAGCTAAGTAGCTAGTGGTCAGTAGCTATTTAGCTCGTAACCACGGCAGCATTGCATTGTGGGATACGAGAGCACAATGTAGTGTACATCGCTTGTTCACTCAATTTTGCGGTGCATTGTGGGTATTTTGTCGTCCACTACATAGTGGATGAAATCAGCCACAGAGAATTCGAACAACACTACAAAATGGCGAACACACTATATAGTGCACTACATCCGTGATAGGGGGCGATTTCGAACACAGCTAAAGTGTGCTGTAAACCATCATTTACTATGATGATTAATAAATAAGCACATTGGGAATTACTGACACATGAATAGTTATGTTAAAAATTGTATTTTTCCTGCAGGCTTCCAGCAATAATAAATCTATGACACATTTCAGGGCCAGAACCATAATTGATAGAATTATGTAAATACACAAACTGTCAACATTTTCTTATACTAAAAAACATTTTGTTGAAGTCCACATTTTCATTTCAATGGGAGTAAAATATGAGCAAACTCAAACTGACCTTCAGTATCCTTCTACGGCAGAATTGGCAGTATTTTTTCACAAGCCTTGGTCCCAGAATGAGAATGAATCCGTTATGGGACCCAGCCTGAAAAACAAGGCCTGAATTAGAGAGAAAATGTGTTATCATTGGGCTGCCAAGTGTCTGTGCAGGAACCTGCTGGGGCCAATTCATTTATATTAGGATGCCCTATACGCAGCAGTAGCAGAGTTTGTCTGCGGGAAAACGCAGTGACCGGGGACATCCATCTGCACTGAGCTAATGAGGCAGTGCTGTGTTACTGATTATTGGTCATATTAGAGCACACTCACATATATTCTTACTCATACACTCATTAAACAGAACAAGGATACAGAAAAGGGTATTTCAGAGATTAAATTAATAATAATAATATTGTTTTGCTTGTGTTGGGTTTTCTGCAATCAAATAGTCAGTATATGGTTGACATTGTTTCAGCAAACCACAGATAAGTTCTAGGTTTTACTTTGATGTTTCTGAGACAAAAGTTGAATGAATATGTTTTATATCATCCTCGTATCACACTTGCAGAAATCCATCAGAATCCGGAGGCAACGGGATGTGTTCAAAGAGGATTGGGTTGAATGCAGGTAAACAGTCCATGTGGAAAGCAATTTGGGCAAATGCCAAACCCGAATGCAAAAATGTCCACATTAAAAAAAATAACAACAAGCAAACATAGTGAATGTAGTTTGAAAAGAAAAGTACAATGCCGACATATTTCCTGGTGACTGGGATGTGTTTTTTTAAACATCGTATTTTGTGAAATGTTTTCTTTGCAAAAAAAAAATATTTTTGGAACATTGTGTTTTGACATTTTTCTGTAATTGAATTCTCTGTAATGTTGCTGTATTTTTTCTATTTTGAAATGTGTTTTCTAAAATGTTCCATTACCTGAGATGTCCTTTCTCTAAAATGTATTCCCAAAACTTTCCTAGCCCTCTTTTGCAAATTGTATTTAAAAACCAAAAGGCAAATGTTCAAAAATTTGAATATATTTCTTACTTTTACTAATGCAATAACAATTAAATTTGAATTTCAAATCTTTATTCAATCCATTCCATTATGAATTTAAGTTTTCCATGATTAGCCTTTTTCATTAGCCTTCTGTGTGTTCACGTCCTTGCCAGGTTTTCCTAAGTTCCTCGCTTTGTATGTGATCGGGCAACATAAGACCCAGGGACCATAGGACCCTAGAAGGAGGAAGAGGATCCAAACATCATTGTGCAAGATGTTGGTGAACATGTGAATCCCCCTGACAGAATAAGGGTGCACAATGCAGATTTCCGCCAAGCAGTAACTGGAGAAGTCGAGAACCCACGGTACCCATCAGAAGGGTCTGCAGCAGCAATGTCCACTCCAGGGTGGAAGAGACAGAGAACCACCACAAGGCTTCCTGTCAGTGAGGTCAGTTATGACCAGAACACATGGAGCTGTAATGCCTCCCATCCAAGCTACCATTAAGACATGGGCGCAGAGGGAGCATACCAATGTTCCCCGCTTTGTATGTGACCAGGGGACATGGGACCCTATTTTTAAAAAATGGTCCTATGATCCCCGTTTTTTCCAAAAAGGGTCCTATGTTTCCTGCTTTGTATATGACCGTGGAACATCGGACCATTTTTGGGAAAAATGGGGAACATAGGACCCGGGGAACATAGGGATTAGGGTTGGGCATCGAGATCCGGTTCCAAATAGGAACCGGTTCCTAACCTCCGGTTCCGGAACCGTTAAGAAGCTGTTGGAATTGCGATCCTTTTTTTTCGGTTCTTAAACGTCCGCACCAGTTTGTTTGTATTACTCCGCCTGGCGTGCGGAGACTCCGCGATAGAACGATCAGTAACGAGTAATCTAACGCGCTACTATTGCCAAACCAGTCGTCAGATTAAAGTTACTTATCCAAATACACGGCGCGTTACTATTTTTGTCAGTAAAAAAAAAGATCTGCTTTCTTCGTGCGTCTCGGGGTGTGACGTATGTTAAGGCCTGATTATGCTTCCGCGTAGTGATCACGCAACGGCAACGCAACGGCGACGCAGTTGCTTGGAGACCGTGATGGTTCTGCGTTGGGTTTACGCGTCGAAATGCAATTCAATGCCACACCGGTAGAGGGCGCTATGTTTTTTGTAAAGACTGACCGACCGACCGAGACTCTTGACGTATATCGTCGTAGCCTCGTTATAGCGTATTTGTTTACTTTCCGGCTTTAAACATCCACAATTTTTCAGAACCTGGTGTTTTATTTCTTTGTGCAAAAGCGACAAGGTGCAAACAATAAAACGAGGTGAAAACAATAAAAGTAGCCTTTTAAAAGTTTAAATGGCGGTGTTTATGAATGGAAACCGGATAGCGGTCTCCAGCGGATGTAGTTAGCGGACCAATCACAGCCGATGCCGCTGCGTTGGTGTTGCGTTGGCGTTGCGTTGCCTCGACGCGCGTCGAGGATTTTTGGGAGGCACACGTCAGGCCCTTGCGTCGACGCAAGGGGGGTCCGCAAGGACGTAAGGGGTCCGCAAGCTCCCTTGCGTTGTGTCGACGCGGAAGCATAATCCAGCCTTTAGCCGACACCTTCACAGACGGTCGCGTGTAGTCGCTATACCGGCAGAAACGTAAACAATGGAGGGGGAGAGATACGCATTTTCCAGCTGGAAATACAAGCATTATTTCGACTTCATCTCAGCAAAAGATGGCAACATAAAGGTTCGTTGTACACTCTGTGTTAACAATAAAGTGTTGTATACTTTCAAGAATACAACGTCAAACTTGAAAAAACATTTAGAGTCACAGCATGGCACAACCACATTAAAAGAGCAGGTCCCGTCCGGTGACGGTGAAAAGGCGCAGCGTGTGAATAAACAAGACAAGTTCTCGATTTCACGGAGCTCCTGCTAACTCAGTCTGTGCTGAAATGCGAGCGGAGTCTCTCTTGAGTGTTTAGTGGAGACATGTCTCGCTGCTTGCTGGCCCCGCCCCCTCCCTTCGTCATCACGCCGCTCATACTTGAGGACTGTGCTCATTTGTTTCATAAAACCAATCCTTGCTGCTCTAATGCCGGTTCAATATTCATAAAATGTTCATTCATGTTGTTACTGCCATTACAATATGCAAACAGTTATTTAAGTTAAGTGAAGTCAAGAAAGACTGTCTTTATTTTTTTATATATAAAAACATGTATTTTCTATCAGGACATAGTTTTCAAGTGCAACTTAAAATGGATACATTGTAGATGTTACTGTTAAAAAAGCACATCAATAAAGTGAGTATTGGCAAAATCGATTGTCTGATGCAGCTGTTGAATGTAACTAATAAAGTAACTTGTAATCTAACTTAGTAACTTTTAAAATCAAGTAGTCAGTAACTTAACGAAGTTACTTTTTAAAGGAGTAGTCAGTAGTCAGTAGTCAGATTACTTTTTCAAAGTAACTGTGGCAACACTGGACCTGTTGACCTGCACCTCAAAGAATCGGAATCGAGAATCGTTTAGAACAGGAATCGAAACAGAGGATCGAAATCGGGATCGGAATCGGTAAAATCCAAACGATGCCCAACCCTAATAGGGATGACCCTAAAAATTTGCTAGATGCTAGCAACTACGAAGCTAGCTAACTAAATTCAACCCTGACAGCTCATAATGTGATGAATGTGGTTTGGATTGGCTTACTGATCTGTAATGTGGGTTGTTGTTTTATATTGTTTTGTGTAATGCTGTGTTGCTCGGCTCGTGCACACATGAACATGCACACAACATGTAGAGACGGGCCAAGTGAAATCTCACCGCCAAACACAAATTATTACCTCCAGCCATTCATGCACAAGAACAATAAATGGGACAACACACGGGTGCTCATACTTGCACACAAACTCATACAGCCACGTTGCCCCTCAGCGGTAATGAAACCTGTACTGATCAATGGTGAAAGACAGGCCAGTTGAGCAGCCATTCAGCCACTACAGCAAACAAATAGCCCTGGCTGACCAATGCACCTCCGGCCATTGTGGGCTCCATCACACAGGAACATTAGCCAGCGCTGTTAATGAGCTATTACAGCAGTGACCTTGGGGACAAACTCATTACCAGGTGACAATCGACAGCAGACATAAGCTGGATTCATTATCATAATTATCAGAGCCGCCTTTATTGCAGCTCTTTATGGTTGCTGCTAGAGTGTGTGTGTCGCGTTGTGCGTATGTGTATGAAAGCATAAGACAGAGAGTGTTACAAGCAGTTATTGACCATTACCATACTGTGAAAAATGATCTCCTTGCCTATGTGATAGCTTGGAACATTTTGACTAGAATTCACTCATAATATTTTATGGGCTGTAAGGAGGAGGCCTGTACATTCAAATAACATTTGGACATCATCCGTTTCCCCCCCTGGAATATTGAATGAATCTTTTGGGGGGTTCATTTTAAGCATTACGGGCTGAAGCTCGAGCTCTAAATATGGTGAATGGGCTCATTACAAATCCTGTCTGAGTTTGCTCACACGAGTGTGAGGATGGACGGCCACTTCAGGGCTTTGCAGCTGTTCCATCTGCTCAGTGGAATCCATCAAACGCCTATCTATCAATCTGCTCCCTCACTGCTCCCACTCTCTTGTCGACTTGCTGCGGGAAGTTTACAAACTTCTGCATCTCAGCGAGACAGGGAGGGAGGGAAGGGGGGGGGGGGATTAACAGCACTGTGTGCAATGTAATACGTACTGTCCACAGCAATGATGTGACTTGACAAATTACTCCCCTGGAAGGAATGACTGCTGTTGTATTCAGTGTAAAGCTATTGGTTTGTCAGACCTATATCCCCATCATAGCCAGTTTCAGTCTCCTATAGACAACCATACTGTTGTAATTTCGGGATCAGACAAAACTGCAAATTCTACAGACAGATAGATGTCTAATACACATCGATAAAACCTATTTTAGACAATTGCTGAGTGTGTTCCTGGCGAAACAGTCAAATACGTTAAGCTGTTAAATACAAAAACAATCATTTAAAATATTTAAATGATTAAATGGACATATGAAACCAAATCAGATTCTGACTTCTATCTTTAAGTCAGTTGGTAAGCCACGGTCTTCTTTAGTCTAGCTGCAAGCAGGTAGCAGCATAACCGTGGGAAGTGGGGGTGCTGGAGGTGCGGCAGCACCCCCTGCAGTAAAGCATGCATATTTATGTGTCATACCACTCGCGATTATTATTATTTTGTTATTACAAAAAAAACTCTCCGTCTATTATGTCCTTATGTTAAACCTAGGAGATCTAAACAAAAACATTGTCTCATGGTAAGGAATGGATATATTATCAGCTGCCGCCGAGCAGCGTATGCCTAATGATGATGCCTGAATAGTTTAATTATTTCTCTTGGTCTTTTAATGGATTCGTTATAAATGTATGCTGATGGTTTATATGCTCTGCGCAGTGTGCTGTTTTTTTTTGTTTTTGAAATGTAGGCTAAGGCTATACTGTGCGTTTATGATGTTTCATAGCATTTGTTGTAGGCAATAGTTTAATGTAGCCTATGAATTATGCGTTGTGTAGGCCTATGATGTTTTGAGTCAGTGTGTTCTGTCTAAAATGCTGTGCGATAGGGTTGTCTTAAGCCTGTTTTGACGCCCATGTCAGAAGCATCAATAATTAAGTTTTATTTAATTTATTTAATTTATAACAGTTTTATATTTCACGTGTTTGTTTTCACCGTCAATTTCAGTTCAAGGCTGTACAGCAACATTTGTTACCTTAGCAAACGGTTACTTTGTTTGCGTTAGTATCAATCTGTGTGCGTTTTGCATTTTGTCGCCTTTTTTTTTTTTTAAACTGATGTATGCCTGTGCTGTGTGCCATGCAATGCTAGTATGCTGTCCGGTTACAGAGGCGTTTCAATAAAATACAATCAATTTTGTACCATTTCAAATAAAGCCTATTTTTTATGGATTTCTGGCAAACCACCCCCCACTACAGCACCCCCAACCAAAACTCACTTCCCACGGCCCTGGGTGTACCCTGCCTTTGCCCAATGACAGCTGGGATCGGCTCCACCACCCCTCCCCAGAGCCCCACCTGATGGTACCTGGAAATATGTTTTTACACTTTTACAGCTCCTTTTAAGAGATTGAAAACCTTTAACTTTGACGTACCTGCATAAAACCTTGTAGGTACATAGAACATGTAGAGATGTACAAAAAAGCCTCTTTGACCCATGCCCTAAAATGTACAGGAAGTCAGCCATTTTGCATTTTTCATGCAGTATATTTTAACAAACTCCTCCTACAGGGTTGTTCTGATTACAACCAACCTTTGTGAGCCTGTTCCAGAGGCCTCAACCTCAACGATGAAAAATCATCAAAAAGTCTTACATAAGTCAAAGGGTGTGGCCAGGACGACGCCACAAACACGGATGAATTTCATGCTTCGCAACACTCTAAACTGATATAACTTCAGTGTCCATTGTCCGATCTGGTTCAAACTTCTCACGCTTGATGAGAATCCCCCCCCCCCCCCCCCCGAACGTGTCTGCACTACAATTTTGACACACAATCAGAGCGCCACCTAATGGCGACATGAAATGTCACGTTTTACACTTGTATAAGGTCCCAGTGTCGTGGGACTTTGCAACCCAGTCGAGCATGATGACTTCAATCGTCTGATACGATGATTGACACGACGATTCAGGCAAGGGACGACCGGCTGCATGGCGGTGGCTGGGGACGAGCGGCAACCTGGCCAGGCCAGGCGGTCCAACACTGAAGGCGGTCGTGGCACTAACCGAGTTGCGTGTATGCGAGGGCCCGTGCATCACTGCTAGTTTTAATTATATCAGCTTTTGTCCCTATCTGTATGCCTTTTTTATTTACCCATACCCATATAAATATCCTTATGTTAATTATGAAATGGCTGCTAAGTTCCATAGGGTTTTCTTCTCTGCTTGATGAAGTGATTTCCCAGCTTCGCAGCCTCACACTTTGTGAGGGTCCACGTCCTCCACCTGCTGACGATATTGATATGGATGTAGATGTGGATATGGATATGGATGTGGAACATGAAGTTCCATTGCCTCCAAGTCCTCCACCTGCTGATGATATCGATATGGATGTGGATATGGATGTGGATATGGTTATGGATATGGATGTGGATATGGATATGGATGTGGATGTGGATGTTGATATGGATATGGATGTGGAACATGAAGTTCCACTGCCTCCAAGTCCTCCACCTGCTGACCATATCGATATGGATGTGGATATGGATGTGGACGTGGATATGGATATGGATATGGATGTAGATGTGGATATGGATATGGATATGGATGTGGAACATGAAGTTTCCACTGCCTCCAAGTCCTCCACCTGCTGACGATATCGATATGGATGTGGATATGGATGTGGATGTGGATATGGATATGGATATGGATATGGATATGGATGTAGATGTAGATGTGGATATGGATATGGATATGGATGTGGAACATGAAGTTCCACTGCCTCCAAGTCCTCCACCTGCTGACGATATCGATATGGATGTGGATATGGATATGGATATGGATGTGGAACATGAAGTTCCACTGCCTCCAAGTCCTCCACCTGCTGAGGATATCGATATGGATGTGGATATGGATATGAATGTAGATGTGGATATGGATATGGATATGGATATGGATGTGGATGTGGATATGGATATGGATGTAGATGTGGATATGGATATTGATATGGATGTAGATGTGGATATGGATATCGATGTGGAACATGAAGTTCCACAGCCTCCATGTCCTCCACCTGCTGACGATATCAATATGGATGTGGATATGGATATGGATGTGGAACATGAAGTTCCACTGCCTCCAAGTCCTCCACCTGCTGACGATGCAATGGACATGTAGGTTCTCGTAAAAGGAAGCAGAAAAAGAAACATCCAGTTTTGACTGTCTCGGGTCTTCTCTGTGTTGAGTTGCCATTCTTGTGTGTCTTGTTGTGTTCTCTTGTGTGGGTTTTTCTCCGGGTGCTCCGGTTTCCTCCCAACAACAAAAAAAAAAACACACAAACAAGAGACGCAAGAGTTAAAGAAGCAGCCTCACAGTAAGAAGGCCCTGGGTCTGTCCCATGTCCTCTCTGTGTTGAGTTCCCATGTTCTCTTGTGCGGGTTTTCTCCGGGTGCTCCGGTTTCCACATCCACAAAAAAAAAACCCCACAAACAAACAAAAAAAAAAAAAAAAAAAAAAAACGAGACGTAGTAGTTAAAAGAAGTATCCATACTCCAGGAATGTTGCATTTCTTTGTTTGGAGCATGAGAGTCTGAAGCGACCTGAACAGAGATATAAATATGTATAAAGATATGTATATCTTTATCTCTCTGTACAATTGACTGTAAAAGCACAGTAATGCTGCCAGTGGTCTGGGTACGGGAGCTAAGTACGTAGCGGCCTGGGCCCCTTACTCTTGGGGTGGGCATAGGTGAGCATGTGCGAGCAGCTGGGTGTTATGTTGTTCAGTGATGTGCTGTTTTGTGATATTGTTTATGTCTTTATGTATTTGCACACATGCATACACATTGGTATTGGTATTGTTAACAGTACTTTCAACCAGATGTGTGAACAAGTATGCAAAAAGAAGAAGACCCATCATCAATTGCCTAACGAATAACAGTTGAAGAAAACTGAATAAATATGAACTCTTACTAGATGAAAATTAATCAAAGAGAAGAGCTAATGCTGCAAGTGTGGACAGCCGAGCCCTCTTTCTCATCCATAGGCAGAAAGGCCGGATGATGCAGAAGTGGTAGGAGAATAAAATTAGGCCGATATGACAATTTGGCCAAAAAATGGATTTAGGCAATTATGCTATGAGGCTAACGATACATATAACATGACACCTGACGTACACATAGGCCTATATCTCTACTCACAAATGGTCGTTATATCACTTTCAATGTCAAATTGACATCTTACTCCAGCATGGGCCTTAGTTTCTTGGCAGCTGTGGAACGCAGATGATGAAGACAGTGATGATGAATCACCGCCGCGCGCGCGCGCGCCGGCTACACCTGGTCTACGAAACTAGGGCCCCATGTCTTCTCCGAGAACCATCACCTTACCGCGGTGGAGAAGGTGCGTGTCCCTATGACCCTGAGGGCTATGTTGTCTGGAGCTTTGTGCTCCTGGTGGGGTTTCCCATGGCAAATTGCTCTCAGGTGAGGGGCCAGACTAAGAATGTTTTTTACATTTAATATTTCCCAATATAATATTTTCTATATTTATATCAGCTTTTGTCCCTATCTGTATACCTTTTTTATTTACCCAAAAATATCCTTATGTTGATTATCAAATGTGTCACGGTTCTGCCGGGACATTTTTTGGTTTTGTGCCTGTTTGTATCTTTTCCCTGTCTGTTTTCCCCCTCCTTTCCTCTCCCTCACCGGCTCCTCCTCACGGTGGGCGTGCCGGCAGTCAAGGCGGAGAAGGCGCACCTGTTCTCCATTCTGCTCATCAAGCTCCCAGCCTACATAACCCTGGTCTCTCCACCACTTAGACGGCAGATGATTCCATCCCTATGGTGATGTTGACATGCGTCGTATCGCCCACCTTTGTTAGACTTAAACATGCTTCTGAGTACCGTAGATTTTCGCTAACGACTGTCTTGTGGCTTCGCTCTCCAGGAAACCCCCAGCGCCCCTCCGTCTGGATTCCTACCTACCTGCCTGCCTGCCTGCCTGCTCGTCGCCTCGGCTGCCTACTGCCGACAGCCCGCACAACCACGACATCAGCACCAGGGGCCCGTTGTACAAAACTAGGATTAAGACATCCAGGATTAGTGACTGAGCTGAGCTCAATCGATCCAAAACAGAAATCCTCATGGAGGCATACGAGGAGGTCAGGCTGCTCTCACTCAGCTTTCGTACAAAAAAGTATGAAAAGTACAGCACGATATTTTCGTATGCTTTCCTACGTATTACACAGAGCCGTGGTCACATGACTGTTCTAATCAGTTCAAGTGTAAAAAAACAAGAATTACTTTTTGGAATATGAGCTAATAAATAAATACAATTATATGGAAAAAGAGAAGACATTGCAGATATTAAGATTTAAAAAAATTATCCAGTCCTTTAAATACCCAGAGATGGACTGTGATTGGCTGCTGATCTGCTGGTCGCAGATTCTACAGCCAATAGTAGGGGGGGGGGGAGTAAGAGCTAAAGCTGAGACAAGTGAAGCCAACACTAACGTGCTTTAAACTTGCAATCCCTCTGTTGGTCATCAGGGGGCAACTTCTCCGGTTGCAAAAAGACGCCTGATTGTTTGGAAGTTCAATTCTTCTTCAATACAGCATGATATTCAAATGTCAAATAGACCATAAAGCAGGCTATGATTTAGGGCTTGGCTAGCTTGTGATTGACAGGTCATTACTGCAGCCTCGCTACTGTTGTTACCACGCTACCATTGCAATTAGCTAAGTTTATGTAAACACTAAACACTTGATTTATAGAAGCTAACTTCTATAAATCAAGTTAACAGCTTCACACCAGAAGCCATGATGCAGTAAGAGTGCCGCTTTACTGCTAGTGTTTATCAGATCCACCCATCGCTCCTCTGCAGTCCAAATATGGTCAATTGTGTTTACTGCTTAAAAATTTCACCTACGGGTGGATATAATAACGTGTTACAATTCTTACTTTCTATAATATGTGTGCATGGCCAATATGGTGTAAAAGATCATGGCTACAGTGAATAAAAAGAGCCTGCTGGTGAACTGCAAGTCAGGTACATGACAGTCTACCAATGAAAACCTGCACCCTTTCCATCTTGCCACATAAAGGTTTTTTTTTCCTGCGTTTGCACTGAACATTGGCCTTGGATGCAAGTCACGCATCGTAACTCCCAGGATATTGAGCTGGGTAGGACGATCTTTGCTTATAGCCAAAAATGTTTGCTAAGTTACTCAGCTTTTGAAAGGAAATGTTACGCACAAGAGATGACAAAGGGAGGAGGGAAGAGGATAAGGCAGCCATGACGAATGAAGAGAAAATAAATCTGAGAAAGAAGTGTTGAAGAGATGGAGGAAAGGATGCAGAAAGGGAGGACAGGTGGGATACGCAGAAGAGGAAAAAGTGATCAAGATTAAGGAGGGTAGAGATAATGTAGAGCAGCTGGATGGGAGGGATGAAAATCAGTGAAGTCAAAAAGAAGGCAGAAAAGCAGGGGAGTGCAGAGGAACGGACGACGGATCTGCACCGAAGACAAAGGAGGGGGAGGAAGGACAGATAGAAAGAGGAGGTGATTGGCACAGAGGAGGAAGGGAGGTAGAAATGATGGAGGAAGAGACTGAGGAAGAAGAACAAAGTAAAGAGGGAAGAAGTGCGATCAACACAGAGGGAGGGAGGGAGGGATGGGTGAGGAACAGGATGGTTGAAAGAGCGAGGGATGAAGTGAGGGAGGCCGTGACGGGGAGCCATTAATAATTTATGATAGCCTCAGCTTTTCAAAGCAGCCCAGCGGTCCCGCTCCCTGCTTTCCCCTGACGTTTAATTTGTCTGAAAATCAGCAAGCGTGGAGTCTGATTATCGTCTCCGTCTGCCAACGCCTCTGCTTCAATCTCCCTGACACCGAGGTGAGATCACAAGCTGTTCGGTACACACGTCAGCCTGGAATCCTTTAGGTCAAAACAATCCTCGTCTAGAAGCTGCATCCGCACAGACATAAAGTATCTCTGTGGAAAGAATCTTTGAACCTCTCAGAGCTACCTGAAATTAAATGCCCAAATACAGACCTGAGGTCTCCTATAACATTCCATTTATAATCCTATTATATTGACAGGGAAAAGTGAAGGGCGAGCAGTAAAGTGCCCTTGTCCGAGCTCGTCTCGGTGTAGTTTTACAGGCTATCTGTCGGACAGATTTCTGGACAGGGGAAGAGATGACTTGGTCTCCTAGAATAAAGTGTGCATCACTTGTGCCACTGAACCCGAGACAATACGTTCAATATCGGAGGGGTTTGAAAAGTGAAACCAATTCTGAAGTGCCTTCAATGTGTGTTATTTCTAATAGCCAGCAGGGGGCAATTCCTCTGGGTGCAAAAAGAAGTCTATGACAAAATGACCCTAATTATCACTTGATTTAATATCTTGATAAGTTTCAAGTCTTCTTCAGTACAGCATTTATCATTTACTTAATGCATTAAGTTGTGATACCATAAAGCAGGGGTATGTGATTGTCGCTATGGTGCAGTCTGGGAGTTGTGTCCGTGCTGTCGTTTTACAACTCGTTTTCAGTTCATGAAAGTTAATTGTAACATGTTGGTCACCTACAAATGCCTTATTCGGTGTACGGTTGTACTTAGCACCATTTTGTGTCATCTCTGGTTCCAAACATTTAATTTAAACGATGACGATAAACAAAATGCAGAACTCGAGGCTTTTCTCCCCCATTTCTACATCTGTCAAATAAAGGCCAAAAAAATTTATCTTAAAAAGAGACAGAAACAATCGGGAATTATATTCCCTTGTTAAATAAACAACATGTTTCCATGTATGTATGCTTTAGACTCAAAAACAGAGTGGGATCACAAGACACAACAACTTAAAATGCACCCTGGGACTAATAATGTTTCTTCTTGATTTCACAAATTTACTGATTCATTCAATTCATCATTTCAAGTCAACAGAAAATACAGCCAGAAGTAGGCTTTTTGTCTTCAGAAATATGTCTTAACATAAGAACTAAATTGAAACCTGAATTTGAGTCCATGACAAAAGAAACATTGATTCCACAAAATTCCATATTTTTTACAGTTTGGAAACGATCTTAGATTGTTGGAGTTGATGGTGAATATCTTTCTCTCAAATCTGACCTATCAACATTTTTCAATGACAAGTAATTGTATTTTTTGTGCTTATTGGACAAATTACAAAAGACCAGTGTCTTGACATCAATAACGCATAGAGTGACTATAGTGCATGGAGCATTTTGGGTGTTGACTTAAGAGATTCTCTGACAGCAGATACAGAGTAACAGGGCAAGAGGAATACATGTACACTTAACTCACCACTGCATGAGAGGAAAGCTTAACTTTTAAAGAACCACAGGACAAACATTAAAGTATAAAAACAGACTTATTTTCTTGGTTGCAGTAATTTAACAGTCACAGAGTGACTTTCAGAGAGAAAACAGATACACAAGTGGATACATCAATGCTGCCACCTAGTGGTGACATTGATGTACAGCAATGCAGTGCCATCAATAAATTAATTTGTTGTTGAAGCTCTTAGGAGGACGGACTCTTCAATGTCATGCTTCCATGACGGAGACTTTGTGGAAGCACCTGGAAACGACGCCGGGGCTGTGACTGTGCGAGAAAGCCGCCATCAGCAGTTTAGTGCCAGGCGAAGTGGCCATGATGGACACCGTCTTCTCTATCTTCTCACCTGGCTGCAGGACAACCAGTCTGGCAGAGACAGAAGATAAACTTAATCTTTCCACATTCCAGCTCTCTGAAACAGTCTGGAGGTCCATTTCTCTGCACAGGAGTCAGTAATAATATAGGGTGATGAATAAAAGGGGTACAAACAATCAGAATATATGTGTGTTTGTGTGTGTGGGCAATGAGTGGTAATTAATACTATAAATTATTCAATGATGGTACAGAGATTATTCTGGCTCCCAGAGCTAACGTTCTGCCCTTTCTCAAGCCAAAAATAAAATGCAAAGTACTTATTGTTCCAGTGTTGAGCATGGTGATGTATCACCTTCCACGAACTCAATGTTTCCGACAAATCTTTTCTCTAATGAGGGAGTTAATTCCTCTCTGGGGTGAAACTTTTGCTTCATTGTCTGTGCCAATAAAAATGCAACCATGGCTCCAGGGGACCGCGATAGGAGGGGAATACCACCAAAGTAAAAGGTGGATTAAACATTTAACTTGAATTGATGAGGTTTGTCCTGTTAAAGCCATTAAAAGGGGAAGGAAAGAAACAGGTGCTTAAATCTCAACACTACCAAGAAGTGAACAAGAGCAAAATTAAACTGTGGAATGATGAAGTTGTGTGGAATGAAGAATGTAGTGGTGCTCGGTTCACATGAGGTGAACCTTCAATGTGTTCCTCTCAACCCTCGGCAGGTTCAATAAGGACATGGGTATTTTTTTGCCATGTCATGCTGCAAAGAGTCTACAAAATGGCAGAAGCGAAACACACAAATGGCACATTTGAGTTCTAGGGCTCCCTCCGAGTCTCCCATTCACAGACACACACACTTTATGCTAATCTAATGCAGCTGTGGGCAAATGATGCTGTTGCGTTATTTACGCCTGTTCTAAAAATGGTTTCTGCATACTGGGGTCCCTAAACAGTCTTGGAATTGCAGATTGGATTGTATATTTGGATATGACTGGAAAGTTGAGACTCTTGTGGATCCAATGACCTCAATTCTATTCATGTGTGATGACGACAGTTCCCACAGTCCCCATTTCACATAGTGACACCATTTTCAACAACTTTGACATCACTGTATACGGTGACCTGTTGTGACCACGAGGATGATCACAGCCTCATGAAACGTTACAACAGCAAACTAGAGGCCGAGAACAGAGGATGGATGGCTCCCCGAGGTAGACAGTAAGACAGTTTCAGAAGATAGAAGTCCAGCAAAGTTACACAGGTTGCACTGATATGGATTTGATTTGTAAAATAAACAGGAATGTTAAAACATGAGACAGCCTGAGGTCAAATAAAGCTGCACAAAACATTACTGTGAGTTATGTTGTCTTTTTGATTTGATCTTCTTTCTTATTTTGGTATTAAGCTATCATCCCCTTTTAATATTATTTTCATTTATTGTTTGCAATTTGTCTTTATTTTATTATACGGCAGTATGCTATTACATTCAAACCACTTGTTCTAAACTTTTTAAAATCTAAATGTTTATTGTAACTCCCACACAGATAATAATAGGATAGATAATGCCTTCATAGATAATGTAACTTTGAGTTTGAAATAATACTCTTGAGGGTGGTGTTGCCTTACTCTACCCTGCAGAGTTACACATCCGCATTCAGATGCAACTGTCAAAAATATAGCTGCCATTCCACAGATGGCATTCTGCAGACAAACCATCTTTTGTCTTGGCTCACTCACACAGAGAGTTGTTTGCAACCCCCCTGGAATGTGGCCCTTCCACATGTTTTTATGTCCTGCGGAGCCACACAGGTACCCGTGAGGGAGTTTTCTCCATACCTGATTCCCTCAGTGTAAGAGTTACACATGTCACTTCATGAACAGGTTCACATTTAATCTGAGTTATTATGTGTCTGCATCTCCAGGTGAGGCAAGGTCACAAACAAGTGTGTCTCTCAGGGCCGAACACAAAGTTCTAACCTCAGGAGGGACATGAGGCAGACAGTTGGCACTGCACTGTTGAGTTCGTAGCTGTTGTTCTGCTCAACCCTTGATTCTCTTGATGATCATCGGGCATCAATAAATATTTCTGCATAAGACATCTATTATCTCCAGAGATCTCGACTCTTACATATTTCCATAACAGTAACAGAAGTTGAGAATGACAAGCTGTTATTTCTTTGAGGTGTAACCAGACTCACCTGGCTTCGTGTTTGCCCTGTAACAAGCCGGATCCCACAACAGTCAGCACAGCTCCATTCAGAGCTTTGTTAAGTGTGTTGAGGAAGGACACCTGGGCTGTGTGGCCCCTCTTCATCTGGATGCTGTCCCCTCCTTCGATCTGTGGAAGAGCCACAGTAACAACTCAATCCTCTGTTCACTTGATAAGGAGCTAAACCTGAGGCCCCGTTGTGCCGAGTTGTCGTCAGTAGGATACAAATTTAAATGCATGTAGAGTATACGTGATCGCATCACAATCCAAGCAGATAGAGAACTTGTCCTATCGTTTTGGATGGCAGGACACTAGGTGGGCTCTTGGTCTCATGGTTTGGAGGATTCCCCAGTCATAGATCAAGTAAGATCATAAATCAAAATTGTATCTTGTGATAGTCATGTGAAATAGCACTTGTTATTTTGTGATAATGATGCGTGCTGTTATCTATGGAGCGTTACATTTCAACTGGCAATAGCTGACCAGTTGGAACAAGTTTAGTTAATTATAAGAAAAAACTGTCATATTCATCCATCCATCCATTTTCTACCACTTATCCTGTATTTAGGGTCACGGGGGGGCTGGAGCCGATCCCAGCTATCATTGGGCGAAGGCAGGGTACACCTGGACAGGACGCCAGTCTATCGCAGGGCCGACATGTAGAGACAAACAACCATTCACTCTCACATTCACACCTACGGGACATTTAGAGTCACCAATTAACCTATCCCCATCCTGCATGTCTTTGGACTGTGGGAGGAAGCCGGAGAACCCGGAGAGAACCCACGCTTACACGGGGAGAACATGCAAACTCCACACAGAAGGAACCCGGGCCCACCTGGGAATCGAACCCAGGACCCTCTTGCTGTGAGGCGAGAGTGCTACCCACTACACCACCATGCAGCCCCTGTCATATTCAGAGATTATTAAATTATTAATCCGCGAGAAGATCAGCAGATAACATACACAACTTGATTTTGTGTCTGTAGGCAGTTACAAATGTCATCAAGTCAAATGTATCACTCATTGTCATTTAAAAAAAACATTTCGGAGATTTGTGTCACCAAACTAGAGAGCGTGTGGGTGATTGATGCTTCTCCGATATGAATTTCTTCTCTTTTCTTTGCTCTTCAATTTACATAACTTTATCGTGCCATGTTCAACTGACAGGAGAAGGAAGATAGCGATAGGGAAGACAAAGGAAGAGAGGTGACACTACATCATGGATTTGTGAGCTGGAGTGCAGGGAGACTGGAGACTGCTGTACCTCTATGGTTATCTGTGGTGCGCTCATGTTGAACTCCTGCGTGGCCAGGAATCTTTCTTTGGTCCTCACATCCTTTATCACCACTGCCAAGTTCACGATGTCATCACCTGCCAGGACCGACTGGCACTTGGAGGCCGGGATGCTGTGGTGGAGCACCACAACTGCAGGGAACGTCAATGATGTGGAAAGATGAACATTGTACAAGTTGCACATAATCCCTAGTGTTTTAGGTCCAGTCATACGATTGTGACCTGAAAATGTAATAGAAATGGGGCTGAACGCTCTCCTCACCTTCACCCGGCTGTATGTGGACTTCTTGGTGTGTTTTCCAGAAGCTCTCCTGTGGGTTCCTGTTGTAGTCCTTCAGCTGAGCGTTGATGTGCTCCATCAGGACTCTGGGGCCGCTTGATTGGTTGGTGACCGTCACACACATGCTGATGCTCTCACCCACAGACGGCACCCCTTCTATGCTCAGGGACACCGCCAACCCAGGCGGCATCCCTCCTACAGAGGAAGGCTGGTTCAGCATATTACTATTTACTAGAGATGGTGTCGACTATGACGGTGTTGTTATGTTTCCACAAGCAATTTTTTATCAAACTTTTGAAATGTCAAAAAAAAAGCAGAAATGTTAATTAGTGTAATTGTGTTTCTATCAACTGGTTTGGAGTGAAAAAACTAAGCTGCCTAGTTTCGGACAGCAGAAACAGCTGATTGCTCATGTGAGTTAAATATTCACGATGTCAGAAAGAACAGCAAAGTTCGTGAGCAGATCCCATGTAGCACTTGAACTCGCAACTCTCAATACAATACATTTTTTTTTTTTTTTTTTTTTTGCGTTGCAGGTTTTATTCAATTTAGATGTTTCCATGCAGCTTTTCTAATGTGATGCTTTAAAATGCAAATAGAAATAAGTGAATGGAAACACAGCATTTGGCAGAGTGGTGTTTGTAGTATGAGTTGAGTGAAAGGTTACCTGCTCCTCTCACCATTGGAAGAGACTGGTAAGTTGCCCCTGCTGGAAATGTGAGAGGGATTTTGTCATGCAAAAAATCCACAGTATAAAAGCATGCTACCTATTAGCACAACAACTCTTAGTAGATATGGTGCCAATGGGAACTGAACCCCTGATTGTGACAGTGTTAGAAGCTACTTCTCATGCTCATTGTGAAAATAAGACTGAAAAAGTAACTCTTTAGTGACAGTATGAGGAGTATGAAAGCTTACCTGCTCCTCCTAGCATTGGACTGGACATCAAAGCTGAACATGCAGAAGTAAACCCTGCTGTAAAAGTGAGAGGGATGGAAAAAAGCAACAGTACTTTTATAGAAGAGTGTGGGAAGTTTTTTTTTTCTGGTCAACAGAAAACCCCAGTGATCATTTGAATGGCATTTTGATTTGGTCTTCCCAGTCCTGCTCCATGACTGACAGCAACACATCAAGCCATCAGCATTATGTATCGTGTACACGTCAAATTTAGTGGAAAGGTGGAAGAAAAAGTGCTTTGTTACACAGCGACTGACCACTCAAGGTGTTCATTGTCATGTCGAGTGCTAGCTGTCCTACTGAGGACAGAAAACAGCGATGGGTGTTCTCCACAGGGTGAAGATGCTTATTACAACCACTGTCCTGTCCTCACTGAGCGTCTTAAAGCGCCCCTCACTGAAAATAAGGAGATAAACTTCATCCCTTATGTGGAAATCAAAGACAGAAGACCCTTCTGCTGCCTCTGTCTCTACAAGCATCATGCTGATTCCACAAACATACCGTATCTGGTCTGTTTCTTATAAGTGTGGGTCAGATTCTCTGGGGCGTCTGAGCCGATGCTCTTGGTGTAGATCAGCTGTCCCACACACGCCTTGTCCACCTTCCTGCCCACCACCAGTCCATTGCGCACGATCAGCCGTATGACGTCGGCGTCAACAGAGGCGTAGATGAAGGCCGTGTCATAAGGGGCGCGGAGGCAACCTTGGTGGATGGCAACTACTGGGCAAGGGCCACAGCAGAATATCCCTGCAGAGAAAGGTTATCGTTGTATATTACTTAGTTATCAGATAAATAAGTCACAGCACTCAAGACATTTACTCAAAGAGGAGTTCTCCTGTCACATCAGTTTCTTTTCTTTTTTTGATTTCTGCGCAAATTTGAAAATGTGAATTCAAAGAATTGAAACAGCTGCTTGAAACCCACTTGAGGCAGGAAACCCACCTGCACTCTTCTCCTGGGGGGTCGGGTCCACAACCTGCCAGCCATCAAATCCTGCACCGAGGTCTGGTCTCCTCATCCAGCACTCCACCCACACATGGAAGTTCCTGCAAGAGGACACACGGGTATGGATGCACAAACATCTGATACACACACTGAACAAATCAGTTCAATACACCGATAGACATGGACATGTGTGCACTGAGGAAAAATGTACATGATAAACAGCAAACCCACTGAGGTGACTATTTAAATGTAGAATTAAAACCAAAACCAAAACAAGGAACCCATAAATAGAAATATTCAGTGTAACTGGAAATTATCAGATCATCTTGATAGCTAAACATGTAGACCAACTGTTATCTTTGTGGTTTGAGAGCAAGAGACACCAACCAAATGCTGTCCTTCGAGAGGTTGAGCTTCTCCCCTGTGCTGGAGTAATATTCTTCAATTTTCAGGTTGCTGTTAGTGTCGTGAGCTGCGTTGAAAACAGTTACCACCCTGGAGGGAATCCCCAACACTCTCATCACTGCAAAACAGAGTTAAGTCTTAAATACTAGATGGAGCAGGATTTTTAAATCATCTGTATTGACAAATTTAAGCCTGAAATATTAAGCCTGCTTGTTAAAAATGGGATATTTTAAAGACCGGTTCACCCACAATACAAAATACAAAAAAAAAAACAAAAAAACTCTGGTATCTGGCCATAGAGATTTAGACTTTTTTTTGTCAGTTTGTAAACTGTTCTGCAGAAAAAGGGTGACTGAGAACATTCATTTGTTTCCAGGTAAAATAAGGGAACCATATGTCCTTTTATTGAATACATGATTTTCACACTGTATGAATTGAGCTTTTAAGCTCACTGTGTATTCCATATGAACAGCATCATAATCAGGGAAATACTGCGTAACAAGTCAGATTTAATTTACATTTAATTTACATTCCCCGAGAGGTGGGGATTGATTCACTGTGGATCATTTAAGGTGGCAAATTCTAAGATGTGGTCTGAAATGTATAGGTATATTGTAGAAATGCATGTGTCCATCTAATCATAAAATAGCAAGAAGTTAGTTTTTTTTTATTTCACCAGAAAAAACTCCACTTTAAACTTTAAAATAGGAGGATCACTCTCCGTGGGATTTAAAGGAACTTGCAGATTTTCAAACCTTTTTTCTTTGTATCCGAGTCTGCAAAATCTGCTGTTCTTTCTGCATCCAGTGATGCCATTCAATGTAGTTGGAGATACAGAATAACTACAGAGTGCTATTGCAGCTTTGGTAGCTGTGGGACACAAAAGTGCTACACTTTAATTTCAAACTTCCAACAGCAAAATTGGCATCCAGAAATATGAATGTACAGGATGAGGTGATTTTTGTCATTATACTTTCTAGAAGTCTGCCACTGGAGGACGAATGAAAACCGCCAAAGAATTTACTGATTGTTGGAACAGTGTTGAGTCAAACAAAGACGTGTTTGGTGAGTTTTATTTTGGTTCTGTCCAGTTTGAATGAAGTGTGTTTTACGATGAGTTAACAAGGCAAGTCTAAGTTTGTCGTAAAAGACTAAATCAAATTAATGTGCGGTTGAATTTTCTTCCATTTAGGTTTTAGATTTTTTTTTCCTTTCTTGACATTTTGTAAGTTTATTGAATTTATGAATGAAACATGGCAGGATCATAGGTTTTGATTAATTAATTATTAACTGATTAATAGTGTTGATTTCTGAAAGAATAACAGTTTAATGAATGAGCTGATACCAATAAATAAACATGGACCAATGCAAGTATCACTCTCCTAGTTTTAGACATATTCCGGTGGGTTTAACGTGTCCAATCAGGACCATTATAAGAAACTAAAACCTATGATTACTTCCTGACTCATAGGTCTATTCAAAGTCTTCCAGCTGTAGGGCAATGGAGAGCTCAATGACACTGTAAGAAAACTCCTAATTATCCAAAGTACCTGTGCAGAGGACAGATGCAAAGACCCAGCACTGTCCGTAACGCACAGGGCTGCAGTTGGTGGAGAACCAGCGGTGCAGGATGTCAGCGCTGCTGCTCCACTCTGTAGGCTTGACACCACCTTTGTAGCTGCCCTGCCACTTCCCCTCCAGGACACCCAGGTCATCATTACAGTTCACCTTAGACAGGAGGAGGCACATCACTGGCCTTAACTTTTTTTTTTTTGTTATTGGTTATAAAGAATTTAGCATGGGAGGGAATACATGTGCATCTATCTCGCATTCAAGGGACTCGACATATGTTTCAGAGAAATATACAACATACAGCACTCTCCAACCACAAAGTACTTGAAATATTGCCAATGTACAGCTCGAAGCCTAACAGAAAGGGTGAATTATGTACTCCATCGTATACAAATGAAGGCATAAAACCTGCTTCATCAAACACAATTGTATTGCGTGTTGTCAGCACGTGGATGGCCAAACACCATCGCTGTAAATAGTATTTGTTTAGGCAACTAAAGTCTATTTCAAGAACATGCAACAATTCACCTCTTAGAAGAAAAACTACGTCCTCTGTGGAGGATAAAACAGGAGGTTTTCATTTGACCACTTGAAACTAAGTACCCATAATGGCTGGCCTATATCAAACTATATTTAAACACATTCGCATGTACTATTCCTATTATTTATTATCAAGACATTTTGTTTTTACAATTGATCAATGTTAACATGAACTAATGAGGCACAGACCTAATACATGTAATAAACTTCGATACCATTATACAATGTTATTATGAATGTTATATCATAAGCTACCAATCATCTGCTCCCCAATGCATCGTTTTGAAGACCAATGGACACCTGGCCAATTGTTGACTATGACTAGAGTGTTGAAGCTCCAACTCATTACAACCAAATCAGCCCAATGAGGAAAAGCCTACAGAGATTAAACTTGCATTATTGATTAACATTGTTGCATTAACTTTTAATGCAACACCTTTGATATAATCTAAGCTTGTGTTGAGAAAAGTACTTTCATTTTGTATGATTTACGATCGTTGTTAGCTGGCCTAACCGGTTGACTCTCTCACACACACACACACACACACACACACACACACACACACACACACACACAGACAGACAGACAGACAGACAGACAGACAGACAGAGACAGAGACAGAGACAGAGACAGACAGACAGACAGACAGATTGAAGGGGAGCGGTTTCTGCAGTTCTCTCTTTGCTTTGTGACTATCCTAGCTGTCCTATTCCATTGGCCGCTGCCTTTGTGAGTTATGTTGAGTAGCCCAACTTTTCCCACGTTATGCACACTGAAAACTATAACCGGTGTCTTGCCATGGCAACGCATCAAGCTTGTCCAATACCCCCAATAACTATGGTTCCGTTCTGCGACATTACAATAAAATGTGCTCTGATAAACATTAAACACACAGTGACCTTTGGTCTCTCACCATAGCACAGATCACCTTGCTGAGGTACACAGGGTCTGCTCGTAGAATGTAGTCCCTGTCTTGGTCCCTGAGGTGCTGAGGGCTGGCCTCCAGGAGCATCAGACACGCCTCCAGGACTCCGGGCTCATACTGCACACATGGAAACATACACGTAGCTGTACTGTATTCTTACCTGCAAAAAATTCTGTGATTATACATGATCCATTTTTGATAGCTGAGCATCACATACCTGACCAAACAACCAGGGACGCCTACTAATGTTGAGATGAGTACCCATGTACACCAGCCCATGATCGCTCTTGATATATTCTTGTTTTTGGACATCCAGCGGCATGTACACGGGGTCATCTGAAAGGCAACGACAGGGGTGTGGAATACCCAACAATAAACAATGGAGAATAATCAAATGAAGGAGTAATTATACATGGGCCCACCTTTCAGCCAAGGGTTGCACAGCAGCACAAATGTTCCCACTGTACAGCTCCTTCGGGTCTGTATGGTCTCTATGTGGACCAGGAGCTGGTACAGAGCCACTGAGGACTGAACAGGGGAGCAGATGTGGATGGAGACTGACTGAGGTTGCATGTTGCCTGGGTAGATCTTGGCAGACCAGTCTTGGGGGTTCGATTGCTCGTGAGAGAACTGAACTGGGATCCTCATTGACATATTGCCTGCATGGTGGGGACAGAAAAATGAAATAAATATTAGATACAGTGGAAAATGTTGAGCAAAAGTTACATAGTTTCACTTTAAAAAAGGTACGATATGTAACAACACGTATATGTATTTATCGCTGTATTGTGTGAACGGATTGTAAAACAACTGAGTTTTTTCTGTGAAAATCCAAAGGATGTGATGTTAACGTGCACTCATCTGTGCCTTGCGTCTTTTCAGCTCCTCTACAGTGCCAACATAGTGTAGCTAACAGGAAAATACTGACTTGAGTGGATAACGTCATCTAATTCATCCAGGGTCCGTGTACATTTCAACAGTTTGTTTATTGGGTTCAATCCAAAGTGCAGAAAAGAGAAAAACACTTCTATTTACATTTTGTCCTGCCGGCTGCTAGGAGATTTCTCCAGGAGGAGAGTAGGTGGCAGCCCAGAGAAGGACCTTTGGTTTGCAGCTGTAGCAATAATTCAGTCGGTCAGCAAACCCTTGCATCGGGGGAATTGTCTTACTAGCAAATTAGGTAATGTCACCAAGCAACCAACAGCAGATTCATGCAGCGTAACCAGGCAGCAACCTCCTGTTCTGAAAAGTGAAGCCAATTCTGAAGTGCCTTAAACTTGTATTTCAGTATTGCAGTTTGTAGATGGATAAAATTCCAAGAAACTTCGCCAAGAAAGGTTGGCTTGCAATGAGCCAATATAGCAGGAGATGAAAAGAGAATGGTGGCAAAACCACTGAAGTTGAATAGTGGCATGTGACCCCCAGGGAGGATTGGAATAAGGTATATAAGGTGAGTGCTTGCAAGGTGACATTCAGTGCCTTGGTTCATGAACCAGCCTCGGTTTGCTGCATCTCCCCTGAATTATACAGTAAATCCAAGAATTTCAACAGACTCTGGCTGCTTGTCTCTTTGTTGTTTTTTTAGAATAGAATTTAAAATGTGTTAAGCACAGAAAAAGCGAAGGTCTACTGGCCATAATGCGGGTAATTCCCCAACAGTACCTAGCCAAACCTCCAGGACCAGGCTCTCTTTGTGAGGATTCCAGCACCGGCTGCGAAACAGCAGAGTGAGTTTGAAAGGTTTCCCTCGTCGGACCACCAGGTGCTTTTTGCTGAGCCCCTGTGTCTCATGGGAAGTGTGGTTTTCATGAGCCTCAAAGTTGACAAACTTGAGTTGGCATTGGCCATCGTCAGTGCCTGGAAAAAGAGATGACGCATTATAAAAAGCACATTAATCTTTAAGCATGTAGGAAAAATATATGACAATGAGAAGTGGAACAGGTGCTGAAACAAGGGAAGAAGCCAATTATTTCATATTCTCTGGAAAATACTGGATTAAATAATGATTAACTCCAATGAGGTTTTTTTCACATTGTTGTTGACATGAAGTACCGCCTCTCTGTCACAGACAATCCTCACATTCTCTGCTTTACAGCCTGTCTTTGTGAATGTATTAACACATCAGTGAGTAACATACTTGTGAAGTAAACCATCTGTTTCAACAGTAAAAGAATATCTTAAGGAGATATCTTATTTGAAAGGTAATAACACTAAGTCACTCGTTTCAACTCTATTTGATTCACGATGAAATAAAACTTGCATGGGATCCATCTGATGTGAGTAAGAAGTTAAGAAGTTAAAAAGTTTGTTACAAGTGTCTTGCCAAGCCAGAAATCTTAAATGAAACATTCATTGTGCTTAATACAAAAGAGAACTTTGATCCATTTGAGAGTGAACTCACCAAAGATGTGTGTAGTCTGCTGCATGCAATCCATCGTCTGACAGAAGGAGTTGAAAGAGCCTGAAGGAATGACAAACAGGCTCCACCTTCCCACTGATACACATCTCACTCTCCCTCTTCTGTTGTAACCATCCTACATTGTGTAATGATTATTGTTCAACTACAGCTTGGCTCCACAGCTATTTATGAAGCTGGTTAAATAAAAAACTGCATTTTTAGGTGGCTAGGCTTTGAAAGGCAATGCCACGACTAGCATGAATAAATGACTGTGATTTCTCATTTAATGTAGCAATCTGAAAGAATAAAAATAAAGGGAAACTATTTAAAACAATGAAAGTAAGCTTAGAATAAGAAAATGGTTAATGAAAACCCCCCAAAAACAAAGCGTTCCAGGTTTCCAAATATAATGCAACATGTTGACACTGAAACATGATTAAGATTTTCATACAATGTTAATCAATCAAAGCAAGAGCCTTGTAATAATCAAGACCTCTGTGACATCACATTCTACCAACCATTTATACCAAACCAGTGTCAATTCTCTTCTTTTTGGCTCTATACATCACCACAATGGATTTGAAATGAAACAAACAAAAGTATTTACAACAAAACCAGGTGAAAGGTTTAGGAATTACAACAGTTTCTATATGTACCTCCCACTTTTTACGGGACCAAAAGTAATGGGAAAATTGACTCTATTTGAGCTATTTCATGGACAGGTGTGGGCTATTCCATCATTATGTCATCATCACGTAAGCAGGTGAAAGGTCTAGAGTTGATTCCAGGTGTGACATTTGCATTCGGAATCTGTTGACGTTACCGCTCAATATGAGATCCAAGGAGCTGTCACTGTCAGTCAAGCCAGCAATCATTAGGCTGAAAAATCAAAACAAACCCATCAGAGAAATAGCAAAAACATTAGGTGTGGCCAAATCTACTGTCAGTCAAATCAACTGGAACATTCTTAAAAAGAAAGAATGCACCGGTGAGCTCAGCAACACTAGACCTGGAAGACCACGGAAAACAACTGAATTCTTTCCCTGGTGAAGAAAAACCCCTTCACAACAGTTGGCCACATCAAAAACACTCTCCAGGAGGTAGGTGTCTGTGTTTCAAAGTCAACAATCAAAAGAAGACTTCACCAGAGTGACTACAGAGGGTTTCACCACAAGAAACCATTGGTGAGCCTCAAAAACAGGAAGTTTGGAACCGGTACCCTTGTATTTATTGACGATGTACCTGCTGACAAAAGAGCAGAATGAATTCTGAAGTGTTTCCAGCAATATCATCTGCTCATATTCAGCCAAATGCTTCAGAACTCATTGGAAGCCGTTTCACTAGACAATAACCCAAAGCATACTGCAAAAGCAACCAAAGAGTTTTTTAAGGCAAATAAGTGGAATGTTATGCAATGGCCAAGTCAATCACTGACCCGAATCTGATTGAGCATGCATTTCACTTGCTGAATACCAAACTGAGGGAACATGCCCCGAGAACAAGCAAGAACTGATCATCATCACATCACCAGGGATGTCACATTACATTTGGTCCCTTTTTAAAAAGTGGGAAAAATAGAAGAGAATTATGTCGATGTCCCAATATATTTATGGACCTGACTGTATATATAAATGAGTACAGCTTTGAAATGATTCAAAATTGTACCACCTCTCAAAATTATTTATATATTTAAGTTGACAAGTATATCCTCTTATGAACTATAAAAAACAAATACTTTTGAAAGACTATATTGGAAACACAGGCCTCAAAGTAGAATGCAACAAAAGTGAATACACCTGTGATTACTGAGACAAAAGAACATTTTGATTCCTGAAACAAAATCGAGTACGCCTGTAATTTCCAATGGGCCTTATTGCATGAACATGGTTATAAAATGACCTGTGAACCCCAGAACCTTCTTGATTTTGGACCTGTAAAGCCTTGCTTGCTCTTTGGCACAAAACTGCAAGATAAAACTTTGCTAAAAAAAAAAACGCGAAAAGAAGCCTGATAAATATTGAGACCAAGATAAATTTTTCCGGATCAGATGGGGTGCAGTGCGGCCTGAACTTGACCAGGACTATGCATAATCCTGACAGTGACGCATGGAGGTGGTGTGGTGATAGATGGCCCCATGAATGCATGTGGATACAAGCTGACAAGATGACTCAGTCTCCAGAAGCGCGGCAGAAGAGGAATATTCCAGCATGATAAGGATCCAAAGCACAACGCCAAAATCACACAAGAGTTTCTTAAGAAGGAAAAAGTGAAACTATGACCTGGCCAAGTATGTCGCCTAACTTGAATCCAATAAAACACCTTTGATGTATTTTAAAAGAGAAAAAAAATAAAGTAACACAACCCCTCCAGCAAAGAGCAGCTGAAAGATGTCTCTGAAGAATGGGAGAATGTCTCTCCAGAGATTTGTACAACACTTGTTTCCTCGAGTCCTCGGAGGATTGAGTCTGTCATCAAAAATAAAGATGGGCGTACGAACGGACAACATAGAAGAGTTGAATGTGTACTGACTTCTGGTGCCTGTGTTTTTAATATAGTCAATCGGAAGTCTTAGTTTTTCATTTTACATAAGTGCAAGTACACTGCTGTTCAAATCATTAAGGCAATTCTTTTTTTTTTTTAATCATTTGACATTTACGTGATATTGCACAAGGGTGGTTTGTCTCTACATGTCGGCCCTGTGATAGACTGGCGTCCTGTCCAGGGTGTACCCTGCCTTCGCCATATGACAGCTGGGATCGGCTCCAGCCCCCCCGCAACCCTGAATACTGGAAAGCGGTAGAAAATGGATGGATGGATGGATGGATGCACAAGGGTGTACTCACTTCTGTTGGGTACGGTATGATGCATGACTCCCTCTCCATCCTGGCTGAAGGGCTCCCTCTAGCTGCTTCGCTGAGACTATATTTTTACTTGGATGTGATGGATACTGCTGGAAAGAGTTCTCAACCTCAAATGCATTTCTGGCAGTGATAATCTCACAGTCTGAGCACAGTCTTTTCTAATAGTGACGACTATGTAGTACATTTCCTCAACAGTATGGGAATGAGGTCCTCCAAAGATAAGATGATTAATGGGAAGCTCACAACGCATCGTTTCTCCATAAATTTGAACATTAAACTGTATAAATGCTTTTTTGCATGTATCTGCAAGCCTTGTCTTACGCGTGTGGTACACTGCTGTGGTGTCTACAGCACAACATTCTTAAGTTAAATCAATTAAAATTAATTCAAGAGAAACTATATTTCTGGCCTTAGATTCACTTTTGTACAACGGAAAGACAAGATATGTCAAAATGGGTCAAATGAAAATAGTACATTTTTTATTCTTGTCAAAGCAATCGATACAAAAAGGGCATGGCATATCGGGGCCCAGTTTATTATTCAGAAGTACAAATCTGTGTTTTTGTTGTTCACCCAGTATGTTGCAACGAAAACAACAATGTGTAAAAACAAACAAAACAAAATTGAATGTTTAGTTGCTGGATAAGCTACGGTTTCCCTTAAAAGCACTTTGGACAGTGACATATCAGGGTTGGAGTCAATTCACTTTTGTTCTGTTAAACAGCAACAGCAGTGCGCTTGTAAAACGTGTGAAACGTCACCATCAATATCTATGCAATCCTGATAATCGTGAAGCAGGAAGTATAGATCGATCAGATCGATATAGATCGTAGGCCTTTTCACCCACTGTTCTTTGTCGCTAAACCTGACGAAGTTACTTCCTGTGAAGAAGGAAGTTTATTTTTGAAAGACGAAACAAGCAGAAATGGACATTAAATTGTAAGACATTCAGAGGAAAAGTGCATGAAAAATAAGGAATAGCTTCGTAAGATATCATACGAACCGTTGTACAAAAGATACACTGCAATATTTATAATGTTGTATAGCTTTGATCAAATCGCGTCCATTTCATGATGAATTCTTACAGCCGAACCACTTACTTCTAAAATCCAGACATGCTTTGACTCTTACAAGTCCAATTTTATACCATTTTTTGTTTTAAATGAAGGTGATTTGATTTCAACCCTGGTGCAAATAAACAAAAATTACACACAAAACACCTGAAAACATTGCATTCTTTCACCATGGCCGCACACAAACAAATAAATCCTGATTTGAATATTCATTCATAATTTAAAAACACCTCAACAAGGCAACGCATTTGTCCTGCAGAGAACTTAAAAACGTGACGGGATGACAACATGAATCGCCGACTTTCAACAACTTCCATCAGTTCAGCTGTTAAAAACGCTCAGACAAAAACGCATGATACATTCCAAAGGTTACAAAACTATTTAAGTGACTTGTTGTCGGTTGAAAGATTTTCAGAAGCTGTTGAATTTATACGTTGGATTTTTATGTTTTCCACAGACCTGCAGAAAAAGGAAAATAACGATATATAAACAGTTTGAGGCACCCAAAGGTTACACTTCCACAACCTGGGATCAGCTATGCTGCCTGCATCATGGAGATATCTGCAACCTAAACAGATGTGACAAGAGGAGGCTTTTAACGGAGGGATAAGGAATGATGAAGTTACTCATTAGTCAGTTCAGTCAAAAATGACAAACTGGATTCCTGAAGATTTTTTCTGCATCTCTGGCCAATGCAAAGGTTGCACATGCACAACAGCAAGACATGGAAATAGATTCTCTGAGGGGGAAAAAACATTGCAAATTATAAATGCGTTACTGTTGAGAAGCTAATTTACAAACAAGACACTTCTTTTCACCACTAAAAGGACACATCTGCCAACGCATGACTTGCTTGGATTTACAAAGTATAGAAGTAACGTCGCTTCCTACCCCGCATGTACTCTCCTCGCCTGCCAACCCACATAAATAAATATGAAATTCAACAAAAACAAATTGCATGCACTCACATATCAAAACTTCAGGAATGCAAAAATAGGTTAGCTTACATAACTTAAGAAAATAAAAGTTTGACGCAGACATTTCTAGCGCTAACAATACACAACAGGTAGCACGACAGTTTTTCCATCTCATGCTCCGAGTGCATGATGGGAAAACGTCTTTGTTATTGCTGCTCATTTCAAATGAAAGTCAGTGTGGTTTCTAAAGAACCAAGGCATGTAGTAGTATGTCAAGGCAGACTGTCGCAGAAAGTCAAGGAGGAATTGATCCTTTTGGGGCCAAGATAAGATATCTCAGGAGCCTCCTGTCACCTGGTAGAGGTCATTGATTTAAGGCATGAACATTAACTTTTCTGGACCGATATGAGGAGCACACACACACACTGAACAACAACAACAGCAGCACATCCCCGTTTTGAATTCCTATCAGGATCCCATCGCTTCCACCTCCTGGACTCACCTCTGCTCTACACTGATTAGACCGGTCAAAGCAAAGGTGCAGCTGTGCTTTAATTCAGCCACAATGATGAACGCTGAATGGAAACTTTTAGAAAACATGCAGTTAAGCTTGTATGGTGTGTGTGAGGATCTACTGGAGTCCTTTAACTGGGTGTCAGGGCTCAGTCAACATAACAGTCGGCCGGTTACGGGAGCATTAGTCAACAGGCATCTGGTGAACTTATCTCACTTGAACATGAACCTCAGACATTTTTTTTTTTTTTTTTGTAAATACATGCACCGTCTTCAAGAATTTTCTAAACCTGCAAAAACCTATTACCAACCTACACAATGCCCATGAAATGCATCTAAAACAGTCTAAGAACACTCATATCTTTGCATCAAAAACTTGATTAGAGACTCCGCTCTGCTCCAAACACCTGAGACTACGGCTAAACGCCTACCTAACTAATAGAGAACGTATTCGGTATTAGTTTTTTTTTTTTATTATTATTATTTTTTTTATTCACCATCATAACTGCAGCAGGATACCGGTGACGGTAGCCTGCTGCACACCAACAAAACCTATCTGGACCGTTACAACTTACTTCAAACCTCATAATTATTCACTACTTTCACTGTCTAAAATGGCTTTTCTCCAGACGGCCAAAGGCAATGCGTCTTTTGAAGAAAAATGATGGATACCCGAAATTACATGGTAACCCATTTGTTTGAAGAAAGATGTGGGTCAAGCTCCCCAGAATAATCTGAGTTCTTGTTTGTGTTCATTTTACAGATGTATAGCCCTGTCAAAACATCTGTTGGCGAGTGGGTTGGAAAGCAAATAGAGATTGACCTTCCAAACTCTTAATCCACTGTAGGAGACTGCATGTGGAACATCAGTAAATCTGTGAATTGGGGGCAATGATACCTTGAGTATCGGTGTCAGACGTTAGAGAAACCAGTCTGTCATGATTCCAGTGTTACAGATCCAACAAGTAATTAACGGAGAAGCCTTTCCTTTTGTGCTTAGAATGGCCTCTATCATTGAGAGAGCGAGAGAGAGAGAAAACATTGAGTGTGAGATACTGCACCATAGCTCCGAGACGCTTTTGGAGAGCCCAGCACTGGATCTTCCCTTCCAATAACGCTGGTTTCATTGACTCAGCTTCACCCGTGGGATGAAAACTTCTCCCCTTCAGACCGAGACGTCAATAAAAAAAAACAGCCTAATGAATCGCATGTCAGCCAATCAGTTTGAAGGAAACCAGCCCTATGAGTCCATACTTCACACACACACACACACACACACACAAAACACAATCACACACGCCAACACACACACACAAACACCTGCAAAATCCACTCAGATAAAACATTAACAGAAACACGCATTTACAAAATACCAAAATAACATTCATATAAATAATTTAAATAGCTATACTAAAGCTAAATTCTTGGTCTAAAGTTTATATGGCCAATGACAAGTGCTAATAATGTGTTGTAACACATTTTGGGGACTGAGATTTTGTCATTAGGGGGGGATTTTGGGATCACACGCAATTACTACACAAAACATTTTCCCACACCGCACAATTACAACATCAAGTTTGACAAACATTTGCCCGTAAAATGTTGGTTTCCAGCCCTCTTTTAGAAGCCCCCAGAGACCAGTCCTAGATCTAGAAGCCCACTTGCTCCTCCTCCTCGTCTTCACCTAACTGTCCCCTAAAACCTGCGATAGGTCACCAAAGTCACAATCGAACAGTTCGCTGATGCCTTCGTGGTCCTCCAGTCCATAGTGGTAGTCATGACTGTGAGGGGGGGACAGATTGATGAAACCGTCCAATGGGAGAAGGAGGCCATCTCCATTCAGGAAGTCCGAGGAGGAGAGGGGTGAAAGGTCAAAATCGGGCATGTCCCCGAGGCTGGAGAATGGGTCGCCTCCCAGCAACGATTCTGTTGTGGAAAGCCACAAGTCAAATAAATGCTGGACCGCAGACGTAACACGCAAAACACACACCAAGAGAAAGAACATCAACCATTTTGTGTTGGTGGCACATCCCAGGTAATAGAGCAACCCTTTCTGACATGTCGTAGCAGCAAAGGCACAGGTGTAACGAATAACATCAACAATGGCTGCATGCCATTCAGGTGCGTCGGCTACCAGAGATGTGTTCCTATGAAGTGTGTGGCAATATTTAAGCTCCATTTTTTCCAGCTGAAGCTCCAGCCATGTAAATCAGTATATAGTCTCACGTGATATATTCATATCTTTCACTTATGTGTGACAGCTTCGTGAGCCATATGTAGCAATGCATCACGTCTGACTCATGCCTTACAGTCCTGCAGACCGCGTGGACCCGATACCACTAAGGCAACGTGACATTAACCTCTTGTTGAGTTAAAGCAGACCCACACTTAAGGTGGCCTTAAGGACCTTTAAGGTGGACCAGCACTATTCTTCTTTAGGAAGAGGAAAACAAATTTGAATGTTGAAATGTCAGCAAACGCGTCCGGTTGTATTTTATATTTGTAACCGTTAGAAATGAGGATCATCTGATGAAAATAAAACATGTTTTCAAAGTTTGGTACTCGGTATCGGCAAGTCTTCCCATTAATCCAATGTCACAGACATGAATTCAGGTTCTCCATGCAGACTGTTTTTATGTTAAAAGCTTACATTCAAGATTTTGAGAAGAGCATCACTCAAAACATTTTTATAAATGTACATTAATCTACTGACAAACACTCACCTGCGTCACCACCTAACACCAGTGATGAGGGGTCCGGCTGGGACGCCGCCGTCACTGTGGATGACGTGGACGCTGGCGATGATAAAGCCACTGGGGTTGTTGTGGATGTTCTGTCTTGTGATTGGTCTGTGGGTTGTGTGGGAGGCGGGGCCAGGGATGGGTCAGTATCTGGCTTGGAGGGACTATTTCCTGTGACGGGGCTACAGACACCAGAGCTGTCTTCTGGACAGAGGAAGACATCTATTGGACCCCGTGTGCTCTTCAACGACACCTGGTAACCCTGAGAAACAAAGACAAACACGCACCTTCGGGTGAAAACCTCACATACACAAAATAAACATACTTCAAAATTCATAATGATTATATCCTTGTTTATTTCTTGATTTTGAATTGAGTGTTTTGTTGTATGCCATCCTACTTATCTTTGTTTTTGTTGATTGGTTTATTTTCTCTGCATCTAAAAGTCCTCAGCCGCCATATTATTAATCTATATTAAACACAATCGCAGTATATGGGAACTGTCAGGATCATGTGAGCTCATGGGGAGCTGCAGTGGATCTCACTGGAGCCGACAACATGGGGAAGGCAGGCCTCCCTCTCATACCATCTCACTTAAGGAAATGACTGCCAATACCTAATAAACAGGCCCCCTCCTTGGGCACTTGGGGCTGTTTTTGGGATCAAACCCACAATAAGCCAGACCCCTCGTATCGGGGTCTGGGGGTGACCCATTAGGACCAATTGGTAAAAAAAAACAACAAAAGAAAAAGAAAACTTACGACATAGCCTGGTATTAGAAAATTGATTCTTCGATGCATCGTGATGTGAACGTGGACGATTCTGAATCGATTCACAAATGTGAATAATCAATTATTTTTATTCTGTATTGTTTACGGAACTCAAAAGGCGGAACTCGGAAATGCAGCACACGGACAGTCTGTGGTGTTGCACATAACAGAGACACCGCTGCATTTACACCAAGAATGTTTCATCATTCATAGCCAAAATAAACACCATTACTGCTTTGTACATGTTGAGGAAGTCCCAGACACACCAGGAAACTAAACGGCCTCCTGTCGGAGTGTACACCTTTAACCGGAGGGGGATCAGTGTATCTCATAGAGCTGCATTCACAGCAGCGGTCACTATCAAAAAACTAAGTTGTGATTTCATTGCACTTTACGGATAAAGAGTATGCCGAAGTAACAACAATTTGGAAAAAGTCCTAAGTCATGGTTTGTTAAGTCTGTCCGTTAATAAGTAAATAACTTTAAAAATGCTTGTTTTGGCGTTCGGCTATCTCAGAGCTAAGCTACGTAAACACTGAACATAACGTCGTCTCGGCATAAATACGGCAGCGACTTTGTTGTTTGTTCCACCGACACTCTCTGGCTTTACTCAGTTTGTTGGATCTCTGTATGAAACGTTAGATACTATCAGACCGCTACGCTGTGATGTGTTGAAATGCAAGCTGCATTGATTATTGCATTGAAAGCTTTTTATCTGTATATCGGCTACAGTATACTGTTTTTCTCTCGGGGATTTGCTCATCGCCTGTAACAGAAGGATTTTGTCTCATGTCATGTCATATCTACTTGTGACAAAACAAAATATTAGAGAAGGTAATTAACCTGTTGATTTTCTTTAAGGATTATCACAAAAGAAGGAAGTGACTAGCAAACTGAGTAGCAAACTCAGATTTCATTTTTAAATCATGCATGGAAATGTACACAAAAAAATTGTTGCATCGAGATGCATCAATAATCGGTTTATTATCAAATCGTTGACCTCTGAATCGTAATGGAATCCAATCGTGAGTTGCCAAGAGATCTCCCTCCTACCTGGTATGGTGTGGAGGGGAGGAGAGACTATGCTGGACTATGCTTGAATATGTTATTTATGTCAGTTTTGTTAAGAATCTTGGTGGTGGCAAAGGTAGTTTTAGTACATCAATATCATCAACATCATGATCTTTCTCATCTTTTGGTTAACTGGTGTGTGTGTGTGTGTGTGTGTGTGTGTGTGTGTGTGTGTGTGTGTGTGTGTGTGTGTGTGTATCTTGTGTTGCATATTGTATTTTGTCTTCATAAAAAGGTCCTGTACCTTGCTGGGTTCTGAAACTTGCATCTGGGTCTCTGGTGGGGCTCTGATTACCATGACCAGCTGGTCCGGGGAATCAAATGACTTCTTTAAGTCCTGGCAGCGCACATAGCCCAACGTAATGAACTCAACGATTAAGGAATACAACGCAGCAGCGTTTGGTGCCGTGGCAAGACTGCAACACTTTCCTTAAAAAAGCAGTCCTGATAATGCCAGCTGGCCAAACCAAACAAGTTATTAAAAGTTGTCAAAAGGATATTTCTTGTTCTGTGGGTCCTCTGTGAGCAGTCGGAGCTGTAGGTTGCATTTAGAAATGAGCTCGTCCAGCTGCTCCTCAGCCTCTGTGAGATCACACACCTCCCTCTTCAACTCCTTATGCCGGGAAACCAACGCTGCATCAACTCGATGACCACTGCAGGGGAAGACGGGGCGGGGAAATAAAAAAAAATTTAAAAAAAGCGCTGCAAACAACTTAACAACCACTTTTTTTTTTATATGTTACTGATGAAATAAGCCCTCTTTATGAGCTATACTTAAATGTTATAGCTCTGCCAATGTTTCAATTAGTGTATTTTTGCTGATTTTGTTTTGATGGAGTGATATGTATTTTTTATTCATACTCACAGCCATTGGATGTTGTTCTTGGACTTCTTGGAGATGAGCTGAATTCCCTCCAGTACGTTGGTGATGTCGTAGATGCGTCTCTTCTGGACATCCAAGACCTGCGAGGCCCAGTTCAGATCCACCACGCCGTCAGCCGACTGGGACAACAGGTCCAGAAAGCGCTTGGTGGTCAGGTTCAACGAGGTGTCATACCGGGACTTCTCCGTCGTGGTTCTAGGAACTGAAATGGAAGGCGTTGGGGATTCCTTTTAACAAAAGGACGATACCACTGGAATTCTGGCTTCTCTCCATTAGCAGAGATTCCCCCTGGCGTTCGCTAACCGCAATAACAAGCACAGTCTGTCTGCACAAGCAACACATATTCTCAAAGTTCTCTGGCTGGCTCTGATTGGACTTTGTAACCAGGAAGTGGTGAGATATACAAGCTTGTATGAGATACCGCTCAACGTTGGTTTATAACCCACAATTAAATGTAGAGAAGAAGCTACTGGTCAGAGAAAAATGTCACAAAATATGTATAACAGTATGAATACGCGAAAGACAGGGAGAAGTTGAAAATCATTCATTCATGGTGCGATTCTCCAAGTCAAAACGAGCCAAGAAAACACTTTAGCCCTCAGTGTAACTTTCAGCCAATCGTTGACCTTCTTTATACTTTGGTTCCACCCTCTGAGCTGTCAATTACAACAGAGCCAAGACCGCCGTTTGGTGGAAAGTTATTACGCCAGGAAAAATAGTTTCGAACAAGACCTGAATTTCTAACTGGAATTTCAGCTTGAAGGAGGATATTAACAATGAGGTGAGTTTTAACTAACCTTGAACATTTTCAGGTACATTCTGTAACCTTTATTGAATATGGACAAAACAAACTTTAACATGAAGTAACTTTTATAAACATGGTAGAGGTTTATGTAAGCTAGGTGGCTGGAGGACAATGACCTGCAGGAACCTTGGCAGGGTCCTTTAACTACACTTTTCCCCCATAAAACACACCCTTGTTGCCCTACAACACAGACCAAGGCAGCAGAGACGCAGCACAGCTCTCCTAGCTGAAGAATTGTGATTTTGTCCTATTTACCCAATGAAAGTCCGGTGTTGGCCTGGAGGAAGAGGTAAACTCAACAGACAAGCCTGTCCTGGGGTGTTTTCCAGAAAGAAGGTTTTCCTGAAACTCTGAGTTTGTTAACCCTGAGACGAGGGATACTCCGAGTTTTCTGTTCCAGAGAGTGAACTCAAACTTTAGGTCAGTTACCATAGTAACTGACTCTGTGACCCTAACCTTTTTGCTTTAACAAACCCTGAGTTTCTCCTACATGTCTCTGCCTTTTTCCGGAATCTGAACCAACTCTGGAAAAATGTGCCGTGCTTTCCTCGTCACCCTAATCAATATGGAAATAAAAGCGATTCTAGCAGCTTTACGTCAGGAGAGGATTTTGATTACTTAGAAGAAAATTACCGTTTTTCCTACAGATCACATATCTAAAGAATATTCTCCGACATTTTCGACATTTCATATCGCGGACATAATCCAGATTCTTTGCAGAGCTCTTTAGATTTTTTGCAGTGTTTTTGAAATGTTTAAGGACATTTCTGTGTAGAAATAGCTGCTTATATTTACTCTTAGTTTAATATGTGAAATATGATTAAAACCATATGCCTTAGTCTACGTATTTGTGCAATATTATTATTATTAATTTTCAGATGAAGCCACTTTCTTTTTGTGCCCGGGGGGATTACACCTCTATGAAAATGAAATGATGTCGCCAGCACCGTAGGCAGCGTTGCCAACCATTACACCACAGTGTCGCTCTGCGAGGCCAAAAATAAAGCGTTATCACCTTTAGATCAATCGATTGTTTCATTCAGTCATACGCATTAAGTCAGGCAGTAATTGTCTGCCATGCCAACTATCTCTACTTTGATGCAGTTACGTTGCTCCGCTTTCTAAGGATGAGCTTGTTTTCTGCATAAAAACTCAGCATATATCCAATAACTCTCTCCCAGTTGCCATAGTGAATCGTAGTATCGGAGCTCCATTGATGAAGGCTTTGTAGAGTTGGCAGGCGTATCTCAGAGTTTACATACTCTGAGTTGACTGAACTAATTCAGAACAGCTGTTTGGGAACCAAAAACTCAATGTTGGTTGACTCCGAGTTCAGGGTTAGTTTCAGAGTTGGTTGAGCCTGCTTTCTGGAATACACCCCAGGTTTGGAGGGGGATTTTCAACTGTCTAGTTAAAAAGGGAAACTTTGGTATGTTTCCGATGTTTTTATGCGCGCGACGACAAATGATATTTGCAACTACTCCATTGTTAAGGCAGACTGCAGCAACTAAACGGGCTGCAATGTAATCATATTGGCTTGTTTTTGTCTGATAAAAGGACAGTTGTTTTCTTTGGAACAATGACGGCTGCAGCAAAGGTCAGATTTTGTATGGATTGGATGGATGTAGCGCTCACGTGCAGCTGACGTGTCGCTTCTGCTGTGAATTTTGGGTGACAATGAGAGAAAATTCGACAGAACAATCTGCAAGCGCGCTTGCGTGTGCGTGTGTGTGTGTGTGTACACACCTCTGGGAGGGGCGGGTGTGGAGGGTGGTGCTTGGCCTATGGACGGTCTAGTTGTGCTGACATACTGATGGTCACTATCCAGGTCCAACTTCCTCTTTACCTGTTGTACAAATGGTGGTATGAGGGGGAAAGCACAGTCATTGTCGGAACTACAATAAGTAAACACTACATATAGATGCACTAGTTATGTATCAGGAAGAGGAAAGCAAAAACAACTGAAACAGCAGCATCCTGCTGAATGAAATGTAAAGTAAAGCAACAGGTGGGTGGCCTCTGCAGCTTTGCTAGAAGGCAGAAGTGGCTTCATGTAAACATGTTAACATAATATGTCAAAAGGGTCGACTCCTCGGCCAACCGCCTCCCTGTTTAGTGCTTTCACTTTCATTGACCTCTGCTGTCCCCCTTCTTCCCACACCTCCCCCCTCCCCTCCTCACCGGAGGTCTCCCCAGAGCCGGTCGCCTCTTGTCCTGGATCCCCACGTCCACGGGGCCCTGTGGCGTCGCGAACAGCAAGATTTCCCCCGTGCTGGTGGGGGCAGCGGCCGAGTGGAGTCCCTCATTGCTGGGGCTGGTGATAATCACTATCTGGTGGTCCTCGCCCAGGGCGATACTCCCGGAGTTCAGCAACGTCTCGAAGTCAGCCAACAGATCCTCCGATGTCTGCCCTGTGATCAGAGTCTCTGACATGGCAGTGTGTCACCGAGCGGCCCTGAGCTGGACTTTAGGGGCTCGCAAACTAAGACGCTGCGGTTCGAGACTCAGCAGCCACTCGGATATGTGCTCGGTGAATTCAAGGAACGGCGACGAAACCTCGTGAAAGTTGGCTTGCACGTGCTCACAGGCAGCTCGAACATTTCTTTTAAAAACTTCCCCTTCCTCTGTGGTCCATCGTTTTGCTTACAAACGCATAATAAAAACGAACAAATATCACTTGAACACCAAATGATCACCTACTGTAAGCTAACGACTCAGAAACGAGTTGGGGCTGGAAGTGAAACAGACAGGATGCTCTGCCAAACAGGAAATTTGGCAAATAAAATAATATTGCTAAATGCATACCGACGAGGCTCGACCGCTGATGCGTGGTTTAAGAAAGTGGCTGGAACGGACGCTGGGTGTTAGCGAGCTAGCGAGGGAGCAAGCTAATCTTTTGTTTTCATCTCTCCTGTCAGTAACGTTACAGTAGAGCCGCGAGGCCTGGCCGCACTGCCCTGAACGCAACTCCCAACCCTGCTAACGAGCTAGCTTCTGTCCTCTCGGCACAGGCCGACACAAGTTAGCCCACAGCCCGCTGCGGCCGACAAACCAGCTACCCGAGTCTATATAGCTATATAAGTTCCCCTTACGACGGAGACGGGGCTCAGTTAAACGGCTAGTAAACTTTACAGCAGCATTCCAGAAGTGAGCTATCGACATAAAACGTATACAATGCGAAAGACATAATCGCAATTCACGGCGCGGTTTTTGAGAATACGTGTAATAAAGCAACAGTTACGGCGGCGGAGCATTAAGCGATATCACTAAATGTGGAATTATAGGGAAGGTTAGCATGCTAGCTGAGTTATTAGCCGCAATTCTTCAACCCCCTCGTTTTGTTGGGGCACGCAGGAAGCAGCCTGACAAAACTGGAAATGTAAGGAACTAAACCGGCGAATGCACCGCGCGTCCTTTTAAAACAGCAGCCGTTGGTCCGCCGGTTGCTCGCACCGGGCACGGTCCATTTACAAAAGCGCAGTACCGAGCCCGTTATCGGCTGTTACTGTTGTTATTGTCCCAGCTGATCTACATCTAAACAAGACTCGGACGGTTTTCGCGCGAAATCTTTTTTGCCGCGAAACCGCCACGTGGTTGAATCCGACGGTTAGCATTGGTCGAAAGCCTGTTCTTTCCGTAGGGCGGGACCAACGGTCTCTGATTGGTGTAAACTGAAGTCTGTCATTTTATCGAGCGGAGATTCATCGATCCGACGGTGCATTCAGGTCCCATGAAAAAAAACGACTACTAGACCGTCGTTTTGTTATTTTGCATGATTTAACTAACGTACCATTGCTTACTCTTCATATCGTGCAAGTTGTTCCCCATTACAATTATTGCGCGCGACATTGCTTTACCTAAAACTTGAATGTTCGCAGTAATAATGTGTGTAAGCGATATTCAAGTTCGTGTTACGGGGGCTTTATAGAATACTATTTTTATGGTTTTAAGCCAACAGACAAGCTGCCCAGATTGTATTTACTCGACGTTAGTCTATTGTAAACATGACTTGTGGAATGTTTGACTCCAAACTCACTGTTTTGGTGTTCTGAATGTACTTGTTGTACTTGTTCCTGTGTTTGAGGGAAGCGTGCCTCCACAGACAGCCCCTGCTAGTCGAGCGCCTATCGCGCAGCAGAGGAGCTACAAGATGGCGCAAGCAATATTTGAAGTGCTCGAAGGTAGGAATAATGTGTTAATAACCACGTAATTGCGGTGATAATAAAACGTAAATGTGCATTTTAAACAGCTTCATTAAACCAGAACCATTGCCTTGCGCAGAAACACACTATAACACTACATGTACGCGTCTAGTATTGTTTTAACAGTCAAAACATCCCACAGAGGGAAGAGTGATTGTGACAATAAACAAACAGACAGATTGATTATCGGTAAGGCATTATGGACAGCTTACCCCTGTCAGTCGTTCTCATCATATTGCAGTCGGACAATAAAATCACGTGTCTCCTCTTGCTCCTGTCTGTGACTGTTTTTTACATATTTTCAACAGGCCCCTTTCAGAACAACACAGTGTTGTTGCTATGTGAGGCCCCCTATAACTCTGTTCACAGCGTCCCATATGCTTTGTGTATGAGTTTCCTGAGGTATTCATCATTATTACTATGTCATTTGTGTTTACTTCCCAGTCTGTATGATAATATAAATACAGGATAAGAAGAGCTGAAGTAGAAACCACTACAAAGCTGCTGATCTTGACTTAAACCATGCACTATTTTTCATTTCACATAGGATTTACTATTATGTTACAAAGACACGGGTTCCCTTCCATCTCCGGGGCCATACACATTTTCAGATTCCAGTGAAACATCCAACTGTGAAATGCTCGGAATATAATGGAGCCTCGCAGCATGTGACTTATTACATGTTTCTCCACCTTTCACCTCTTCTTCCTCTTCAGGCATGGACAACCAGACAGTGTTGGCTGTCCAGTCTCTGCTGGATGGCCAAGGTGGAGTGCCTGACCCAAACAACCAGAACGTGCCTGGGGCGCCCACCATCCAGTCTATGGGTATGTGACAGCAAATGACAGCTGAGTGATGAGAATTTTTAAAAAGCCAAAAGGTTGAATTTTTTTTCTGCTCACAATAACCTTGTTTTCCGTTTATTTATTCCAAATGAACCATGTTTGTCCCTGAATGAAATGTTAAAATGCCGCTCTGCATCCTGTGTTCCCAAAGTGCTCTTCCTTCCACTAACCAGCTGTGTAGATGAACAAACATGATAGATTGGAGTATAGATTGACAGCTACTACATATTATTAATCCGTTATACAAAACAGTATGTGAATACACTGTCTTTTATTTGCACGGATGTGCTGGAGATTACTGCAGAATACAGCACTGCAGGTGCCTCAAACATCTGTTTGTCCTTCCCACAGACGACGAGGACGTGTTCCTGTGTGGGAAGTGTAAGAAACAGTTCAATTCTCTGCCAGCCTTCATGACACACAAGAGGGAGCAGTGCCAGTCTAGCGTCCCCTCCCTGTCCACAGTGTCCTTGGCCTCCACCAATGCTTACACACCGGTCCCCTCAATCAGCTCTGGACCACAGACTCCTGCCAACAGACAGGTGAAGATAGTTATGGTGTTTTAAAATCGAGCTGAAATGAAAAATCCCTGTTTATAACCCTTTTAAGAGCACATCCCCATTTATATTGTGAACCTAATCAACTATATGTGCCCACAAAATTGCCAATCATCTATTTGTTTGTATTTTTGTGTCAAAACCTAATTTCTCATCCTTCCTGGAAAACAAAATATGATGCTTGCTTCAAGTCAACATAACTGTGGTTAATCAATAAAGCATTTGATCAGTTTATTGAGGAATCACATAGTAGATAAGGTGATAATGTTGTTGGTTCATACAGAAAGGAAAACAGTAAATCTAGCAGATAGAATAGAGACATTTTAGAAAAATGTCGTTAGTTGAATTTTTGTAAAAGAACAGAAGTGAGAGCAGGACTATGAAAAGAAAAAAGAAGGATTACAGGACATATGTTTAGATAAAACCATAAAGTACATATATGTATAAGAGGAATATTTATTAGTTCCCATTGTGATGACTATTTAGCAAATTGCATAAGCATTCTGCATTTCTACATATTCAGGCATGCTTTCTCAATTGTGGATGTCTATATTACTCATATTAATGAATGCTAATTACTCCGCACTTATACATCAGGTATCCACCTACATCACAGTCCCTCCCTCCCCTCTGACACACACTCTGGTCCAAGGCAACGTGCTGGTCAGTGACGACGTTCTCATGTCGGCCATCTCAGCCTTCACATCCATCGACCAGCCTATGGCTACCATGCAGGCGCCTATACAGGTAATACTAGCACAACATTACTGTTTTTGTCGCCCCATAAAGCATCACATCCTTGGTGGTCACTGTGCTTTCTATTTAACATCACAAAAATCACCAAACGCGTGATTCAGAGCAAATTTGGGATAGCTTAAAATATACATTTTCAGTCCGATCATACAATTTACATAAAATGTATATATTTTGCTGCAGTATTATCAAATCTCTCCTTCCTTTGCTGTATTGCAGAGTAACCTGAGTATGCACACAGCTGGCGTATCTTACCTGCAGCATCATCATCACCACCACCACCATCATCATCATCACCACCAGCAGCAGCAGCAACAACAACAGCAGCAGCAGCAACAACAGCAGCAACAACAGCAGCAACAACAGCAGCAGCAACAGCAGCAGCAGTCCTCCCACCCTCTGCCCCCCAGCCAGACACCGGCCCACCCCCTGCCGTCTGGACAACCCGCCCAGCAGACGCTTTCCTCACAGGTCCCAGTGAGTCACAGCAACTCAGTGGTCCAGGTGTACAGTGCGCTGCCCCACATGGCTGGGGGTGGTGGTGCAGAGATCCACACCTTGGGTCTGCAGCCGTTCCATCCTGTACAAGTGAGTGAAGCTGGCTGTTTGGTTACCGCCATTGCATTCCAGACTTCCTGGTGTTGCACGAGAAAGACTCTGGCTTTATTAGCTGAAGGAAGAATATTAAAGAAAACTCTTAATGGAATTAGTTAAAAAATGCAAAAAAATGAACAAAAGACTTAAACTGAAAAGCAGTTGAGGACAAAGCACTGAGTCCATGTGTCTCCCTCAGGTGCCCAGTCAGTGTGTGGAGAGCCAGCCGTTCACCACCCCGCCCGTCTACAGCCCCGGGAAGCACGGCACCAAAACAAAGACCTGCAGCATCACCAACAACCTGACAGAGCTGGGCGACTTTGAAAAGGTCATCATCCCCAAACGGTCAAGAAGTAGCAAAAAGATCTCTGATGGAGCCACAGGTATGGAGGGAAGGGATCAGGAAAACATTGCAAGTTTCTAAATGATTTGAAATAATGTTTTGGACCAAATCCGTTGGAAAGCGATAGTCTGTGCGGTCACAACCGCTTTACATTTGACTTACTTCATACCAAATAAAAAAAACGACATGAAGGAAGATTATCTGAAAATTTAGAGTCACTACAAATCTCTAAAAATATTACTACTGCTACTGTCACAGCTAAGGAAAATAATCAAGTATTCATTCATTAATAAAACAAATTAAGATAAGTATTCATTCACTGAATTTCACTCCCGAGCAGAGCAGCTTAAAGGAAAAGGACCGAAGCTGAAGTGTAATTTCTGTGACAAAATCTTCTCGAAAAACTTTGATCTTCAGCAGCACATTAGAAGGTGAGTCACCGACCACATGATAGACCGTGCCCATCTGAAAATAGACTTCAACCTGCAAGACAGGGACTCAAATCCCTTCAAATTATGACTTCTTACTATTTTCTTTCTACAGTCACACAGGAGAGAAACCGTTTCAGTGCATCGTCTGTGGCCGAGCTTTTGCCCAAAAGTCCAACGTGAAGAAACACATGCAGACCCACAAGGTTCAAACTATGTTTGATAATACTTTTTTATGTCGTATGTGCTACCCAGAAAAACATCCTCGTTAGTCATCATAATTAGTTTAATGGCTCATGCAAATAAAACTAAGGACACAAATTCTCGCATAAAAAAACCCCAACTCTCCTCAGAGTTTAGGCAACACTCGCCCAAAAACATCTGCTACATATGTCAGGCTCAAAGTTCTTGCCACGGCACATGCAGTTTATAACAGTGACGGATTCAACACGTGGGATTCATGGCCATGTTTGTCCTTGATTTCAAACAGAGGTGGACAAAAGCAGCCCTCTCATTTCAGAGGTTTTTTTTATCAGGTTTAGCTAGTTTTATATTTAAGCTAACATTAGCTCCATGAGGTCAATATGTGTAAACTCCAAACGTGGACAATGAGGATAAAAGAGCAGCTACAGTTGTCTGAACACCCATACATATATATATATATATATATATACCAACCAAACAACACAGTAAAAACAAGTGTCCTCACTTTAAAGGTGTGGCCTATGGATGTGGCCAGCACAGTATCCAGATTACCAATCACAGTAAAGGTGGTACCAGTGTCATCCAATGAGGAGGAGGGGGGCGGGGATCAGCTGCAGCAGCAAGGCGAACCAGAGGAGGAGGAGGAGCAGCAGAACTGTCAAACACAGATAGAAGACGAGGACGTTCAAACAGGTAATATCTGTTTACATCCTAATGACACATCCCATCATTCATGCTTTGTATGTCAGTTATATGGATGAACCAAAGACGAGTGGACGTAGTCATCAGGGCGTCACATATTGGTTTGTGCACTACAGTTTTGAGGCATTTTGGTGGTCACCATCTTGAATTTTTGCAACCAGTGAAGGGAAGTGACCATATTTGGACTGTGGGGTGACAGAGCAGCAACCTTACAGCGTCTGACTCTATCTGGCTTCTAGTGTGAAGCTGTTAACAAAGTCAGTTGCATAATTCAAGATGACATTTATAGCTAATTGCGTTTGTAGTGACAGAAGAGACAGAAGAGACAGTAAGAGACAGTAGAGACAGTAGAGACAGTAGTGACAGTAGTGACAGTAGAGACAGTAGAGTCAGTAGAGACAGTAGAGACAGTTAGTGACAGTAGAGACAGTAGTGGCAGCGTGGTAGTGACCTGTCAATCACAGTAGCCACCCCCTACTTTATGGTCTATTTGACTCTAAATGGACCAAAATTTACTCAATGAACATCTTACTTTATTGAAGACTTGAAACTAGAGATTGAAGCCATAAACTCATGTTTACAATGTTTACTGAGATAATAAATCTAATGAGAAGTTGGGTCATTTACTCATAGACTTCTATGCAATCAACCTTTTTTCAACCAGGAGTCGCAGCTCCCTGACGGCCAGGAGAGAGAATGCAAATTTAAGGCACTTTAGCAGTGGCTTCACTTTTCAGAACAGGAGGTTGCTTCCTGGGATTAACACATTGACCCCATAGTCTTATTATTAGGTACACCTATCTTTAAACAGTCTAAGACAGCCTGCAATAAATCCTGCATCTTTTATATTTTATTGTGTTGTACTTTTGTCCTGATTCTAATCTTAACAGTAATAACAGCTACTGATCTGATATCAGATTTACAGCTCCAGCCCTTACAAGAAATACAATGCTTGATTACAGAAGCTCCAGGGGAGTTGGAAGAGAGCGCTGCTGAGGCTCGGGCTGATCCAGATCACAGTCTAGGGGAAGCCACGCAGAACGGGAATCCTCAGGTACAGATGCAGGTGCAGTCCAACCAGGATCAACAGTGCCAAGCTCAGACCAAACAGGTCGTTGTAATAGACAGCTCCTACCAGTGCCAGTTCTGTGCCACCAAGTTCAAGACCTACTTCCAGCTCAAGTCTCACCTGACCCAGCACAAAGGGGAGCAGGTGAGTGCAGAGTCCATAGGTTTGCTCATTTTTAGGTTAGAAAACAATGGGCAGTAATGTTTACTTGACTTGGAGTAAATGGGAAAAAACTTAAGAAACTTTATTATTTCTTACATGACAAGATTAATAACCAAGCTCACGTCCCTGCAGGTGTACAAGTGTGTGTTGAAGTCCTGCTCCCAGACCTTCCAGAAGTTGGAACAGTTCCTGGAGCACATCAGGACGCACCAGGAACAGCTGACCTACCGCTGCCACCTCTGCAGCAAGGTGTTCCCATCCCTGTTTGAACTGGGGGTCCACCAGTACTCCCACTGCTTTTGCCCACAACAGAGCACACGCAAGGAGACCACCATCTACAGGTCAGCTCAGTCACGCACACTTGGTGTTGATTACGTATTAAAGCCAAACCCACAGAAGATCGTTGGCATCCCATAGTGTTTTTGAGTCAGGACGGCTCAAAAAACAGCACTTTTTCTTGCGTTTCATCTCAGGTGTATGAAGTGTCAAAGTAGATATTCCACCCAGGAGGCCCTGGAACAACACCTACTCACTGCCTCGCACAACTTTCCCTGCCCACACTGTCAAAAGGTACGACACACACTGATGTGAACACATTCACACTATATAACTGTGGAATCTGTAATGCTGTCATCATGTAAAGAGGCAGTACACTCAGCTGTTAGCTGCTTAATTAATAGGCTCGTCGGAGATGAGCCAGGCGTGTGCAGAATTGATTGCCAGACAATGCATGCTGGTTAGATTTGTGTCCAGCTAGATCCGGACTTGGACTTTTGATGAGGACAGCAATAACCGCACAAGATCAAGGCGACCTCAGTTGCTCTGACTCAACTGCAAGACCCAGGGTATGACGGGAAACGCCTGGCTGTCGCTGATCAAAGAGCTGATTGGCTCTTAGTTTTGACAACAAACACCACGTTGAGGAGAAAACACTAAGTTCCTTTGTAATTGTAATAAATAACGTTAGATTTCAATCTCGTGTTGCGTAATGAAGGTTTAATACACTATATTGCCAAAAGTATTCACTCACACATCCAAATAAGTGAAATCACTTCCATGGCAACAGGTGTATAAAGGCAAGCACCTCGGCATGCAGACTGTTTCTTCAAACATTTCTGAAAGAATGGGTCGCTCTCAGGAGCTCAGTGAATTCCGTGGTTCTGTGATAGGATGCCACCTCTGCAACAAGTCCAGTCGTGAAAATTCCTCACTCCAAAATATTGATGATATCTGATGGACGAGTCTGGGTTTGGCGGTTGCCAGGACAACGGTACTTGTCTGACTGTATTGTGTCACGTGTAAAGTTTGTTGAAGGGGGATTATGGTGTGGGCTTGCTGAGCTTGGCCCCTTAGTGAAAGGAACTCTGAATGCTTCAGCATACCAAGAGATGTTGGACAATTCCATGCTCCCAACTTTGTGGAACAGTTTGGGGACGGCCCCTTCCTGTTCCAACATGACTGTGCACCAGTGCACAAAGCAAGGTCCATAAAGACATGGAGGAGAGAGTTTGGTGTGGATGAACTTGAATGGCCTGAACAGAGTCCTGACCTCAACCCGATAGAACACCTTTGGGATGAATTAGAGTGGAGACTGAGAGCCAGGCCTTCCCGTCCAACATCAGTGTGACCTCACAAATACACTTCGGAAGAATAGGTCAAAAAGTCCCATAAACACACTCCTGAACCTTGTTGAAAGCCTTCCAGAAGAGTTGAAGCTGTTATAGCTGCAAAGGGTGGACCGACGTCATATTAAACCCTATGAATTAAGAATGGGATGTGACTTAAATTCATAGAGTCAAGGCAGGTGAGTGAATACTTTTGGCAACATAGTGTATGTCAACAAACATATCAGGTTAATAATAATAATTACAATAACAAAGTTTAGTAATTTTCTCTAGTTTAGGTTTGAGATGTTCAGGGCTTCTGTTTTTCATGTCCCATTTTAAGACCTGGTGCTGATCTGTTCTCTTGTTGGCCATCAGGTTTTCCCATGTGAAAGGTACTTCAGACGCCACCTCCCCACTCATGGCGTTGGAGGGAGGTTCAAGTGTCAGATCTGCAAAAAGGCCTTCAAGACAGAGCATTACCTCAAACTGCACACACGTATTCACTCAGGTCTGAAAGGCTTCCAATCAGCAGTCTTGTTGTCTTCTTGACATTTGTCTGTATGAAGATCATTACTGATCATTCTCTGTTGATGCAGCTGTTTCAGTTTCTTTAGGTTTCACTATTGTTAGTGTCTGTTCAGCCACGGTGGCCATGACTTTATTCCTATCACACCAGACAGAAGGAAGAATCTATTCTTTAAATTAGGAAGCACTATAAAGTCTACTTAATGTCTGAGCAAACTATTGATTAAAGAAGTAGATGTATCTCTGGCTAAATGTTAACACTTCACTGCTTTAGGAGGCTGTGCAATTAAAATCATTTTACCAGAGCAAACACTTCATCCTCACTAGATAACATCATTGAAGTGATAACTGTACAATAACTGTAAGTCATTAAAGACGAGCTATTCTGCTCCGTTTCTGATACATACTTGTATTCCAGGTTACTACAATACGTTTACGTGCTTTAATCCTCAAAAACACTTGATTTTCCCATCAGGCTGTGCTGCAGCAGCTCTTCTCAGTCTCTCTGAAATGCTCTGTTTGAGCTCCTGCCCCTCCCTCCCCAAACAGGCCCAGTGTGCAGAGTTGTCCTGCTGAGGAAGTGTTTAAAATGTGTTTTAGCCACTTGTTCTTCAACTCCTCTTCCTTTAGAAGTCCTTCCAAAGGAAGTTTCTGTTTTTAGAAAACAGCGCATGTATTTTAACTTCAACTCATCTTCGTTTAGACACAGGACATTTACAGTCCTACTAGACATGACGACTCCATGCTCAGCTCCTTTTACAGGCTTTGTTGTAGGGTGTGGCAAAGTAGCGACTGGGAAGATATACATATTCGTTACTTGGTGACATCACCACTTTACGGAAGGAAAGGCTAGATTTCAAAACGAGGCAGCTGAAGCAGTTCAAGAGCAGAGTTTCTGTGGGAGAGATTCACTCCCTTTGGAGTGTGCTTTTTGTGCTTGAACAAGAAGCTTTATAACTCACTATAAGGGGAAAAGCAGAAAAGCATAATAGGTCCTCTTTAAGGAAAGTGTGTGTTTGATTTTCTAGGTGAAAAGCCATACAAATGCTCCCTCTGTGAGGCGACGTTTAACAGGAAGGACAAAGTGAAGAGGCACATGCTCATCCATGAACCTTTCAAGAAGTACAAGTGTCCGTTTAGGTGAGTCTCTCCTGTTAGCTCCTGCTTACTAATTCTTCCCCTGTTCCCATTCTTTCTTTTTATCACTCAAGCCCTTTTTCTCACGGCTGTCCTTCTTTTCCTTTTCCTCCTCAGTGCTGCTTTCATATTCCATTTGTATATATTGATTATTTCCTGTCAAACTAATTATTTTATTTAATGTAATGCTATTTTTCTGCTGTTTTTCTTTTTTAATTTATTGATTTATTTTTTATCAGGACACACGTTGGCTGCACTAAAGAATTCAACAGACCAGATAAACTCAAGGCCCACATTCTGTCCCATTCTGGTGAGTGAATCACTTCATTTTAATCATCGCCACAAAGATGATGCAATATTTATTGTGTAATGAAATGACATTTCCTCACATGATTTATTTGAAAAGCAGTAGAATAGATTGACAATAATAGAGGTTGGTGGTCACGCAGATGTGGAAATATTGATGCTGGATGAACGGGTACGCTGGCGGTGTCAACAGATTAAATAAAGTGATCGAGATATCATTTTAAGTTGTAGAAGCTCGGTTCTTCCTCCAGAGAGAGACTTGTTGTTTGTATCACTTAAACTACAGTTTGCAGCTGCGTACAGTCCATGTTTACATAAGGTATGATACCCTTCATTAGTATCAAAAATGGCATTATTACATTCTTATTATCTCCTTTTTAGGTATCAAACCCTACAAGTGTCTTTACTGTCAGAAGGCGTTCAGCCGCAGGGCCCACATGCTCGAGCATCAGCAGTCCCACACGGACAACTACCGCTTCAGATGCTCCACCTGCAACAAGGGATTCACCAGACAGAGCTATTACAGGGACCACAAATGTCCTGCAACAGGACTCGGGACGGGAACTGAAGGGGGGACGGGAGAGGCAGAGGGAGACGAGGTGGTGGGAGTGCTGATGGCAGAGGAGAAGGACGGAGAGGATGACGGCACAGGAAGCAGCTACTTGAGAAAAGAGAACATGCTGGGGGGGGATGACGGCGAGAATGACGACAGCTCAAAGAGCAGCCAAGACGAGTTGGAAACACATGGGGGGGAGGAAGAGGAGGAGGGAGAAGAGGAGGAGGAGGAGGAGGGGAGGACTGACGAGGGCTGTCGGGCTGCAATGATTATCGCCACCATCGAAGGAAGGGACAGAGAGGAGGACGACAGTATGGAACATGGTGCTGTGGCACTGCAGCACATTCAGAGCAATGACCGAAACTGTTTGCAGCAGCCATGTTTGTAGTTTCAAGCAGTTGGAATGTTTCCTGGATGTGGACCAAACAAACAAATTATCTGTTATTTTCTAAAAAGCCAGGGAAATTATTTCCTCATTTGTTTTAAATTAAAACGTTAACTTATACACACTGCTTTCACTTCTTTTGCTGTAAAGTAAGTAGGCCTACAGTGTGTTAAGCTGGTAGATCTGTATTGCCAAAATCACCAGTGGACCATGTTCATGTACTTGTTTACAGATTTGTTGTCAGTTTTTTCTGATAATTTTTTTTTTTTAGCAAAAGCTAAGTTATATTATGTCCCAAAGTATTTAATTTAATTTACGTCAATATAAATGTTGTTGCATTTTGAGTCAAGTTCCACCCTCTGATACTCTGTTACTGTTTTTTAATGATCAGTTTGACAGTTTTTCAAATACATTGGTCTACTCACTTTCCTTCATCTTTCCTCGTTTACTTCTTCAGATGGTGATTTGTTATATTTCCGAGATCATTTAGAGGGAGCGCAAAGAAAAGGGCTAAATCAGAATGTAAAAAAAAAATATGAGCATTAACAGTGCCCAATTCTACAGGTCCACAAAGGGGCTCATGCAGACAGCACCAGACCAACTCCAGTTGCTGGAATTACCCTAAATGTGTCATAATGAAATAATGAAAACATTGTAGAATAACCAAATGCTGATGATTTGGTGGTGTGGAGTTTTCATGTTTTCTCCCGTTTCCTCCGACAGTCCAAAGACAAGCAGGTCATGTTCTCAGATCCACGTAGGTGTGAATGCTCAACCCCCCCGGGAACCCTGGGAACCCTGGGGAACCACAGCATGAGCAGTTACAGATAATGGATGGATGATCATATGAATTACCTAAATGTATTATATTATGACATATTTATTTGAAATGCTTTCAGGGTAAGACAAACAGTCCTACAAAGAAAAAGAAATCCCCCTTTTCACAGAAGAAGCTCAACGTAGAGGTTTCAAGTAAGTATCGTGTATCGCATCAACTGTGTTAATGATAATTAAAGTAAAGATCGTTTTTATCTTATATCAGGACAACTGTGAACAGAAGGTGAGACCTAACCTGTGTGAGTGAGTGGGTGAGCAGAGAAAATAGTCTGAAGAGTGATGGTAAAAGTTATTGGTTGGAAGTAACAGTAGAAATACTTTATTACTGTTCTTAAGTAGAAATGTCCTTCATAGGGATACTTTTTACATTTCAGAGCCTGTACTTTTTATGTTATTTCAGTCTTTTTGAACCCAAGTATCTGTACTTCTACTTGAGTATAGAAGGTATGTACTTTCCACACCTTCTACTTGCGTATAGAAGGTATATACTTTCCACACCTCTGTTGGTTGGTCATACATACTCGATGATGCCGTGAAAGTCAAGTGAAATACATTTTGCTCAGGAATCATTCTCTTTTCCTCAGACCATCAATTGATGAGGAAAAACTCTTAACAAGCAAAAAGGGTGAAACCTCAACAAGTCAAACTGGAGGGAATCTGTCTTCTAGCATGCAGACATGCGTGGACATGTATAGTGTAGACAGCAGTCGTTTGTACAGAGGGACACCAAGGCTGAACCTACATGTTGAAGGCTTTTGGGTTTGTTATGGTTGTTTGCAACTTTAATGTGTCGAAGACTTTGGGATTTAAGCACGTTTCAATGAATGCTTTGGTTTGGTTTACTTTTCCTTTAGAAGTTTTTAATCGTTTTCAAATGGTCAAATAGTCAGTTTTGGATTCAAGCATGCTTCAGTGCATATTTTAGAGAGTTTATGTTATATATTCTAAAGTATTTTAGTTATTTTATGGTTTCAATTTGACCCATTTTTAGATTTAAGTCTCAATGCGTGGTTTACAGTTTTTTTTTTTTTTTTTTTTTACTTTTACCTTTTGGAGTATTTTTTTCACAGGTTTTAATTTGTTGGATCTTTTTTTAAGGTATGGCTTTCAAACTGTTGCTTCATGTGTCACAGAGAGGTGGCGACAAAATCATGGAGACAAAGCCAGCTGGCTGACAAGAAAGCAGATTTATCATCAGAAACATGAGTAAATAGATAAACAACACAAAGAAGTACCATAAACCTGCCATGTGAATGAAGGGAAGTCCTGCACAGATAGTGAGACAGGCTGCTGAATGAAGGATAGGACAGAACACACCAGGCTCAGGTGTGACTCCTCCTTTCAACAGACAACTAAACAGGGACACCTAGTGACTGGGAGGAGGAGGAGGGAAACTAAGTCTTCACCATCAATCCATGCTTTAGAGGTTTAGAGCATTATTTACGGTTAAATCCTGAATTTCATTTCTTTTTTCAACAATTGTTTACGTTTTTCACACACAATTTGAGATTGTACCACGTCTCAATGCATGGTTTAGTTTTTCTTTTGAGTTAACCTATTTTTACAGTTTTCAAACTGTTGTTTAAGGCTTCAATGTGTTGGTTTTTGTTTTTAGTATGTCTTTATGTGTGGTTGAGAGATTGTTGTACATGTTGAAGGTGTTTATTTTCTAATGTGTCAGACATCATTTGCCGTTTGGGAGAGTTGGGAGCAGCGTTGTGTTTTGGTTAAAAGAATACAAAATGTTCACGTACCATTTGAGCGTTGAGAGGCTGCAACACGGTGAGCACGGAAGACAAATCCCAGCTCCTTTGCAACAACATGCAGACAACAGTCTCACACACGCACCCATAGAAGTACCACACGGGTGTGTGCATGCATGCATGAGCAGAAACACATGAAACACCCGCTTTTTCTGAAGGGGCTCCCTGATTTGAACACTTGTGGTCTTTATTCCTTTGTACTCCTGCACCCACTTTTTAAATGCAAATATTTTAACATAATACCACCAAAAAGTGAGAACAAAACGGTCAATATAAAACATAGACAAGCTGACAATTATCATAAAAATAATAATAGTAAAATAATAAAATAAGTATTGAGCATAAAATATTAAGGCTCACAACACAGATGATTAATTTGGGTGTGTTAAATCCTTAAAGCTATATATGTCATAATATAGCTTTGTCATAATATATGTTTGCTGCTTTGAGCGTAGTGTCTGTAGATGCTGTTTCTCTGCCAGTCGGCCAGGTTGATCTCCTGCATACCACACAGCATCACCTGGAACAGGACACCAGTTATTAACGTTAAACGAGTCCCTTAGTGCATCCAGTAGCACATAATGTATCATGTAAATAATAAGAGGTTCCAATCCTTCCATACCTCAAGCTCTTTAGCATCAAAGTACTGCAGGTACTGCTGAGGGAGGACCTCGTTGAAGCCTTCAAAGAAAGCCTGAGTCTGCTCCTCCACTCCTCTGGACAACCGCCACTCTGCTACCAGCCTGCAGGGGGAGACAGAGACAAATACACACAGATATTACACTCCACCTCATGAATCCCAATCACATTAAATATACAATAGCTTCACTTTCAGAAAATCTGCAGGTTTACCAATTAAAACTAACCTGACATAATATACTTGGTGTATAATTATTGACTGAATTCAGGACAGGATGCAAAGAATAATCTATGTGATGTACTCCCCCACGATGTTTGCTCCTCTTGGTTTCAGCTCGTGATTCCCCAAGATATCTGGAAACTCTCTCTTGAAGTGTTCAAGCAGGGGGGCAACCAAACTCTGGCGATCATGTCTAATGTGATCAAAATGAATGCATGCATGTTTGTAGATTAGTTTGCATCCATATTCGAAAAATGCAGTGAATATCCATACTGCTAAAACTCGTCTGCTTACCTGCAGGTTCATTTGGTGAACGTTATTATATGACACCTTTGTACTGGCCTTTGTCCTCTGGATGATTTCTAGAGGTAACAATCTGCTGATGGGGGGGGGGGGGGGGGGGGGGATTTATATCCAAAACCAGTTCACCTTTTTGTAAATCAACATTGTATAAGAAATAGAACATAACACATACAGAACATAAAGCATTTAGAAAGTATGGCAAAAACAATTTCCTCTGTGATTCAAGCAAAAATAAATGAGATAATAAAAACTTCAGTGGCTGCCTCTCGGATTCTAAACTAATGCCGTACCGTTTGTTTTTCCTGTCTTTGCTAGAGAAACATACTATAATATTAAAGTCAATCTGAACTTAAAAATACCTTTCAGATCACATCATGTTTTGCACCTATTTAACAATAATATGCCGAATCTTCCAGCAATGTTCCACATCCATGAGCCCATGCTCTAAACAGCAACCTTTCTGGACATGTTTCCATCTGGCTTCTGTCGTGAAACTTCTATAATTCAAGGTAAACTTTGCTGCTTCGTGAGTCATCTTAGTAGCTGATTGCATTGGTAGCATGGTAGCAATGATAGTGATGGTAGCATGGTTGCGATGGTAGTAATGGTAGTGATGGAAGCAATGGTAACGATGGACGCAATGGCAGTGATGGTAGCATGGTAGTGATGGTAGCATGGTAGTGATGGTAGCATGGTAGTGATGGTAGGTATGGTAGTGATGGTAGCATGGTAGTAGTGGTAGTGATGGTAGCATGGTAGTAATGTTAGTGATGGTAGCATGGTAGTGATGGTAGCAATGGTAGTTATGGTAGTGATGGTAGCATGGTAGTAATGTTAGTGATGGTAGCAATGGTAGTGATGGTAGCGATGGTGGTGATGGTAGTGATGGTGGTGATGGTAGTATGGTAGCAATGGTAGCAATGGTAGTGATGGTAGCAATGGTAATGATGGTAGCAATGGTAGTGATGGTAGCAATGGTAGTAATGGTAGTGATGATAGCATGGTAGTAATGGTAGTGATGATAGGTATGGTAGCATGGTAGTGATGGTAGCATCGTAGCAATGGTAGTGATGGTAGCAATGGTAGCAATGGTAGTGATGGTAGCATGGTAGTAATGGTAGTGATGATAGGTATGGTAGTGATGGTAGCATGGTAGTGATGGTAGCATGGTAGTGATGGTAGGTATGGTAGTGATGGTAGCATGGTAGTAGTGGAAGTGATGGTAGCATGGTAGTAATGTTAGTGATGGTAGCATGGTAGTAATGTTAGTGATGGTAGCATGGTAGTAATGTTAGTGATGGTAGTTATGGTAGTGATGGTAGCATGGTAGTAATGTTAGTGATGGTAGCAATGGTGGTGATGGTAGCGATGGTGGTGATGGTAGTGATGGTGGTGATGGTAGTATGGTAGCGAGGGTAGCAATGGTAGTGATGGTAGCAATGGTAGCAATGGTAGTGATGGTAGCAATGGTAGTGATGGTAGCATGGTAGTAATGGTAGTGATGATAGGTATGGTAGTGATGGTAGCATGGTAGTGATGGTAGCATCGTAGCAATGGTAATGATGGTAGCAACGATAGCGAGGTAGCAACCAGTCAACCACAAGGTAGCACTTCTTCAATCATAACCTACTTTATGAAATATTTGATTCTAAATGATGGTGACATTTAATATCACAAGCCCACCTAAATTCATATTCCTGACTACGTAATTGCATAGCTGTTTTATGGAAAAGGAATTACACTTTCTAACATCCTTTAGCTGAGTGGTTAATATAGTGGATCCTCTTTAATCGAGTGTGTGTTGACTGTGTAAATGCATGCCACAGTGTAAATTCATTTTCAAGCATGTGAGTTTATATAGCTCCACATGTGATCACATTCTCCCATTTCTCTTGGTGGAAATATTTATGCTATGTCCTCATTTGAGCGTGCAGTTCAAACAGACAGGGTCCGGTACTCTCTCCCCTTTTTCCAATGCAGTCAGCCTCCGGGGGGCCTTCCCAGACAAGACCAAGCATTGTGAGTGTGGCCCACCCCCTCCCCTCGTCCCTGACCCAATATATGTGTGTTTATATCAAGACCTGATATTCATTTTCAATCACTCACATTGCTGGGAGCTATTTATTTTTAACCAGCAAGGAACAGTTTCAAGGGAGCTGTGATATGTAAATAGTTGTGATTCATCACAGGTGTCCCGCCACCCACAGGACACACGGTCTGAGGATGGTTAAAGAGAAGGAGATGAAAAGGAATCAATGTGTTTGGCTGCAGTCTCAGCTCACAGCATTACATGAGAGCAGCATAGTTACTTTCTATAAAGGTAAATAAGATATTCAACACCAGATTGTGTTTATATTAATTTGATCATCGCGTGACCACATGGCTTGAGAAACTAGAGAACCTGTTTCTCAGATACTCCTTCAACCCTTCTGTAATGCCGGTACCACCATCGCTGAAATCAAACAACTGTCCCTCAGCAAAGTCCAGACTCTTCTCTGTTCTGGCGCCTCAGTGGTGGAACGAACTCCCGACCAATGTCGGGACAGCAGAGTCACCTGTTCAGACTTCACCTCGACTTCGTATAGCATGACCCACTAACAACACCCCTCCCCCCAAAAAGAAGCACTTCTATGTTCTTACCTATAGCACTTTGATCATAGCACTTTTGTACTTAAGGTATCCTTGCTGAACAGCTACTACTTTACTCAGACGAGGACCTTGAGAACACTTGTTTCTATTTTTTAGTTCTTACTTTATCTGCAATGATATGCTGTGGTTTCTGTATTTTGACAAATGTACTGATTGTAAGTTGCGTTAGACAAAAGGGTCTGCTAAATGCCCTAAATGTAAATGTAATATCGGGAAGCAGGCACATGCACATGAAATCATGGCTTGAGCCCCTGCTCTTTGCCATTTTGCCATCTGCATGGGAATTATTTTAATTTATTTTTTAATAAACAGATAAATTCCTGTTTGCACACAGCCATGTCCCCAGAAATATCGATTGAATGAAAATATCAGGTGCTCCTGGGTGATGCCCATAACCTCCATCCCTCCTTCCTGGAGCCTTTGAAGGGCAAGGCAATTTGCTTGTAAGGGAATCGGTGATACAGGGTCGAGTTCTTGTAGACTAGGGTTGTTCTTTCACCACAAACTACAGCAAGCTTTTGCGTAAAAGTCGCTAACTAAGTAGAGATGACGGTCTGACGGAAGAGCCGATTCTTTGAACAGAGTTAATTCACTCAGTCGGTGGAATCGTGTGTCGGCAGCAAATGAGTTGGTTCTTTGTGAAATGTACAGTTTTCCTTTCGTCGTCTGTCCCAGTAGCCACAAATACATAACCTATGCTATTACTGAGGCTTGGCAGGAAGCCCACCTTGTTCTACAGTGTTTAACATTAGTATACTGGTCCACTAGTGCCTCTACTGGCTATATGTGGTAGCTCTACGAACTGTGAGTCTGACTCACACAGAACCGTGACTGTGAGAACTGCAATAGTTGTCCACGAGACCGAGTCCACAGAGATTCAGCGACTCTCGGTCTCTACTCAGAGCTCACTTGCCAAAAGGAAGACCAGAAGCGGCCGGTTTTGAGCAGATCCCAGTCAACAGGCCAACTCTCTTGCCGACAGTGTTGTGGTGAGTCAGACTGCAATATCAACCGATAATCATGAAGCCCTGCATGTCAGTACTCTCTTGCCGAGCGAGGCTGCTACAACTCAGACCATAAAATAAACTGATGCAATTCACCATTGCAAGGTTTTAAATCAGTCAAAGAAGCGGTGAAGTCAACTTTATATGTATAGCACATTTACAAACAACAGGAGTTGTACCAAATGGACATGTAAGCTGCTACGAAGGTAAGAACTGGTCTATTGGTGGGCAGTTTCATTCCAGGTTTTAGTGCACAGTGTAGTAATTTGAATGCATATTCAAATCAAATTACGCTTTATTCATATAGCACATTTAAAAACAACAGGAGGGGAACTTTTCTCTTTTTCTCTCAAAGCATTCTTTTCATTTTGGAGCTGAGCAATTCATGATATATAATTTTGTGTATTACGCAAAAGGAATACTGTTGCTCAAGAGACGAGAACTGAGCTCCACGTCCTAAATCTATAACAAATATTTGTTTGCACACAGTAATAGTATCTAAACCATACAATATTACCATCTTCTTCTTTAAGCAATTAGTCATATGCCTTCTATATGGAGAGGTGATGAGAAGAGACAATACGTTGAGGTAAATATGGATAAATATGATAGAGGCAGCCATGCAGCCACAGGAAGTGCATCTTGTCAGTATTATTAAGTTGAGCTTCTGTAAGTGAAGGTATCAGTTAGATATATAGGTAAGAGATGAGATGGTTCACATGTCATGTAGTTGTGTTTGAACCAACCTCAGTCACAGGTTTGTTTTAAATAGTCTACATTAATATCCCCTTAACAATGTTGTGAAATTAGTGTTTAGTGAATTAATACATTGCTACATTTGTAATAGTGGAATATATTTATTGAATTCTTTTTTTAAAAAGCCTTTGAATTTAACCCTCTAACATCCTCTCCTGCCTGGCAGGTACACACTACACCAGAATCAAGCCCATTATGGGCCCGATCGGCCCCTTTTGACAATGACCATGTTTGCTGACAATGTTTTAATGTTACTTAAGATTATCTTGACAAATTCAATTCAAATTTGTATTAACATCTTCAATATTTACAATCTGGCATCCTGAGAACAATGGAGGATGCAAAATTGCAAACAAAACTTAAATGTATCATTGAGTGGAGTCTTTCACATTTTTAGGTGCAACATGTAATAGTCACTTGCTCCAAATCAATAGGTCAGAACTGGGTCCATACAATCTAAATTTACAGTGATATGTTATATTTTAAAAAAAGAGCCAACTATGGACCAACAGTACCACAAGAATACGTACAATTTAACCAAACTGCTGAAACTCTGGGTAAAGAGCTGGTAAGCTTTGTGTGTGGCGTAGCCTGCAGTTTACATTAGCCATAAGCCATTTTGATGATATTGTCATATCGGGATAGTCGGTTACCATTCTCACTTCATATCCCTGCAGACTTTTTGACACAACATTAAAACACTGCCATCTATTCACATTCTGCTGATAACGTTAGATTATTTTTAGAAAAATGTAATCTTGCACTTTGCACTTTTAAGCTGGTAATAAGGCGGATATAAATATCTCTAATATATTTGTCGAGTATCTAGCATAGGATGAGAGGAAACCCCATTTCATGTCAATACTTCATACTCATGCATACTGCATACTCGTACTCGCCACATAGTCGACGCCAACCATGAGTGTTTCTCATTAATTACCTAGACTGTGGCGGCCCGCCAAAGACTCCTTTTTCCTGCCACAGTTTAATAATGAGCCAAAAATATTTCATACTTCTCAACGGGTGGGCTGGCTGGCCTCCTTCGAGGCCGTGAACGTAGTGTTGGCCGTGCCCCCTCTCCCTATGTGGCGTTACAGAGCCTCTGATCCTGGTGCAGCTGTTTTGTCATTTTGGTACCAAAAGTGAAAGTATATTCATTATGCAGAATGGCCAAATTTAATCAATGTATTTACAGTGCCTGTATTGATGCATCAGTATGTTCATCACATCACAATGTTGCAGCTATAAAGAGAGCAACTTTTTATACTTAGCAATTAGGCTATGTACTGCTTAATAATAGGTCATAGTTTAATAATGATTTAGATGTTGTATTAAGAATCTGCAAAGTACCCCAACTAACTGATATTGTCAACTAAATGTAGTAGTAAAAAGTCCCCTCCGAGATGTAGTGGAGTAGAAGTTAAGAGTGACATAAAATGGAAATACTCAAGTCAACTACAAGTACCTTGAAATCTCACATGGGTAAAGTACTTGAGTAGCTGCACTGTACTTAGTTACATTCCTCCACTGCAAGAACAAGAGCACAGACTTCTTCATCGCCTCTTAGTTTTGCTTCCAAAGTGCACCAGATTGATGCATTTAACTTTTAAACATACAGCATTTTGTTCCGGGGGAGCGAGCCCACGGACCCCCGACAGCGTCTGAGGTCAACCCACTGTAGTTTAACACTTGAACCGTATCTTCCCAACAGCAGGTTGCATCTTTAAAACTCATTCTTGGGATTTTTGCCGTCTGCCCACAGTGAACAGCAAAACAACTTCAGATATAAGGTTATCGACACTGAGCCAAATTTTTGACTAATTAAATTCAGCTGCTCTCTTCTTTGCCGTGCAAGCCATGCAAGGATAAATCAGCAGATGTTACATACATCCAACAATGTTAACCACTGAGCCCTGGTGCCAAGAAGAACAAGAGGAGAGAATTCCTATTAGCTGATCTCTTCATGATCAGAGGAAGTGACAAAGAGCACATTGTTTATAATTCAACAGTGTTAAACACATCAGCAAATCACAATCACGCAAGGAATCACTTTGCAATATAACTGGTGGTCACGTTGAAGCCAAGGTTGGGAGTGCCTTTAACCTGCATTCTCGCCACTGGCCGGGGGAAAAGAAGAAGTCTGATTTCATGGAAGTCTATGAGAAAATAGACTTCTCACTTGGTTTATTATCTCAGTAACATTCACTTGTTTCAAGTCTTCTCCAATCCAGCATGATGTTCATTTAGTGAATTATGGTCCATTTAGAGTAAAATAGGTGATAAAGCATGGTATGCTTTAGGGCAGGGCTACCTTGTCATTGACAGATTTCTACCATGGTGATGTCCGGTCTGGGAGTGTATTCATTCTACAACGTTAACACAGTGTTCTCGGTTCATGACAGTTAATTCTTCATTTGTGGTCACCTAAAAAAAATTTTTATTCAGCGTTCAGCTGCACCCTCAAAGGTCACATTAACAAGATGGTGATGGCCAAAAACGAAGATCACCAAAATGTCGATATCTGTGGCCTTGATTCAAATTCAGGTTATTATTGTTCAATTCACAAATTTTACACATTTTTAAGCACTGATAAAATGTGATTTAATGCCATCCCAAGTGTATTACAGGTGAAATCATTGAAACCCAGCTATTCATATTGCACATACTAGTGCAAATATTGTTGTGGCAACAAATCCAAATGCCGTCACAGTGAGCAGCGTTGTGTGCACAAGAGAAACTGTATCATCGGTGGTCAGACAATAGATGCTTCTCTTCTTGTGGTGGACGTCAGCCATCTTTGAGTTGACTCAGCGTGTACAAAAACCATTTGCACTACAAAACAATAGACTCTTCTCTTGTCCGGGTGTGGCTGTGGGCCACGTTCGAGGCTCACCCAGAAGTTTGGAGAGCAAAGTCCACATTGGATGGAAGTCACAAAAAGGTCCCACAGGCCTCCCTCTGATCCGCAGAACTCATTCTTTCCTCATTGCTATGATTAGACCTCGGTGCCGCGGTGCTCACTGAACGCCAGCTCTTTTCCTCCCCTCAGGTGTATGTTGAGAAACGGCAAAGTTACTGGCAGTGAAATAAAACACTCTGTCTCCCCATCTTATTAAGATAATAGTTTGTGCTAATTGTTCCCGTCATTTATAAGAGAGATGTTTATCTTGTACAGTCATGGGTCACCAAAACAGATTTTTGTTTTGGTTAATTGCCTATTGTTGATGTCTGATTGGAGGCCATAGTTTATGTTATATGGATGTACTATTGTAGTTCTGTATTTATTTACCTTTTCAAAATGTAGTGTATACAGTAGTCTATTCATTCTTAAACTATGATGATGGCAGACCTGCCACAACTGCAGAATGTCATTTGTTCTCAACTACAGTAAAAGAACAATGAAAGAATCATTACCCAAGTTTCTATTACTCCATCCGTCTGGAATGTTATGTTGAAGAATCATCACATCTCACCATTTATAAAGCAGGCAGAAGTACATGTGACTTTCAAACCAGAAACAAAAACATTTTTCGAGCTTCTTTTTTAACGTTTTTTCCCCTCCTTTTCTCTGGACTATATTGAAAGCCACTGATGATGGTGCTGAATTGTGAAGAGTGGAGGCAGGGGAGACAGAGAGCCAGGCAGCGAGAGGGGGGATGGTAGCGACTCGCTTCGGAGGAAATCTGGAACCTATAAACTTGGGCAACTTCTATGACAAGGAGCAAACGTCACAACGCTTTGCTTTGGTTGGCTGTACGGCACACCTTTGTCTCCGCCTCGTCCCTTTGATCCGACCAATCGCTTAGGATTCGTTCTTCCTGTTGTCTTAAGCTCAGCTGTCCAAAAAAAGTCCTCCGGACCAATCGGTGATTCGGATGGGTGGGCAGCTGAAAGTTTCTTGGTTCCCTCCCTTTAAAAAGTCAGATTCAGGTTGCTGTTGTCTCACATGCAGCTACAAGAGTGGGACGTGAGGAGAGTCTGGCTTGGCCGATGCAGTTTACACTCACAGAGGCGGTGAATAGATCGTTGGCAACATCCCCGGCGTGTGGATGAAGGAGGACAGTTGCAATCTGGGTGCTGATTACTCACCCGTCTCGGCTTGGCATGGTCAGATGTGACAAAGTACAACGCTGATTACTGCAGTGGGAAGAAGGACAACACGGCAGAAGGCCTGGAGAAAACACACAGCGCAACAGAAGGAGTTCCTGAAGACGAACACAACCGAGGAAAAGTGTGTGAGAGAGGCAGAGGGGGAGAGAGAGAGAGAGAGAGAGAGCTATTGGAGGAAAGTGAGAAGCACCGGAGATATTCGGAGGAGTGAAGTCACATAAAAGCAGAGGGAAGACAGAAGAAAAACGTGGCCAACCATGAGAGAGGAGGAGCGGTCTAATGATGACCACCCGGAGGGAGGGGTGCTTTCCACCGACGAGAACATGGGAAGACCACCATCTAACGCCTGTCCTGTCGTCGTAGCAACACCGGGGGTCACCGGGCGTAAGCGGCAGACGGGCTCACACACGGAGGATCACGTTACGACAGTTACCCCGACTACATCGGCACACGACGGCAAGGTCAAGCCAGGGAAGGGCATCCAGATCTACACCCTGGGTGCACCCAAAAGACCCAAAAGGAGTCCTCAACATCGGCCGCCTTCCTCAGGCCCATCCCTTTCTCCTGGCCCCGGTCCTAGTCCTGAAGAGCTCTCCTCCCTGGAGGACCCGCACGGCCAGAGGGTGATCGCCAATATACGAGAGCGCCAGCGGACGCAGTCTCTGAACGACGCCTTCTCCTCGTTGCGTAAGATCATCCCGACACTGCCCTCCGACAAACTGAGCAAGATCCAGACCCTCAAGTTGGCGTCGCGCTACATTGACTTTCTGTATCAGGTGCTGCAGAACGACGAGATGGACACAAAGCTGGCAGGGTGCAACTACCTGGCCCACGAGAGACTGAGCTACGCCTTTTCTGTCTGGAGGATGGAGGGGGCCTGGTCCACCATGTCTGCCGGTCACTAGCCCCCACCTGAAAGCAAGGTTCGTCTTCTGACTGTTCCACACGATAGGGAAATATGCTTTCTTGACACAGAGGGACGAGGAGATGACTGAACTGTGTCTGCTCACCAGTGGACTTTTTAAGTAAATCGGTTTGCCTCAGTGATGATGGAAATCTACATATCAAATGGATCCTTGTAATTCCATTGTTTTGCTTGCCAAAAGCAACTATTACCGTTCAAGTGTGCCAATGCTAGTATCGAGAAGAATCACAACAGGGACATCCTGCTCAGTGTGTGAGTCTAAACTTTGTTACATAGATCACAATGAACAAACAGGTGACAGATTTTAAAAAAACCTGGCATCATTCAACATTGATTCAGTCCAACATCCTGATGGTTAATGATGAGCCCACTGACCCCTCCACCTCTGGTCTCACTTCATCACCATTACTGCCATCTTGATTTTCATCTTCCTCATCTTGGTATGCACACTTGAGCCACATGTGAACTTCATTTCATATTTTTTATTGAACTTTTTTTCTGCCTTGGGCTAGCAAGTGTATGAACTTCTGTGTCATATTTAAAGAGCAACAGCAAGACAATGCAAAGGAGGGATTCAAGGAAAGTCAGAACTGGAGAGACAAAAATTGGATGTTTCAAGAAAGATTGGACCTTTTGACTTTTCTTTCAACTTCGCTTTTCCAAGACTGACATGTCATGAATCCTTGACCGTCTCTGATCACAAGCAACGGTGGAAAAAAAAAGTAGCCACTGGCAGCAGTCGTCCTGACTTGAGTTTCTCGTCGTTATGCCCAAACCAAACCTCTTTGTTTCTTCTAGTGCCAAAAAAAAAAAAAAACCCTCTCCTCTTGAAATTCTTTCCTCTCGTTCTGGCCCAAAATTTGCTTGCGTTGCACGAAAGCGTGATGCAGCGACAGCGAGCTGACGAGGAGGCGTAATGAAAACAAACGGTCTCGAAAAAGCCATGAATCATGCGTGTCACCATCAAAGGGGAGGCTGATGTGGCTCCCCACTGGGCTCCCATAAACCACTGGAAGTGATGGAGGAGGTGAGAGCTGATTTATACACACACAGACACACACACACGCACACACATATGCATAGGTGAAGCCGTGCGCTTGCCCCCATGCACAAAAACACACGCCTCCCCCACGGTTTGAAAAAAGACCATTTTCTTTTGCCAAATTACATACATGCAATAAGGCAAAAAAAAAAAAAAAAGGGTCTGTTTTGTGTTATGGCGCCACTGATTGGCAAATAGGCATCACCTGCAAGGTTCAGCTTTCATTTCATATAAACAACCGAACCTCCAAAAGAGATGGGGGTTGACATGCCGTTTGCATTCGATACATATCCATGACAAACCACTTCTTCCTTCATTGCCAATATGCATGAAGGCCAGCAACCTATCATTAGAATGTCCCGGGGAGGTAGCTAATGTTTCCAGCTCCCATGGAGTCTTTTTCGGCCGAGTGTGGTCTCAGAGGACTAACCTTCGCTGACATGCTCGATGACACTTGACATTTTAAAAGAATTCCGTTTGGGGCCAAATACAAAAAGGACAGTCTGTGTGCATTTTGTATGTAAAATGAAAGCCACGATATCAAGGAGCTGGCTTTAAGAATCTTAATTTTTAACACACATTAATCTCATTCAGTGTTTGTGTAATTACTGTGACAGTATAACAGCTGCTTATTGGTCTAATTTCTTTTTTAAGCGGATGTAAAAAAAATAGCTGAACCTCCATATACGTCACCTCTGAACCTAAGTTTAATGCCAATGCATCACTTTGTATTATGACTGTTAAATCAAGTTGTTTTCTGGCTTGGCGTATTGATTCTAGCATGTTATGAATAAAACATTGGACATTTATTTCTGTTATTTTTCCAATGAATTAATTTAAAAGATGAGCTTTATCTTCCTGTCATGGCTACTTTGGAAACATGGAATAACGTCTCCTTGATGACCTCCTGACCCCTGAAAGTCTCCGTGGCGACAGCAGTAACATGTCCATTCTGTTTGTCCTTCCAGCTGCTGTATGCCTGTGATCTTCCCTGTACATCTCTGCTCCATGCTACTATTACTGCCACTGTCGTCTTATGGACTTTGATGCTCATGGAAGTTTGGAGGAAAGGACGGTTTGAGAACTTTAAAAGACGTCTGGATCATGATGTGCACTCAGGAAGGGAAAGAGGACATTTCTGGACCAACTAAACCGACAAAGAGCCCTTGTGTATTCAAAGTACACAAACATTCAGAAACCGACAATACAGGTCAAGTTGGATGGGCATTTGTGTTTCGCTGGATGTTATTCTAAACAAACTTAGGAAATATAATAGCCGTCACTGGAAGAGATGTAACCTGCAGTTAATCAGACAGTGACTAGTCATTGGTTTGTCTCTTGTATACCAGTTTACAGACTTTGGTTTTCTCCAAGAGCATTTACTTGAAGTACAATGTGGTGCTTTACAAGAAAACGCAGTGACACTGATAAAATATGACAGATTATAAATACAAGCAGGACAATCCCTGGAGAATTCGATGTTGCAATGCATATCAGCACATGAATCAACATTTGTCTGCAAAATAAAACTGTCGCCTAACTATTCATGAGATTCTTGTTGTTTTGGTAAAAGTTGATGATGAACGGTGCAAAGACTTCTACTGGCACCACACCCTCTTTGTCTCCTGTCTCTCTTGTTAAACTGCCTCACTTGTTTTCCCTTCCTTCCTCCTTCCCCCGTTTTTTTTTTTTTTTTTTTAATGAGGTCTGTGTGCCTTTGCCTGGTCAGTCAGGAACAGTTAATTCCTCCAAAAAGAACACGTTAATGTGCAATTAAGGGCCCTGGGAGTATTTATAGCCTCTTTGGGACCAAAAGTTGCAGCTTGATCTTTTCAATTACGCCACAGTGGTCTGCAGGTTTACTAGTGAGTATCCTGCTGCATTAGCACCACTGGACTATTGTTACAGTACGACAAACCACTGGCCATATTTTATGATGTCAAATCATGAAAAAGAAAGGAGAATAGCGCTAAATCAGCTAATTTCACAAGGCTATTATGAGACTTCATTCAGTCTGCGTGTCTGTTAATATAGCTAGTAGGCATTGGACGATATCAAAATATCATGTCATGATTATCCTTGCCAAAATAATTGCGATTCACAATATTATCCTGAAAATATGCTGAAAACACACTTAAGCATACTGATATCACTAATTTTTATCACATTTTTAACACATAACGCATTTTTTTATTGCACGACACAAAAAAAAAGTAATTACTGAATATTTTAGTAAAATAAACAGACAAATTGTCTTAAATAAGGCAATCATAAATAATAAGGTCTCCCTGCAAAAATGGATATTGTGTGTGTGTGTGTGTGTGTGTGTGTATATATATATATATATATATATATATATATATATATATATATATATGGTCCATCTTATATTTTTTTATATTTTCTATGTTTACGATTATTCTGATAGTTCACCACAATCAACTTATCGTGGGTTTTTTTTACCCGCAGTAACGTCCTGCATTGTCCCGTTCCTAATAGCTGGTTTACTTTCTAATCGACACTGTCACATTATTATTATTATATTATTATTATTATTATTATTATTACCAGTTTAAGATTCTAAAGCTGAGGCATATTTTCATATTACTTTATATAGTTAACATGGATTTTAATTGGGGCTCACTGATCCCTCTAAAAGAACAAACTACTCACGAGAAATGGTTCACCGTCACGTGCAGCATTTTGAAATGAAGATGAGATGTCTCCACAGTTTGAAGTGGGGCAGAGTTGCAAAAGAGAGGTGAATTCAAATGACAAAAATTGGAATTGTTCCGATTTAACAGGTGCAACAAAGCTAACAGGAGGGTGAGTCTGCACTCCCAGTGACACAGTCCTGAGGAGAGGTCTAATCAAGCCCAGTAAGTGGAAACACCTGTGTGCAGGGTGGACCATGACGAGGCTTTATTTTAAAAAACAGCCAGTCAAAGAATGTGAACCTCTGTCATAAAAGCCACAAAAGCCATGTTTTGTATCAGGTTTAGTACCACTGCTGTTTTATAGCGAAGGCTGTTCTCTGCTCCGGCTCAGCATTTCAATGAAACGGTTCCTGGTAATGTTAAAGTTTGGTTCAGTCGACCGGTTATCTGGTCATTGATGATGGTTGATAAAGTGCAGGATTGTAGCTGCTGACTGGGTCAGCCACATTAACAACACTTTCTCTGTTCACAACGAGGTACGCAGCCAGTGCCAATTCATGCATGGGAATCCAATGTCCATTCACAGAATTTTAAAACATTGAAAGACTTTTTGTTCATTTCATTTTCATTAAGGTGCCGCATTGCTTGAGTTTAACAATAAAACGATGAAAGCAGGTTTTGGAGTTATCATTGCTTTCTATCTCATAGAACACAAAATATAACATCAAATACATTGATTTGTTTGTTAGTTTTCAATTTATAATGTTTTTTTTTAAAAACCTACCAATTCTATTTAGCTTTCTTTCTTGAACTGGATACTGGATTATATGTAAATTCATAAAGAATACTTCACCTTATTATTGATAAGATATTTATTTAAAATACAACAAGCATTCTGTTGCTACTAAAATCACCTGACTGATTGATGGTGGATATGAAATATGTTTATTATGTCAAAGAATTCACATCATTTGTGATGGATCAAGGTGCATACACAGATATTAAATGTGAAAATACATCATAGCAAAGACTGAAAAGGTGAAGCCACAGCAGTTCACATAGCACAAAAAAGAAATACATGTATGTTTGTCTCACAGCGTTGGTCGTGTTAGGGTTAAAGGAAACACTGCTTTGACAATAAAGTACAACATTTGGGTTTAATGGAGTCACTCAGCCAGCTCCTTTTATCCAGAGGATGTTTTGTGAATAACCCACAATTTAAGGGTGAGGGTGAGAACCTAGTAATTACGCTACTTACAATATGCACGGATGTACGTACTACGGATGTGACATAAGGATAGGAGATTTTGTTTTTTTGTCTCAAGCTCAAAATAAAAGTGACGCCTCCATTTGTTCTCCTTATGTGCTATAGGTGGTCTACAGCATATCTGCTGCTTAGTAGTGTCTGTACAGTGAGGATCGTTTTAGCAAATTATCTTGTTATCCTGGACAAGATGGCAGCCGTCACTCCAAATACGTGTGCATTCCAGTACCCACTGTGGCCCGGTCCCAGTGTCCCCCTAACGCCTTAAACCCTGAACCCTCAGGGACTTAACTGTCATCACCCGGTTAATGGTTGAGTGTGAGAGGCTGCCGTGACTTGATATGGTTTAAATATAAATAGGACAGTGCACACAAAAATCTACAATTGTCGGTTTTTGTTTCCCATTTTTTACAGCCTGATTTGAACGTCTCCCAGGCCTTACCAGAGGTGAGGTAATTGTTAAGTAATATATTTATTAGTTACAGCTTCAATAAGCAAAATGAAGGTTTGTGTGATTTATATTCCATCGTTAATGCTTAAAGGTCGAGTTGGTGGATTCTATTCAGAAACACTTTGTTATATTACTTGAAATCCTCGTAACATACCGATAGCAATGAATAAATTAAATGCTCTGACATAAAAAAAAAAAGAAAATAAATAAAATCACAAACTGTGTGTGGACATCGGGATTGGCCGCCAGTCTTAATTTATAGTATGCCAGAAAAAGATTAAGTCTGTCTCAATACATATATGTCAAATACACTATGCCAAAATTCCAGGATGTCTTACTGCATCTGGTCACATTTTGCAGTACGATAGCCTATTCTGACCCACAATCCTCAAACCAATAAATATACTGTCAGAGCAGGAGGCCGCATCAAGCTCCATGTTATGACATGTTCCAGTTGTGTGTATACGGCATGCAACAGTACAGACTTTTAGTTCAGCTGCAGCATAAACTTCAGGTAAAAAGCAGAAATATGTTTTTTTTTTAAATCGAAGACTTACAACAAATGTATGTTTACAATGTTTACTGAGATAATAAATCAAGTGAGAAGAAGAGTAATTTTCTTATAGACTTGCATGCAATCAGACTTCTTCTTTTTGTAACCAGAGGACCTTAAGGCACTTCAGCCTTGGCTTCACTTTTCAGAACTAGTGGTTGCCACCTGATTCATTTAGGCAAAAACGTTACATACAAGTTCATCATGATGATGTTTGGATAGAGGCAAGGCTTAAATGGGCTTATACTGGAAATTATTTTTGTTTTAATCAAGAGGAAAAGACAAAAAATAACAGTACAAAATAGACAATCTTTCTATACATACATAGGAAATGTGAAGGAAAATAACACATACAGGTAGATAATAAAGAATGAAACAAAAGATTTCAATGTCATGTTTATAGATATTACATAGTTACTGTAAGTCCAGTTAGTTAAGAGTTACCAATACACATGCTACTGAATGCATCAAGGCACATGTGTGACATGTGTATTTTGGTCATGGAGTTTCTATTTACAGTGTTTCTCTTTAAGAAGAAGGTACAAATGACATCAGTAATAAAGGGAATTAAGAGTTGAGGCAATACTGGCCTCTAAGTAAGACGAAGGAACAACCACTGGGAATATAATACAGGAGGTCATTTACAGTATTTGACGGACATACTAACACTTGAAGATGCATGCACAAAACACAAAGGTTTCCATATGCACTAGTGCACATGCACAGTCTCTCTCTCTCTCTCTCTCTCTCTCTCTCTCTCTCGCTCGCTCACACACACACACACTCACACACACACACACACACACACACACACACACACACACACACACACACACACACACACACACACACACACACACACACACACACACACACACACACACACACACACACACACACACACACACTCCAACACCATGTACTTCATAGACACCACATGCACCCGCTGGGCACGCTGCATAAGAGAGACACAGCATATTGTTTAAATGCCGTCACTTGCTGTTAAGAATACTATCATCAACACTAAAAGAAACGACATGCTTTTCAGTTGCACCCACAACAGAACACCAAATCAATATGCAAATATGCATTTCCGTATAATTCCTACTGGAATGAGGCAGTAGTGCAACAGCAGTGGGACCTCTGCAAAAGGCAAAAATCTTAACTTTTAGCTCTGGTGTCATTTTGCTCAATACAAAAGCTCTGAGGCCTTCTGATGGGCAGACGATGCCCAGGGTCTCATACACTTTCCTACCTGGATGCTAAACTTCCCTCAACACTGGAGAGATTGTGCTTCAATCCTGATTTTTAGACACAAACATAAAATCAAGGCTCTTGTTTTTTTCATTACCAAAAAAAGAGTTGAAAATCTGATTGTGTTGGTTTGAATCCAATCATGGAGGTAAAATCTCAAAGGGAAGCTCTAAAGCAACAACTTTTCAGCCGTCTAAGTAGTCAAACGTGAATGTCATTAGTGTATACATTATATGAAAATGGTGCTTTTTTTTGGGGCACAATTTGTTTGATTTACTATTTAGATTCAGCCATTTCCAGCTCAGATATAAAAACATAAGTGTTGGTCAACAAAAGCCTTTGAACTGGTTGAACCTAATGTGCATGAAGAATGGATTTCCACCAGAAACCTCCAAACTAAGAAACACGATCTTGTTTTTCTTTTTTTAACTTTTGGAATGCGAAGCCCTTCCATGCCCTTTTTTGCGGGGCAATAAGGAAATTCTTCAAACGAATGAGCAACATGACCTTTTCCTTCAAACATTGGCATGAATGACAGACCGACATGTTTAGCATGTCTAGGTTCACTGCAGCATGACAAGAGGAGCTGCTGCTAAGCAGTTGCAGAGTCCCACATGGGAAAATAAAAAACCCACATAAGTTCACTTTCAAACCAAACACAACACATTACACGTTAAGTTTCCTTAATTAGATGGTGAAAAAGACCGGAACTCCAAAAATCCAGAAGAAAACATTCAAACAGTGTACAAAAGTCTGCATATATGATGTTCACCTAAATCCACAGGTTGAAACGTTGTCTTTTAAAAGTAGAGCAGTTTCCAAACGAGTCCCTGGTGTTGCTTCATACAGTCCCATTGCCAAGTGCAGGCTGTTTTAAGGCAGTTTTCTTTGGGTGGTATCCATTAAGTGCATTAACATTATTAAACACAATGGTCCTCAGTGGAATGATGCTCCTTTAGTCTCAAATATAAACGATAATATACAGTATTTAATACTAGTGGTACATCGACAGTTCATCATCGCTTTGTACATGTTTGTGTAGGTTTGCGTGTGTGTGTGTGTGTGTGTGTGTGTGAGTGATTCTAAGACATCGAACAGCAGTGAAAAAATAATCCTGCTCATTAAATCTTGCCTACTTTTCGGATTAACTTAATAGGAAATGCAACTCTGCAGTATTCCGGCCGGTGCGTCTCCTTAGAGTGAGTCAAAGAACTTCATGAGACATCTCAGATGAAGAGCGGTAAAAATATAGCAGACACAATTTCATTCAAATCTTCAAAAAACTATTAAATAATCTACAGAGGAGTTTTTTTTTTTTTGTTTTTGTCTTTTTATCCCAGAGCTTTGGAATTTCTTATGGTTCACATTATGGAATGAACAGTGCAATAAAACAACAAGGACATTTTCTTTTCTTGGTTTCTACAAAACCACAGTTGTCCATTTTGTGTCTTCGTTTTTTCTCTTTCCCTCGAGTTCTTTGTTGTCTTCTCTTAGTGGTTAAACTGCATGTAATGACATCATTAAAACTGACAATCTCCACGTCTTATTCCATATCCTCTTTCTTTCTATATGATGTGGCCACTTCTTCTTGTTGATATTCTTGCATCCATCAGGTGTAAGTATGTTTGCTTTCACCTCATGTCATAGGTTCATTCTGCAAAGTGGCAGAAGAGAAAGGAATTTGATATTGTGATCCAAAGTCTCTTCCTTCTGAAACCTGTTGGTCCTTTCATTAAGGCAAAGTTAAGGCAACAAAACAGCTGCTGGTACATAGTGCTTCAGGAGGATTTTGCATTGTAATTTGGTCTTCCTATAAGGTTTGTGGTCACAGAGCTGTGCTCTGGACACGCACAAAATCCAATGTCAGTCAGGAGACATGAAAAGTATTTAAAAAATCGTCTTGTATTGCTCTTTGGTGAGGTTTCAGGAGGTTTCCCAGCTGCAGGTCGGGCTGCTGGTTTCAGCTGAGTGGTTACCAGCGTCGAGGTGCTCATACTGCAGGTCTGTCGAGGCTCAGCATTGTGTGTTGGTTGATGTGCACGAGTGTGAATAAGGCAGGTGGATGGGGCTCGTTGGCAATGCAAACGCACTCCCTTCATGGTCGTGTGATGATGCAGAGAGATCGGAGGCCACAGGTGGTGCCCAGAAGGTGGGTTCTGTGAGGTGGTCAGATTCGTCTACATGGAGTCGCTGTCATGCTCCATTGGCTCGTCGGGGAGGCTGGAGGGAGAGGGTGAGAAACAGACGTGAGCGGAGAGCTGGGAGTGAAATCATGAAGGGTGAATTGTTGTCTCCGCTTGGTTGCATGGCCGTGTGTGTGTGTGTGTGTGCGTGTGTGTGCGTGTGTTTGTGTGCTGTACCTCTTGTTGGAAAGGACTCCCACGGAGAGCGAGGCCAGTGCATTAACAGCATCTGCTTCCTCACAGTCTCGTCTCTCCGCAGCTAGATAGGACAGACCCACTGATCCACTGTAAGCCTTCACACTCTGCCAGTACTGACCTGCAACACACACACACACATGCAGGTTACTGCTGGTATCTCCCTACGCAGCCAGGATTCCCTCAATGTAGATTTTGTAGAAGATTTTGAAAACAGGATGACTGAATAAAACTGCTAATTTATAGTTTGTAACTTGCTGTTAGTTTGAACTCTGTTGCTTGTTTCTTTTATGTGAAATGTTTAACTTTTAGCTTTTTTGATTTAAGTCTGTTATTTATGTGAAACTTTCATGCTGCCATCTAGGCCAGGACTCAAAAGAGACATTTTGAATCTCAATGGGAATATCCTTGTAAAATAAAGCCTTAATAAAAAATAAAATGGGTGTATGTGCATCATGTCCTTATCTCGAGAATCGTTCATCTGATCTACTTAAAGATGAGCTGTGTTTTTGGACAATATTAATAAACCTCGATTAAACAAGCGGCCACATTGTTACAATAATAGTAAGAAGAAGACCGAAGAGTAAGAGAATGAACATTAGTCTCAGCAGACTTTTACAGGATTAAACATAGGTTTTTAAATACTCATAATACAATAATTCAATAAATGTTGCTCACTTTGTATCTGTATGATGGTCTGCAGGGATCGGACTGCGTTAGCGTTGGGCTTCTGGAGGAGGACTTCCTCTGGCAGTGGTTCCTACAGGACAGAGAGGCAGCCACGAAGACAATCAAATAAACTTTATTCTTATTATTTGTAGTGGTGAACATGTTTGGTTAAGAAGTGACTGAAGAGGTAAGGATACAAAGTGTTCTGCATTATATTGAAATCAGGTCCTACTTTATACTAATAGCAAATCAACTAGAAACAATGTTGATTTCCAGTTAACCACAATATCTGGAGTTTGTACACAATTGTTAAAGTACAAACGCACATTTTCTAAGAAGGTAGTATAAAGGAGAAATATATATTAAATTTGTCTTGAAAGATAATTTACTGGCATCCTTGTCTGTGTGGAGCTTTAGTCCAACCTTTCAAACCCTCCAATTCCACGAACCTTGGAGAGCACTTGAGCACTGAATATAGCTCTGTTTCACTGAAGAGGGAAACATTCTAAAACACCCTTAAGTAGACCCCGAAAAAGAACTCCATTACCCAGCATGCCGTACCTGTATGTCCAGGAGTGCACTGACACAGGCTTCAGATGCGTCACAGATAGCCGTGAGGTCGTGACCTCCCTCAAGGGACAAAACCAGACGACCACCTGCTAGAGACATCAGCTGGTGGGTCAAGAAGCTGAAACCTGCGGTCGACAAACACACACACACACCAATGTTAACATGGAGTTTGAACAAAGAATGAGACCACTTACTGTTAGGCTTTTCAAAACGAGTTTTGCTATAATTTCCAATACTTTATGAAAACAAACTTATATTTTTACCTTGTGGATTCTCCCACATACCAACTACTAATTCACTGTAATTATGGTTACATCAGCGAGGTACACTGGAAGGCTCAACTCTCTCTTTGGTCCGTGCTCGACAAGAGCTGTAATAATCTATTAATATCTCTAAATGACCACAGGATCATAAAGTACAGTTCTTATTGGCATCCCTTGCTAAAAACGAGACCCTGAGGTAAAGACTGGAGGACAGCCTGTGCAGTCCGCGGTGGAGCACTCTGCTTACATTTGGCGGAGACCTTGTACCCTCCCAGGGGAGCGGGGTTGCCCTCGGCAGCATCAAACCCAGCCGACACCAGAACGACGTCTGGAGAGAACTCCCGGGCGATGGGCATCACGACGGACCTGCAGGGACACAAACACACAGGCCACTGTGACTTCATGGGACTGGGGAGAGACGCCGGCCTCGTTGCAGTTCCTACTGACTGCCAATAGAGGTTGACGCATATATATATATTCATATATATATATATATATATATATATATATATATATATATATATATATATATATAATATATATAACACTCCTTAAAAAGATGACAAGTGTGTAATTTTATGTTTCTTTTTACCACAATGCATGCTAAAGAAACGTCATGTACAGTTCTAGTGTGTGATCTCCTGGCTGCAACATGCACCCGCTGTTTTAAATAACGCATTGAAAGAGGTCAGAAACACACGGCTGCTTGGACAAACAAAATCTGACCATTTAAATTACATGTGTATTGTAGATTTTCTTTTCCTGATAGATGCGCATGTGAGCCTTAATTACATAGTCCAGCTCAAAGAATAGAAGGAGAGGAAACTGGGCTTTTTTCTTTGGAGTCACATAAAAAGCAATCGGGAGAATACCGCAGTAGTGACATCACCGCTGAGACTCCACTGAGAAGAGTTGACATTGAATCACTCAGAAAGTGTTAAAACAGTCTAAAAGTGAAATCATGGTTTACGTTTACGTTGGCGAGGAGAGAAAATTAACATGTATTGGACGTACACACATTAAAAGAGTAATCTGGAATTAAGTTCAGCACACTTCAACACAGCGGCCATGATGTTGCACTTGTACAACCAGCTGTAGCCCGCGTCTCATTGGGTTTCAAGGTTCATAAGTCACTGATATGTAGACCTGGATGTACTTTGCTCATGAAGACTGTCCTGAATATTCAACAAAATACAGCCGTTTTCAAATCAAACCAGGCATTTCCAAACTGGGAAGTCTCCCAGAGAGGACACATATTCATTCTTAAATCAAAAAAAAGAAGTTATTAACGTGACAAGTGAAACCAAGGTTTGCTGATCCCGGACTCAGCAGCGCTAACAGAGCTGACAAAGGACTATTGTTTCTCTGCAGGACAAGCTGCACAGCCTTGAGTAATTCAAGTCTGCTCCACAAAGTCAAATTGTTTTGTCAGCTCTTATACTGTAGCTGCTTGCTGTCGTTTGTGGACTTCAAACAGATGAAGGTTTCCTTAATGCTATTGTTGTTCGGAAGAGAGTGGTGCTGTCCCGAGGCGGAGGGAGGCTCAACTCCGCGGCACGATGCTGTCGGCGGAGTTCAAAGCCGGAGTGTGTGAGTCTGTTTCCCATTAGAGGCTTGTCACTCTCCTCACGTCATTGACAACACAGGGAAAAGAGGAAAAACAGTCCATCTGGGATCCATTTACCTTCATTATTCTGCCTAGGGACTTAGGAGACCCCCCCCCCCCCCCCTTCATATGCACACACACGCACACACACCCTAACACACACACACGTATTCAAGTACACACATATCCAAACACATACTGCTGTCATGACTGCATGCAGATGGACAACATGAGCTCATAGACAAAAATGAGGACATGCAGAGGTAAAAGGCACAAAGACATTCCAGCATCTACACGCACATACACAACACAGAGACGCACAAGTGGATAAGTTCCACACACACGCGGCACAAATGACCATCCTCTGTCATCCTGACGGTGCTGGAGGAGGATTTGATTCACTGGATAATTTCCTTCCATAACAAAAAACAAAACAACGTTATCACCGTCACGTGGATGTGAAGCAGAGCGTACACAAACTCTTTACTCATCCCCACATGCGCACGCACCGAACCGCAAAACCCGATCCCACCTTCCCTGTAGGCCCATTAAAGCTGCCACGCTCCCCCAGAGAGAGTAAGTACAGACAAACTAATGGAAAGATGGAGGAAAGGAGGGAGGGCAGGGGAGGAGGAGACGCTTATTAAAGATCAATCAAGGGAGGAGAGAAAGAGGGAGAATGTGTGTGAGGGGGGTGGTAGTGGTGGTGAGGGGTGAGGGTTGGGGTGATGGAAAAGAAGGGGGGGGGGGGGGTGAAGAGTGAAGGATAAGGTGAAAACGCTACAAAGCTCCAACCTCTGAAGTTGAAGCACTCACAAACTTTACCCATAAAATGTATTCCATTAAACGGCTTATACACTTTATTTTATTTTTTTTTTCCACAGACCATTCCACAAACTTTATTAATTACCAGGGGGGTGCGTGGTGCATAAGTGGTGGGCAAGCGGTGGGGGCCTTTTCAGATTTGGACTTCATGAAAGGAAAATGCTCTTTTTGAGTTGCTAAGGCAAAGTGATTCCCTATTAGTGCCTAAAAAGAGGTTATGTGGGCCGGTAGGCTAACCATAATAATGATTAATAATTCCCTCAAAAGAAATTTCCTTTCAAATAAGATCAAAATCTTACCAGCTGTTACTTCTCTGTAAATGCACAGCAGTTCTGCAGCCTTTTGCTCCCACCATGATATATAATTGACAGCTCTGTTCTGGCCTGTAAAGTTCATGAGGCATTCTATGATATTGGGCTATACAATTAAAATGGTCCCCTGGTGGCTCAGGTGGCTAAGATGCCATGTGATCGCAATGCCCTCCGTTCGTGGGACCTTATTTCAGAAAAGGGAATGTATGGTAGTCAACGGCCAGAGACAAATCATATTTTGATCCAGTTGGATTTGTACCATGAATTACACAGATGCTCAATTTAAAAGATACTTTTTCGAGTCAAGAAAGTCGTACTTTGTGGTAGTATCTTTTAGTTTTGTGTAAAACCGTTCTTTCTTTGCTTCTCTTCACCAACACAACCGTCACCTCGGCTTGCTAGCTAGCTAGCTAACTTATGTACCGTATATGTTCCATCACAAATGCAACGTTGTCTTACAGGATGTGTTTTATCCAACGATTCTTTTTATCAGCCAGGAAGAGAAAGAACAAGAGTAGCGTTACATCCTGGTACCGAACACACAGGCATCGTAGCTTCAGAGAGACGTGTGTCTCAAGTTTCACCTAGAATCTGTGATCCCAACTCTCACATCACATCTTACCGCCAGTATTATTTTCTATAACTGAGTGGACAACTATCTGAAAGGTTTTGATGTGGGGAACTGTCCCCATCTGGAGCTCCAGGCAGATTCAAACAAACAGAGGATTACTTAGAACTTCTATTAGGTCCAGATCTGAATACCAGGCCATACGATTGGCATTATGTAATAAAAACGAAACTTTGAATCAGTTTTGTTGTTCTCATTGAACTTGAAGAGGCATGTCCCGCTCAACTTTCCCCGGATCTGATTACTTTGGAGACTGCAGGCTTAACTAATGTTTTTGTCATTACATGCTTTCTGTTTTAAATTTGACAAAAAGGATATACATTTTTCTGTATTTTAGCATGAGAAAACCTACAGACTTTGAGTCCTCTAGAGAACACAGATTCAACACAATGTCCAAAACTTTAGGGAGGCCTCTCATTGTGCAAACAAAACACTGAAGCCAACATTGCCTAGTTCACTGCACTCACAACTTGTTCAGTTCTGATGTTCAGGAACAAACAGGGAGGGACAGATTTGAATCTAAATTATGAGCAGATGGATCTGCATAAAGCCAGCCAGATGAATATTTAACATTTTGTCTCGTATACTAAACGCTTGGACTAACCCCTATGTAAATCTAATTTAATCACCCGTTTTCAACTTGCAAGTGTTGACAAAACCGGATGCGTCGGTGCCATGGAGGTGAACCCCATGGCTTCAACGTGAACGTGATCTTCAACGTGATCCATTTCAAAAACACTGCGTGAGCAACCCCACTGCTTTGGATTATTCTCATAGGAAAATCAGTTGCTCTGCTCGGCAGACAGGTCAGAGGCCAGAGTCAAGTAACTGATCTGGAGCAGGTAATGTTTGAGATAAGAGAACTCGTAGAAAAGCACCACCTACTGACCAATCAAAGCTGACCGTGAGATCATATTACAGCAATAAGAAGAAGGTATAGTCAGCATAGTTAAAACTGCTAAAGGCAGAAAGCACAGCTGGTAAAAACAAATTTAAATACATAGACTTATAAAATCACTGCCCCATCTACAGCACCATAGAGCTGACTAATTATTGGTTAAGTGGAGCTTGACTGTAATGACAGAACTTAATTCACTGAGGCAGATCATTATTTGTCATTTCATTAGTCTAGGATCCTTGCCCACCAACATGATTGGTGTGAATGGAAGCCCTGAAAGGCACAACAACAACAAAAACCCTGAAATAAATTGTTCTGTCCTGTGTTTATGATTGAACAGGTTAAAAAGAGTTTTCCAGGATATTATTTCTATGTTCTTTGAATTTCCTTTCGATCTGTGAAACAGGTGCTATGTACTTTAAATTAAAACTCTTCTGAAAGAAAACATGAATGTTTTCAGGCCTATTTAAAAATGGGGTGGTGATGCACTTCAGCCCCTTGTGGCCTAACTGAGTATGACAACTACAAACAATAAAAATAGATGGGAAAAAATACCTTTGAGAGATTCTCCTGGCAAAACCTTTTTCCATTGTTTGTATGTCATAAACACAGGAGAGAACAATTTAGATCAGACACAGAAAATGGATCACCAGATTTGTGTTTCTACATGCCTCTCAAGGCTTCTGTATGCATGTGTGTGTGTTTGTGCTCCAGCACTGTATATAATAATATGCACGCTTGTGTGCACCCCCCTTTATGCCCGCGACTTTTCCAGTAACCATGCGGTTGCCACAGTTTCCTTCGGGTTGGATGCGCCAGACAACCAAAAAGCCCACACTACTGAAACTTTATTGGTGCCAAACACCCCCCTGATTACAATTATCCAACCCACGAGCAGGAAGTAACGATCTGCAGTCCGTCAAACACAAGACCTGGAGACCATTTACTGTAGACCATTTGAAGTTATTGGAAACCGCCAGACACATGCTCTCCAAATGAGGAAGATTATTAATTACGCAAGAAGTACGTCAGAGGCAGTGTGAAGCGGAGCCTCTGATCAGCTTATGTGCGTTTGTTGTGGCTCAGCGTAAAGGAAGTACGAGGAATGGTCTGATTACAGCTCCACTAAACATCCGTTTGGGGATCAATATAAAAAGGAAAACAGCTGGTGGCAAAACTATTGGGACAGTGAACGAACTTTGACTTTTTTTCTTTTACACAAAATTAACCAATTGGCTTTTTGTAAGTATTCTGCTAACTTTAAGAGTGCACTGAAAACAAAATAAAGATCTATTTAAACTCACTTTCTCTACACTTTGAATATTTTCTTTTTGCTCTATCCTTTATTCAAAAAGTTGCAGTTACATTATAACTAATTTGTCGGATACCACATATAATAAAACACAGAAAGAAAGGATTTGAGGAGAGACATTAGCAAACTGAATGATGCAAATCATATGCTATCCTTCAGTCACCGGGTCTCGACCCAACTGAACATCTATGGGAGATTGTGGGGTAACATGAGATGGTGTTCTTCCCTCCAGTTATTTCCAGGGAGAATCCTTAGAGACTCCAGGGAGCGTTGAAGCTGTTTTGGAGGCTCCTGGTAGAAAAACTTCCTTTAATATGTCACAACTTGTTTGCTTTTTCTTTTAATATGTCACCCATCTGTTTCAGTCTTCTTATCTTTTAAGCTTACGGTGCTGTGTTTAAACAGAGCAGTACCTGAATGCAGCGAGGTACTCAGCATCCCCCATGGGTGGGTCCAGTCCTCCAGTCCAGGCCACATTCACATTGAAGCCCTGGCCTGCTCCAGAACCAACCTAAACCCCAAAACACACGTGTTGTTGTTCATTCATGCAGTGCAGTCGTTCAGTAAAGTGTATTGGTCACATGCCAGACTCTCACATTGTGTGTGGACTACAATGTGGCCTAGACTTCACCCACCTCAGCTGGCGACCCACTGCCAGGGAAGAAGTTTCCATCGTCATAGCGATGCAGTGAGATGTAGAGAACGCTGGGGTCACTATAGAACACTTCCTGGGTGCCGTTACCATGGTGAACATCCTAGCACAGGATGAGGGAAGATATATTTTAGAAATAACAATACCAAAGGAGATAAATTCACTATTGATTGACTGACAATAGTGAGAGCATGAGTCTGGAGTTAACAAGACGTCTTACCCAGTCAACAATGAGGATCTTGCTGACGCTGAGCTTGTGTTGGAGCTGCTTGGCCGCTATGGCCACAGAATTGAAGTAACAGAAACCCCTGATGATAGACACAGATCAAAAGGAAGAGCCAGAAATTAGACATAATAAAAGACAGTTCTGAAGACAAGAATTATATATTATATTTATTTTTGCAGGATTGTAGCATAAGTGACGTATAATCATGAATATTGGAAAGGCTCTGTGTCTCTGACTGAGCTTTGGCTTGTGTAGTTGATGTTGGCTTTTTAACACTCAACCCCAAGCAGTTTCTAGACATGTGGCCTTTTTTTCTTTTTTTTTTTGTTTGTTCACTGCAATATATCATAGCTACACCTCGATGAAAAAGGCACAAGCATGGCCCGAATTACAGAGAAGGCATAAAGTGTTAATAATAATAAAATATAATTAAGTCTTCCGGACGTCAAAAAAGCTGAAAATCGATATATGAACAATAATGTCTGTTTTCACGCCTTCTAGCTATGATAAAAGAGTTTATTATAGTGTCGTTTCTTTTGAAGCAAATCTGCTTTTCAAACCGATCGGTTGTTTTTGGAGTTCAGAGGGGTTATAAGAATTTTAAAGTTTGTTTTCATGCTGCTCCCACATGTTCTTCATGAGACCATCTGCTTATTGTATACACCAGGAATGTGAAATGGCAAACAATACAGTAACTGTGCAGAACTGTGCTCAGGATAAGTGAGAAGACGATGAGTAGACCAAGCGCCATTAAAAAAAATAAATAAAATAAAAACATACACAACAAAATAATTCATCTTTCTAAATGTATGCCTTTGTCTTCTGTACAGAAATATCCTCCACAGAGAAACTACTGACGATGCCTGAACAGGAAAACTAACTCTGGTCAGGCTGAGCATGTGACACACACACACACACACACACACACACAGAGACAGAGACACACACACACACACACACACACACACACACACACACACACACACACACTTACATTGGATTAGAGGGGTCTGCGTGATGCCCTGGTGGCCTGACCACAGCAAAGCCGTTCTGTGCAGAAGAAGAAGACGCCATTAATCAGTGTTTCACTCCATGTGAAGGGCTTCGAGTGTCCCGTTTCAAAGTTAAAGCTTTTACAATGTACAGGAATATCACATTTTTGGCACTCAGAAATAAAGGAACCTCTTCCTTAAAAGACACAATACTGCTGCCAAAATTCAGCAGCCTGGTGTTTATCTTTCTAACACAAAGATAAACATGAGACAACGATTCATGTTTTCTGGTTCTTGTGAGGTTTGTTTGCTGCTTCTGTTTATCGCAGTAAAGTAGCTCCAGTGATACAACTGAAATGTTCAATAGCAAATTGCTGATTTTGACTTTCAATCCGTGTTAAGACACCAGAGGCCTTTCAGGAAACTCACTATGCCGTCTTGTAAGTTAGTACATACAGTGTACATTCCCAACCATATGTAGAGCTTTTCTGAGGTGGAGTGGTTGTACTGTGGTCGTCCTGTGGTGTAATGGTTGTGCACTGCTCACTATAGGCCGAGCCTAGGGTGGCGTTTATTGTTTCCCATTCTCCGCCCGCTCGCCCGCTTTGTTTTACAATCTTTTGTTCGTTTTTTTAAGGGTAAACCTCTCTGGATTGAAGCTGCCAGCTCTAAATTCTTCTTGCCAATTATATTTTTACGTTTGACCAATTAGAATAAAAAACAACAACGATTTCAGCCAGGTTTAGCCCAGACTTTTAATCAATGTGAGGAGGAAAAGAAAGAATGCTTCGGCCGCAATGAGACAGGAAAACTCTTTTGTGAAAGCCGTTCTTCTTTGAAGTGGGTTGCACTCATATGTTGTGTCTTTCTGATCCTTGCCGTTAACAAACAGGATCAAAACGCTGCCAGTGGTGGGTACATTACATCACAATAACTCCCAAAGCTGATTCTGGCTCACGAACCAGAACCTGAAAAGCAGGGACTCTGTGTGTGCATGGGGCGCGACGTTAAAACAGCCATACAACCAACCACAACAATCTGACATGATGCGCCTGCATTTAGTCGCTCAGGAGCTGTTTTCTTGTGTTGGTTACATCATATTCTTATAATAACTGTCTGCATCGTGGCATCCCAAGCCTCCATCATTTTCTGTTAAGGGAACAATTTTTTGTGCTAATTGTCTTCTGAATTGAGTTCTCAGGAAGTCTGTGGTAAATTATTAATTAAATGTTTTTCAGAACAATTAATCCGTGAACTGAGTTTGAATTCTCAGATCAGTGATCAGTTATCTTTATTCTCTCACCTTCAGCTCTCCTTTGGCCACTCTGCAGGCCAGCTCAACAACGCTGCCGGCTGCCATGCGTGACGCTGTTGAAGTGTGCGACTCATTCCAGATGGTGTCATTATCAACCTACCAATTGAAAGACAAATGACGGCTTTAGAAGGAGCACAAACAGGTTTAGAATATATGTCACATGAAGCCTGTCTGAAATCTTTCTAGGACAGTCAAAGACAACTGAAGGCTTTCTCTAGAACACGCATGACCAGACATACAAACAGCTGTGACTCCAGAATACAAACGTCCAGATTCATAGTGCTGGTAATTTTCCTTTCCATTCTTTTTTCTTTTCTCTGTTTGTTCACAAACTGGCATTGCTGTCCATCTGGCTTGGACAATGAAAGCCGAGGCATTTCTTTTATCCCTGGTCATGGACATGTTGTTCCCATTAGCTCTGACTTGTCATGGTCAGACGCGAACTGTCAGGCAAACGTTAGCACTGGGCCACGCCAACTCTTTTCCTCTTTAATATCCTGTCTTTCTTGTCATTTTTCTTTGTCGTCTTTGCTGCTTTTCTTTAAAACATTATTATCTTTCGTCAAAAACAGTATTGTATAGAGTTCACTCAGAAAAATACAGTTGTTTGTGTGTGTGTTTTCTCTTACCCCTACACCCCCACATGGTAACATCACAAACGTCCTTTGAGAGAGGATTCCTTAGGAAACAGAAACATAATTCAACATAATTATTTCATGCCAAGACGGCTTATGAGAAGAAAAGCCATAAACTGATATAATTGAATAAACGGGCAAATTCACGAAGAATGGATTGCGGCCGCTGATAACACCATGAATTGCACATCACTGTAATGATATGACATAAAGTTCTGCAGCTGAGCGCAATTTGCCCTCGTCTGCGGTTTTCCATGTAGCAAAGTAGAAATGCTGCTTTTACACCAACAACACAGCAGGCGGAGTAATGGCAGAGAGGAAAAGAAAAATGTCATTCACGGAGGGAAACATTATAATGGGTTTAGTATCCCAGTCTGGCAGGATGATCGGCTTCAGTTACCACCAACTCTCTCAAGACGCTAATAGGTCATTCTCACAGCAGCCGTTTTGACAGTGTAAACACCATAATTGATTACATTATTTATGGTGCCATTTTATTTAGTGTGTCAGCCACTCCTATTAGTTAACGTGCACGTTGCCAGGGCACTGGTGAACCAAGATGACACAGGGCCAGAAATGTATTTTATTAATTACACCTTTGTTTATACCGCAATACCAATGTAAAAAGAAGGCCCATCATTTTACTTGCGTGTGGCTATCAGCACTGATCTTTGTGAATACGACTGTTTTTGCATTGAGGCTCATTTGCACACGTTAGAGTTTGCACCAAATGCATGCAAATGCATGCAAATTACCTAATTTATATAATATGTACAAATAGCCCAAGAGCACAGAGATGCTGTTGGTGCATTCCACCCTTACAGTTTCTTTGTTTCTCATTTTCAGCAAGGTAGCAGCTGCAAATGCTGCACAATCCTTTTGTGAATTTGCCCTCGAGGGTACTGATTGCATGACATGATTTGTGATATATTCAATCAATCATGTTTGTAATTACTTTTAAACTTAATTAACATACTCCCAGGACAAAAATATCAACCAGATTTTTGTCAGAATCATATTTTTACTGAAATCTGTAATTTTAGTATTGGACAAAATGATGTTTGGAAGTGTTGTTGTAACAATGTAAATTGGCACAGAATGAAAATTGCTTGAGAATCGAGGAATCGAGCAATCTGAGGCGTGGCGTACCGGCCAGTTTGCGGTTATCCAGTTTGAGTCTGTTGAGCGGGTTGGTGCCATAGAGCAACACGTGGCGCTCAGTGTGGACCGACTGCAGCTCCTCCAGAGTGGCTTTACGACCGCGAATAGTCTGAACAAACGGATCAGGAACATGCCATTACATAAAGCACACATGTACATGAACAGGCAGAACATAATATGAGCAATAAAGAAAGCTATATTGTGCACCAACCATCTCATGTACCTGTTAACTCAATTTTCATACAATAGAGGTAATTAAACTTAATTTCTGGAGGTCAGATCTGGATGAAATGGTGTCCCGTGTCGTACGTACCTCACACTGTCCCCTCAGGCCTCTCTCCTGTAGTCTCGACCAGATGCTCTGTATCCTCCCAGCATGCTCCGGGTGACTGCTGTTGTCTCCACACGTACACTGGTGCTTCAGCATCTGAGAATCATACACCAGGCCTGCACACACATACACACAAACACACAAGATTCAAGTTAGATCTGTTAAAGCTGAGCATTTACTTCAGTTTCATCGGGTGACTTTTTTTGGATTTTCCTGTACATTGACTCATTTCAAACTTTTTTGTGGCATTCAAAGCACAATTTCAAAGCACAATTTAGACCTTTTTACACTGTCAAATAACATAAAAATGATTACATTATTTATTACACAGATTGACATTTAGAATTTTAGAAATACATTCTTGAGACGAAAAAAAAAAAACCCACTCCGGAGCCAGGTATACCAGCTGTATCGGCCGATATGGCTTATCCACAATCTGAGATCTGCGTCATTGACAAAAAAAAAGTGACATCTCAAAGATGTTTTTTTTCTGTTAATCTGATCCACGACTCAAAACCATGATACGATCCGAACCGTGAGTTCTGTTTGCAATTTTCAGTTTTTGGAAACGAGACATTGCTGTTGAGGTTTTAAAATGAATTATTTGGCAGAGTTGAAGCCGAGTGCCAAATAGTTCCATAATATTTAGACAGACATCTCTACAGCCGATAAATCATCATCTCGGCAACTTGCACCAAAACAATCAAAATTGATAAATAGCACTATGGGGGAAGATAACATGTATTTTTTTTATTTTTGGGTGAACTGTCCCTTTAAGTTCTATAAATGCTACTTCTTTAACTTTCCCAGATGAGAAGCACCAGTCAGGCAGTGCTTTCACTCCACAACATGTGTCAGACAAACATCTGCAGAGTTCTGTGAGTCCTTCGTTCTATATGTTCCCAGTCAGGTCGTGACTGTTCATGAGTCAAGGAAGGCCTTGTAACCAGTCAAATCAGTCATTCCTGGTATTACAGTGTCAGTAAACTTCTTAAGTTTGCCGTTTCCTCTTCATTCTTCTTTAGTAACTTTTTAAGATCACCACAAGGTGCCGAGCTTCTTATTGTTGGTTTGTTCATAAGCAGGACCTTCTGGAGTACAGACAGTCATTTTTGATTTTCCTTCACTTCCAACTGTGACGTTTATCTCTTCTGATCAGTGCATGGTGCTGGATGCTGGGAATCATTCAAAATATCATTTTTGGTTCTATTATTATGACTATCATTTGGGACGTGGCTGGAAATCAGGGAGAGAGAAGGACAACAACAAAAGGTCCCCAGCCGGATTCAAACAGGGATGTTGCAGGTTTACAATGTGATCAGCTATTTAACCCCGAAGCCATGGAGGCACCCTGAATTTGAAATATCATCAAGAAAATGCTAATATATACCTATTTTAACAGTGTGTAAACATGTCTGACTCACCAGTGGTGAAGCGTGTTTGGCTGCTGCTATCCTGTGTGGCCAGGCTCAGGGTTTTCTCAGGCAGTGTGAGAGAGGTGGAGGCTGGGGATGACTGAGTGCGTGACAGGGGACGATGGACACCCAACCCACTACCAACGCCGCCACTGCCACGTAACATGGGCACTGCCAAGGTCTCCATCTGTCGATGCAACTGCTGCAGCTGCTTCTGCTGTTCCCATAGCAACGACTAAAGGAAGAGTGAGGGTGAAACATGACGTGAAAAACACTGTCATATACATATCACTCATACTACAAAATCACAAACATAAAAGAAGACAAAGTTAAGAGGAGAATGCAGAACAGGAACTGAAGACGGCTCTGGGTCGTATTGGAAACCGTGGAAAATATCTGTGAATATTTCATTCAGTTCCAGAGCTACACATATGGTATGCAGCTGTACGTCCCTAAAACTGTGATTTGTATTCAGGGCTGATATTTAGTGCTGAAAGCCACAGTACTTCCTCCAGCTTAATGTCAATAAAACCTGAGATTTATTTGCCCCCCTTGTCAATATCGAGTTGCTTTGAATCTGGAAGTAATTTTTTGACTCTAATCGCCTCCTTAAAATTCAGTTTACCAAAATCATTCAATACCAACCGAGTCCGACTCCTGACTCTGTGGTTTGATTAGCGACTGACTCATTTTCTAAAGGAGTAACAGCTCAATTTACAGTGCATGCACCCTGTGACCACGTCGTGTTTAAATAAACATTTTGATGTAATGAGTACATGTCAAACCCCAAAACTATGCAACGGTGACAAGGATCATGCAAGTGCAAGTGTGAGGCCGCCACCTACTGGACTGTTGGATGAAGAACAGTTGTGTGGTTTTAGTCCATCTATCTACCTGCTTTCTGTGTGTGTGTGTGTGTGTGTGTGTGTGTGTGTGTGTGTGTGTGTGTGAGAGAGACCAACCTGGTTGAGTATGAGTGCATGTTGCAGGTTCAGTTGCTCTTCCTGGCTCTTGGTTGCGGTTGGCTCCGCCTCCCTCAGTGACTCCGCCCTCACTCTGCCCTGGTAGGTTAGCTCTGTGGGCGACGTGCAGCCACCATCCTCGGAGTCCATATCCTCAGAGGGGATCTGATGCAGTCTGGGCTTCTCGCTGGACTTGGACATCAGCTGCACAAACACACATGTTTAAGTTGGCAAAAACACACATGCAGACAAAAGTGCATGTTTGCAGTTGATGCAAATGTAAATAAGCACCTGCCATGACACATTGAAATGTGGACTAAAACCTTTTCCACGCAACATAAATCTTATCAAAGCATGCTTATGTGGATTTAACAGGAGAGAGTTGTGTGCAAGGATAAAGTGCTGAGTGGGGGGAAAAAGGTCTGGTGGAAAGTTTTGGAGGGCTCCAATATCAGCCAATATGAGATTAGAAAAACAATCAAATCAAATTCCTCCCAACATTATGTCCCACCTGCCTATCCTGTTCACTCAGAAATATGTCACCATACAGAAGGTAGATAGTCTTGAAATGCTTCTTCAGTTCGACTTTAAGGTTGCTGTGGTACTCCTACTGAAGACAGAGCGCCTCGAGGATCTCTAAAGCTTTTAATATCATGAGGTAATTCCATATTCAGCCGTTATCTTCTGAAAGATGTACAAGCTACGGCAGCCAACGCAATAAATTTGACATATTTGCTTCCTGTGTTGCTTTAACAGTTTGTGATTTGTGAAATTAGTCAAATCAAATCCTTCAGAATGATCAATATGTGCAGATGTGTATATTTCATGTATCTGAAGACTTTTCAGGTATCTGTACATTACCAGAGTATTTATTTTTCAGACAACTTTTTGCTTTTTTTCCCGTCATTTACTCCTTACATTTTCAAAACAGGCTTGTAACTTTAGTTCAGTGTGTGCCTTCACTTCTCCTTACCTTGCCCAGGTGAGTTTGCTGTTTGAGCCTCTCCAGTAGTTGTGTGTTGTGCTGTTGTTGGAGGAGATGAGTGTGAAGGGTCCGTGCGTTCTGGGGGAGGGGCTCCGAGCGTGTTCTGCTCAGGGGCTTGTGAGGATGAGCCCCTCCAGGATGAGCCAGGTGGTCTAACTGGGGGGCAAACTGTAGCGGCACGGTGTCTAGGCCTGGAACTGGTCAAACACAAAGGAGCAGCAGAATGTATGTCTGTGAGCAGAAGCAGTGTAACACAACGTACACACACAAATAATGTCTCAAACCCAAATAAGCACACACAACAATGTCAAAATGACCCATGTAGCCTTGTAAATTGATTGATATAATCTCTCATTTCTTTGACTTGACAATATTTTTTATTTCCAAATATATGACACATAATTTTGTTGTTATGTGTTGCCTTGATTGTATAGTAAGAACACTGAATTTAGGGAGAAAGGACACAGCTGGGTGTGGATTAAAGGAGCCTGAATGTACGCCGATCCATTGACGAAAGGGGAGTTATTCTCATTGTAACCACTGGGTGGTGCTACATGTCTACAGTATAAGTGCCAGGCTGTGAGCGTGAGTGTGAGTCTCACCAGTGAGTAAGGGAGAGTGTACCAGTCCAGAGGACTCCAGGATGATGACAGGCAGATGAGGGTTCAGCTGCCCAGCCTGATCCTCTCTGCTCAGGGGGAGGAAGACGGTGGAGCCCCCGGCTGTAACCACTGGCATCTGGCCAACCCTCAGAGAGGACAGCTCTCCTTCAGCCTGCACAGACGGTTAAACAGCTTTTATAGCAACAGGTTATACGCTGTCCGACATTCTAGCATAGCTGGATTTAACAGGCTGACACAGAATAAGAATAATATATTCCGCTGTGTAGACAGATGGAGTTCTGATGAGCCGAAGAAAAACTCTTCAGCCAGTTAAATGTAAATAAGCAGTACTGCATCAACATCATAGTGAAACAGCATTTAAAGAGCACCATGCTTTGATGTACTTCCTTTTTAAAACAGGATATTGGCAAAGGGAGATTTCATTCATTCATTTCATTGAGGTATTCAAGTCACAGGACGTTATGTTATGTGAGCTCTGTAAAATACTTTTACTTATACATACAAACTGTACTGCACAGTCACTGGTTTCCCAACAGCAACATTGGTTTCCCAGTCTTTGGACCACTCAAAGCGCTTTACACTACACGCAGCATTCACACATTCATGATGGCAGAGGCTTTCATGTAAGGTGCAACCTGCCCATCAGGATGTAACGTAATACTCATTCATGCACACAGACACTGTAAAATTAAACATCCTGGTCTGTAACATCCTCTTCACTCATCTTTCAGGATCTCAATTTGGCTTTTGGAAACATAGCTAGATTGCAAAACAAGCGAAGAGAACAAGAAAGTTCTGTTTTGGTCGCGTTATTAGACCACACCCCCTGGTTACCCAGAGGCGGAGATTACAAATCAAAGCGAAAACAGAGGTCTGACTTTCTTCCTTGCCTCCAACTACCTCACTGTCACATCAAATGACACCCACATAAATAAGTCACATTGTCTGGGACTGAGTCTATAAAAGTGTTTGTCTAACAACATAAGTGGAAAAAGACATTATTTAGGAATAAATTGTTATGACATATTCGTCGCAGCTCAGTGTTTACCCTGGCGTTGGCTGGTAGTCCCAGTGTGATGGTGGGCAGAGTGGACGGACTCTGGATGGTGAAGTTAGCCAGAGTGCCGTCTCTGAGCAGCAGCCTCTGTGCCTGCAAATGCCAAACACAATGACTATTCAAAAACATTTATATTCAAATCTGAATGAAATGATGTTTCATAGCAACACCTTTTTTGAGCTAAGAGAACTTCCACCCAACATTTAAGACCAGTGCTGGTTGTGTATTCTACAATAAAGACCCCTCCTTGATCTCTGCTTTAGATACACAATAACTCTTCACTCCATGAGCATAATATCCACTGATGTCAGGGTGGATGTAAATCTAAAAGAGTGTGCTGTCTTGACACTGGAGAATGATGAGTCAGCCATCCGCAGCAGATGTGACAGAGGTTGACTTCATGTGATTAAATTAATTATGGATAAACAGCTGACAAACTCGGTGCTCCCATACTCTTGTGTCGTTGCTTTAAACATGTCATTAATCAGCGTCTCAGCACAGCTCATGTAAATGAAAGAACATTTTTGTTTTGTTTTTTTTAATCAAACCGTGTGCTTAATGTTTAAAATGCTCGTGTCGTCTAAAAGACAGATTAAAGAGCCCGTCTGAATGTCCAACGTCGTACTGATTTCTTAACCACCAAAGCAAAACCGATTTCTATCAATAAAGGGATTTTAGTTCCCAAAACATCTTTGCAATTGGACTGATTTTATTTGAAGTCGATGACTTAGTTCATCAGTATTCTAATATAACGTGTGTGTTTGCTAACCTCGTGCGAGAGGCCGCCTGCAGAGGGCAGTAGCCCATTCTCATTGGGCAGACTGTCATTGGGAGAACTACAGCCAGAGACGGGAGTACTGCTGCTGCTGGGGGACGAGTCTGGTGAGAGACAAGCAGTGTGTGAGTTAATGATATGATTATGCATCTTGATCATATTTCTATCGCAGTTCATCACATCAGGGAATCATTTCTTAAAGTAATCAGAGTGAGAAAGAATGAAAGCCTGTGTTTGAGTCACCGAAATGATCACATATTAAACCACAATAATGCATTACACACATTTCATGTGAGTGTGTGAGAGCCTAATTACCCAGTGTGTCAGGTACTCTGTGCTTGACAGCGGGCGGGGCACTCTCTTTGCGGGTGAGTGGGCTCTTGCGGGTGTTCAGGTGTTTTTTCAGCTTGTGCTTCACCTTCAGATTCGGCTCAGATGCTAAAACAAATTAAAGAAATGTGAGGAATGTGATTTTAACATCTACAACATCCTGTTGCTGCCTGTTAAACCAAACAATGACTCAACATATTTCCAGTTAAAGACGTACACCTCTTACATACATTTACACAGGAGACATTTGGATGCTTAAAGTGTCAAAGCTAAATGGAATTCAGTCAATAGCCTAAATATCATTGTTTATACAAAATGACAACATAACAAAATACTGCTTTTCCAAATGGTGGTATGTCTTAACCCTTATTGGCTAATGAATGGACAAAACATGGACAACACATGGTGACTACTGCCCCTCCTTACCGTAAAAGATTGAGATTTACCACGTGAATAAAAAAGTAAAAATCAACATGACAGGATCTCTCACATCAGAATTGAATTTGTCACTCAAACTTCAATTCATAATTCATCACTTGCAGCCTGATATTTTAAATGCTGCTGATTCAGCCCTTGCCTGTGGTTTATAGTTGAGCTGAAACAGCATTTCAAGGGTATCTAGCTTCCGTAGAGTGACATTTTTAAGTGAGACAGGATATGCAGGCGGGACATAACGTTGGGAGGGATTTGATTTGATTGAAAAGATAAACTCACAACCTTCTCTAACTCTGTGCAGATTGATTAAAGGATGGATGTCATGATATCATAGCTTCAAATCGGTTGGCACTCGGAAGAAAAAGTTGGATTTTAATATAAAAATACAAATCCGTTTTTTTAATCGGCATATATTGTTAAATAGGTGCACAGTACGACCGGGGATGTGACCTAAAAGGGCATTTTTTATTTCAGCTCGACTGAACAGCGGAAGTAGAAGTGCGATGGTTGATGTTTTACCTGCTCTGCGCAGTGGAGTCCCCTCTGAACCCTCAGGAGAAGGCTGTGGTGGAGACGAGACCAGAGGCTGGGAGGATACACTGGGGTCTGGGCCCAGCTTTCTGGGAAAACACAACACACACACACACACACACACACACACACACACACACACACACACACACAATCTTTAGGGTTATAATCGTATCACATGTGGTCAAACTTTTCATAGTAGATTAAGATATGTAGTATAATCAACATGTTGCATATTTAGTGTTTTGTCACACTGTTTGTGGGTATGTTGTGTCACCTGTATGCTACAGGAGCTGCAGTCAGACTGTTAGTTCGTTCCAGCGCTGCCTGTTTCTGCTTCTTAAGAATCACCTCCTGGAGTTTCTGTTTCACCAGGGAACTGGCCACTGCACCTGTCAATCAACAGCACAAACAACCACTCAAAACCTCAAACGTAGGACTCACTCACCGCTGCATCATAAAAAGGAGAACCGAAAAAAAAAGCACAGTGTACACGACATGATCAGTGACTAATCCTAAAAATATATGACAAAGATACCTGGAACAATGGGGTGTTTCTGCGAATACATGTATGCCATGGATGGTAAGGTCACTGTTTTGTGTGTGTGTGTGTGTGTGTGTGTGTGTGTTCGCTGCCATTTCTGTTTGTGTGCACACAGAGGTGACAGGAGGTGCTAGGAGTGATCAAGTCAATATTGACCCAGTGACTTTATGTGCCGAGACCCAAAGCTATAATTACCTCCACTGTTGTTGATCCACTTGTCAGGTTATATTTAGCCCTCGTCTCAAAGCAGACCGCTTTGAAAGTGGAGTAACGCAGTTCAATAAAGATTGAATATGATCTCTTACAGGGACTTTCCTCTCTGGCCACAATTAGCACCGTGGGCCATCATTATTGTTTTAAGACCAGGAAACAGCTTTATATACCAGTACTGAGTGAAAATAAAAACTTCATATAAACTGAAACTTGCAGTAACGTGTGTGTGAAAGGACTCACTCTGTTGACTCTTGTCTTTGTGCTTTAGCTGCTGCAACTCCTGCTGTTTCTCGTGGTGCTCCTGCTCTCGCCTCCTCTGCTCCATATTAAACTAAACCCCCACACACACAGACATTTATGTTATAGCAACATAAGCAAATGGTCATGTAAGAACATATGTACAATATTATTTCTATAAACTAGCTTAAGATTTAATACAAACAGAGATCAAGTACAATTGGAACTATGTTTCATCTCCTTTACCCGGATATGGTGGTGCAGTTGCTGTTGGGAGAAGGAGGTGCGGGGCTGAGAGGAGAACGGGGTGAGGAGTAAAGGCGGATGCAGCGGCGTCAGGAGCGCCGTATCGGAACCAGGGCGCATCCCCCGCTCTCCCACCCTGAGGTCCATGGGAAACAAGGCCGCGCACGACACCGGCACTACCACTGAGGAGTCTGGGGAAAGAGAGGGGTGAGGGGAGGGAGAGGAGAGAGGCGTCAATGTGCTTCATCCCCACTAAGAGCAATTGAGTAACACAATACTCTGTGGGAAACCCTACCTGAAAAACAATGAGTACATGTAAACAGAGGCAAAATGAACCAGTGTTCAAGAGTTTAACAAAAAAATGATGGTTTCATATAACAGATACTTTGCAGTTGCAAAACCCGAGCACAAGGTTAGCGCCGTTTGACCCAGACATTCTGGGAGAACAGAGCAGCCCAGACAAACAAAGCCAACTATAAATATTGTTGTTGTTATCACGCTAGAGCCATTCAGAAAGATGTCTTTCACATAGAAGACGTTTGTTCCAAATGAAGATTCTGTGCCCCAGTAAGATTTACTGAAGACAGACAGTGTGTCAACATGGTTTCAGTCTGTATAATAATAACCCTATACAAATGTTGGGCTTCAGTTTCTGAAGCTACGACTACTGTTACCTGGAAAATGCATCACATTTAACAAGTAAAGCATGCATACTGGTACTCTTGACCTGTGTGTGTGTGTGTGTGTGTGTGTGTGCGCGTGTGTATGTGTGTGTATGTGTATAAGCACCGACAAGTATGGCACAATGTATCCAGACAGTGTACAGTTGAGTGTGCAACGTTGGACACTACACACTCAACCGTCACCATCTTGACTATGTAGCAACAGTCGTGCATGAACACTGTTCTATACAAATGAATAAAACAGTTAACTACCACTATACTGTTGTCTTAAAGCCACCGGTTTTTGATATTGGGTTAATTTAGCAGTCTATAATGGTTTGTCGCTGCAAACAATGACCCTGCTAGCTAGCAAAAATGGCTAATTGTCATTTCTGTGGAGTGAGACAACACTACACTGTCGCACCACGCAAACAAGTACACAGTGTATAACAACGGAGTACACTGGGAGGTAGTAACACTATCCGCAATGACTACCAGGTAGTGTTACTGCTAGCTCTACTGCAGTAGTTACAGGCTACTGTCCCAACTCCTTTTGTTAGCTTGCTCTACTAGCCTAACGGCTAATGTTCTTTCTTATCAAAATATTGTCTTTCATTATTTTATCCATTTTATTTCTACAGCTAAACATGACGTGTCCATGAGTGTCCATAGTGTAAGATAGATGGCTATCTACAACCAGTAAAATCTATCACAGAAGTCTCTCCTTTGGTACACAGCCAAGCCTTATGGGAGCTGTAGTTCTAAAGGATAAACTCTCTATGAAATGATTCAATGTTAAAGGTTTACTAACCAGTACAATAGTATTTATGTGGAATGTGGACAGAAAACAGCAGTATCGTTTTGGGGGTTTCAGACAAAAAAGATGAGGAGATACTATGAACATCCTAATAATATTTGATTAATATTTGCTTTGTTACTTTCCTAATATCCTGATATTATTGTATATCACACATTTGTGTCATGTGTACATTATGCTGCATGCATTACACATCAAGACCTCACTATGACAGTACGTTTATTTAGTGGTCTATTGTAGATTTCAACGTGTGACTACAAGTTTTGTATCCTAACTGAGAAAACTGGGTAATCTAATCTCTAATATCTAAACTGGTACAACACAGAGACAAAAAATGTTTTCTCTTTGTTTTCTTTGTGTTACACGTAAGTTCACACATCTCTCTCTCCATCTCTCACACAAACACTTCCATGCTTTTTGCATGCTGTTGGTAATATTTGCATTGCATGGCTGAGTCAATGGGAAAGATTGCCTCATCCGGCGCTAAAAACAGGATCCAGGAAGGGAAGAGCTTGGGAACAGGCCGGGGTGGTTTCTGTCTATGAGGCACGCACATATTTACACACACACACACACACTCATAGCATACAGATGCACTGGCATACGCACAAAAAATGCACACTGACTCACAAACTGACACAGAAACGCAGCTGTTCACAAATACAGATATTCGCATGTGTCCCACCACGCCAACAAGAACACACATGTAGATACAACCGCAGCAAGCGAAACACGCTCCAAAATCTCCATACATGTATTCATACATTTAGATAACACACATACACACACACCTGTTAAGACATTTACACACATCCAGATGCGGTACACTCATACACAGCTGCATATACAAGACAGGCTCGAGCAAACACCTTTTGCACAAACCTGCCTTGACGCTTATAAACCAAAACTTTAAAACACACGCACAGAGCGAGCCTTGAAATAACTTGGTGTGACATCATCTCCGTGCTGCTACGCCTGGTGCTCAGATGTCAGGCCGCAGTGTGTGAAGTAAATGTCACTCATAGAGGGGCTTGGCCCGATGCCAACAGCAGCACTGGAAATGGGTGAAAGGGAATAGAATAGAACAGAAAAGACGGATATGATATTGCCGTTGTTTGTGCCAGTGGATGTGCGCACGTACACACACACACACACACACACACACACACACACACACACACACACACACACACACACACAGTGAGCTTGAGTTACTGCGGTCTGATTAGCATCACTGTCTGGGTTTATGTGACACAGCAGTGTGTCTGTGTGTGTGTGTGTGTGTGTGTGTGTGTGTGTGTGTGTGTGCATGCACGCAGTGTCAACTCCTCCTCCATATTAGGAGGTAGGAATACAGTGAGAGAGCCTGAATGCCGACCATGGCTGGAATTACAGAAATCCATTGTCAAACACACACACACAAGCAGTTGTTCACACACATCCTCTGCAATGACAGCAAGGAATAACAAAGCTATTATTCTGAGGAAAAGGAGAGGAGAACATGCTTATACAAGGAAACAAAGGCTGCCACAGCACAAACACACGTACACACAAACACACACTCGCTCACTCACAGCCGGGAACACCAGTGTCTCTCTTATTCCTCGCCTCCCATGGGTTATAAATAGCAAAACACACACTGGTCCAACATTTACCTACACAGGGCCTTTTGTTTCTACAGGGGAAAACACACGCACACTTGTAGAGGAACCCAGGGAGGTCACCTCCAGCTCCCAGTTGTTGGTAAACTAAAAATGAATAGTTGGGGCAGAAACAGTGAAGAGATTAAGAATTACACCAAAGGCAGAAGTAACAAACAAGAAAATGTAAAATATTTTCCTTGTTGATTTTACACTTTAAGGTTCGCTGAGAGAAAATGCCATTTTAACCATCATCACTTTTGCAAGTTCTACTTTAAGAAAGCCTCAGTTTTCCTAAATGTTGAAAAACGTGCTTTGTGTTGAAATGACGCAGACATGGAAACACTCGGTCATGGAAATCACTTAGTCAGCTACATTGCTGGGTTGATATGAACAGTGTTAGATTGTATTCTCACTGGATAACAAGCTGAAGGGGCTCCCATTGACTGGTGATCAGACATTTCTATTCTTTGCTCACACCTCTAAAGAGTGCGTTATAGGATGGAAAGCATTCAAACAAAAAGGTGAGAGGACTCAACAGAAAATATGAGGCATGATGGAAAGCTTCCTGTATTGAATACATCACTTCATGTGATTAAGCCCTTGATTCATCATTGGTGTACTGCATCCGCCGTCATGGTTGAGTCTACATGGCACAACAAACTGTGGTTTGTCATCACACGTGATTTTGCTGTATTAACTGTAGAGCTACCCTGTCAAGTTCTTTGAAACCAGGTTTCTACTAGGACCAGTAAATATTATTTATAGCTTTGTTGCATCTCGAGTTTTCACAAATGACTCAGAGTGCGGAAGCATTCAGCAGTACATGAAACTTTTAATCTCTCCGACCACTGAGCCACCCTGCTGCCCAGTGTGTGGATACATGATGTCTTTCTGAATTGCTAAAATAACTGATAATAATACAGTTCCCGTGTAGTCGACATGACTTTAAGTCTAGAAACCGTGTCGTGGTTTAGGCTCTGGACCTCTGCAACCACATTTAATCCCTCCACAGTCCCCCTTTCTCTCCTGGGTCTCTCCATGTAATACGAGGCTCCAATGCTTTTGGTTCCTTTAAAGAATGATATTGCATTACAGCTCATACGTCTGCGTGCCGTACTCGGTTAAGAATAACACGTTTTGACCCTGTGACTGTGATGCTGTGTTGATTTCATTTAAATAGCATGGTTGTTTTTTTCCCTCTGTGCAAATAGAGCTAGGAAGGCATGTGCTAGAAAAACACACAAGGCAGACGCTCACATGTAGATCCATACATCTAAGTAACTGGTCCATGTCAGAGCATGATTTAACATAATATGTTTACCTTAATAAAGTGTCAGAAAAGTCAACAGTTAACAACACAATGCTCAAAATGTAACACTATCTCTTACAACTTTCAACTGAAGAGAGCAATTTTTTTGGACTCGTCATCATTTGCATTTTAAAGCTGCAATACATGTTTGTTTTTTGTTGTTTTTTTTTTTTTTTAAACACCACTGCTTCCACCTACCAGTGTAAATAGAAATGATCAACAGTTATTATCCTTTTAACAAACCTATTTTGACACTATTTATAGCTGCCCTTTTTCAGCCAATTAATGTCGTTGCATTCTGTAACTGATTATTTATTTAAGGTTTCCATTCTTAATGGCAGAGTCCGACAAATGACATAACCCTGAACAAAGGTATGCAACATGAAAAGATTAGTGTCTGCATAAGACAGAAGCAGTCGTCTACAGTCTTCTTTACTGAAACTAAGCCCAACAGAGGGACTGTATAGGAGTTGTTCTTCCTCTATTGTATTCCCGTCAGCCGCGGCCCAAGGTGTGTCATTTTAGACAGAACTCTGAGACTCGTGTTATCAAAACGCGAGTCTTGTTACCAGCAGGAACCACAGGTGTTGCCAAATCAACCAGGACTGAAGTCCAGTGTGGTCAGCTCCCGCTGAAACAATGCACAGTGAAACTGGCTTTACTTTGTGCAGGAGTGCCAGACTGTCATTATGGAAATCACCAACGACACAGTACGATACGGCATGTGCTGATTTATCGGAGCGATTATAGGCACATGATGTCCGTACGGACAGAGTGTGTGTGTGTGTGTGTGTACACAGGGAAAGTCTATCCCACTGCCTGGCATTTGGGGATTATGGATTCCACCTTCTATTGTTTTATTTGGAACTTGTGTTCCTGCTAAGACTCAGGACTCGTTCTACAGGTAAAACAAGCATAAATAAACTCTCTCTCTCTCTCTCTCTCTCTCTCTCTCTCTCTCTCTCTCTCTCTCTCTCTCTCTCTCTCTCTCTCTCTCTCTCTCTCTCTCTCTCTCTCTCTCTCTCTCTCTCTCTCTCTCTCTCTCTCTCTCAAGAAGGAAAACTAAGTCAAAAGACAAGAAAGGCAAGTCGGCCAGGAATCCTTCACGAGCTGCAGATATGTCTAGTCACTCTCGGCACACTGAAGGAGAGCTGACAGTCAGCATAGTGCCACCAGTGCCAGGCACTCTGTACAAAGTCAACAGCCAAGTGAGCAGACGCCACCACTTTGTGTCTTGACACGCATCCAAATATAGCTGCAACGCCTTCTTCTGTTTTGACGGTGCTGCGGCTGTCTAAACCAAACTACACCTTTTAGAGGCAACTCATCCAGTAGATACAGATTTCAATACCTCAGTGTATGTATGAGGCTGTTAGTATGAAAAAATAAATGAAAAAAAGTGGTGAAACTGGTGAAAGATTCCTAGATGTCAGAGAAAGACTAGAACAAAATCTCTATATCTCTATCACTCCCTTCACCTCTCAAACAAAGGAGTAGCATGCAGCGGTTTTATTACAATGTCTTCAGGTGTGTGCCTGTGTAAAGTTATTTGTATAGAAAGAGCTGCAGCAGGAACCTAACACACCTCTTCATTAGTGCTCTGCAATAACAACCTGATCGGTTTCCTTTTGGTGTCAAATTCAATTCAAATATGAGTGCACATACGTGGAACACTTCATAAACCGCTATGTGTTTGTTCCAAAGACTGATCCAAGTTTACAGAGAGTTCCATTTCATCTAAAGCAAACAATCGCAGGGTCAAAGCCGCAGGTTCAAGTCTGGCTTTTAAGGAAGTGAAGACGCTTGTTAATATGCAAATACATAAATAAATAACACACTGCAGTAGTTATGGGTCTACTTATGGGTCTGGACATCAGGTGTTCAGCAAATCAAATAAATAAAGTTTCCATTTTCCAATCAAACATGTATCTGGTATTAACAGAGCACTGATATCATGTCTACAAAAACTGGTTACCAGGGCAGCGTGTCACCTCAAATATTCTTGAACACGGTGACTAATGAGCTGTACTTTTTAAACAAACAAACCTAGTTTCATTGTAAAGCCCCATTCAACAATGGACTATTATTACTAAGGCTGCAACTGACTGATGAAGCGGTTCATTAGTTCACAGGGTTTGTTGTTGTCCTGCTTGTTGTATTTATGAGACCAAAAACAAATTTCCACACCGTGGACAATAAATTAAACTAACTAACTAACTAACTTAAGGTGTCTTAAACAATCGTTTGTTTTGTGCAAGCAAGATGACATCTAAAACTCAGAGATGAATGATAAATTAACTTGCATTTAGGCAAGGCATGTTTATTTGTATAGAAGCATTCATACAAAAGGGAATTCAAAGTGCTGTACTGAGGCATAAAAACATTAATAGCAACAACATTTAGGGCTGCGGTAAACAATGTTTTCAGCCCTGATTTAAATGAGCTGATCATTTGTGCACACCTCAGGAACCCTAAGTAAACTTGATGATCTGAGGAGTCTGGATGCTTCATAACAAACAAGTAGCTCTGAGATGTTTTTAGGCCTGAGATCATTCAGTGCCTCGTGGACCAGTAACAGGATTTTAAAAATCGATCCTTCTACACATGGGAAGACAGGGCAGTGCCTTCAGGACAGGTGTGACATGGTCCATTTTCCTGGTGTTGGTCAGGACTCTGTGAGCAGCTGCCTAATTGATCATATAGCAATTTTCTAGTCTTCCCACCACTCAAAGCATGTCACACTACATGACAGTGTTCGCCCACACACATTCAAAGCGATACTATACTGATGGGAGAGGCTGCTATATAAGGTGCCACCCATTTAACATATTCAAGCACATTCTCACACCGATGGCACAGCCTTCAGGCTTCAGTATCTTGCCCAAGGACACTTCGGCATGTGGACTGGAAGAGCTGGGGATCGAACCGCCGGTCTTCTGATTGAAAGCTCAATCAGAAAAAAATAAAATTAGCCAATCAAACATTAGCATGTTCCTTCAGACGGTGAAAGCCTGATTCAACAGCAGGAACGTTGCTATTCAAGCATTGGTACCGATTGCCTGCAAAGGAACCCTGAAAATTAAGACAGGCTTCTTAAAAAGAGAGTCTGATGATTTCTGCTCAGCATTTCAGAGATGGAGAGAAAATGTTGGTAAAAGTTTAGCTTCTGCTAACAGCTACAAAAGACTCTCGGATGCTGCTGATTGAAGACTAGCAGCATTTTCTCTTCATCTCTGAAACGCATTGTTGACAGTTTAGCTCGCAGAATCTTCAAATCACAGTTTATCATCTCAGAGGGATTAACTGGTGCACACGTCTGCAAAGAAAATGGTCATTCTCGTAACATTGCTACTATATGAATGCTTCACGATCATGATTGGTGGGAGGAGCTTAGGATACATATATATTGCCTACGCCAGCTTTAACTCGTACCAGTTGTCCAGTTGAATGTTGCCTTCTATTGTCGGGATCTTACTACTCCTCACTTCCTGATTGAGTCAATGAAAAACTGAACTATATGCTGAAAGTGCATTTTTAACCTCTCTCTAAACCGCCAACATTTATCATAACAGGAGGTATTCAGCGATTGGTCTAGAACACAGACACATGACTGCAGAGAGCTAACCTCAAACAGGATAACAGACTGCCCCGGACATTTGTTGGGGCAATTTATATCATTGCAGAAAACAAGTTAATTTAATTTAAACTCATACCACATACATTAGCTTTCTCACAGGAACAAACCTGCGGGACACTAACCAAACCCAAAATAGCAGCAACGCCAAAAACAGACACAGCTCCTGCACAATAACACACAGACGAATCCCAGCGGCCTCCGGATCCCACAGTGGATGCTCCTATTCACGACGTGTCTTTATGGAAATCACCACAAGTGTAAGAGGGAGAGAGGATAATACAGATGTATGCGTGGATCTGTGTGTATGTGCATGAGTGTGATTGTGAGTGTGTGTTTGTGTGTGCGTCTGACAGTAACGGAGGAAGGTTGATGTATAATGCAGCATGGGGTCCAGTTTCTTAAGTCCTCTCTGAGTTTCCATAAACACCCAAGGCTGCTGCCTGCTAGATCACACACACACACACACACACACACACACACACACACACACACACACGTCTTGCATTGTGTTGCTATTGTTAAAACAACTGCTGTAGTGATAGGAACACAAGACGAGTCTCACAGAACGAGCGACAGAGAGAGAGGAGGAATTAACACAAAAAAATAACATAAAAAATACATCTCTCTCTTTGTACCTTATAAACTCTAGGCTGGGCTCGATCATCACTGTTTCTCACACTCACAAACACACACGCACACCACACACACACACACACACTACAGCAGGCTTCCAGCGTGCAGTACGATCCCAGGAGTCTGATACAACAGGTTTCACCTCTCCATTAAGACAGAAATGTCAACGGAAACAACAGACTGCACATGTAAGAGCAGGCACACATGAAGTAAAGGCTGAATAAAGTCGGAGGCACATACCCGTGTTTGTCTTGTAAATATCCGGCTATGTGAAAACCCCAGTAGCACTTCTGCCTCAGCCAGCTCACAGCAGGATCTATAATTAGACAGAGAGCTCCACTCCCCTCCAGTCATCTTTTACTGTCGGCCACATCCTCTTTTCTTCAACTCCTTCTCTTTCTTCTCCTCCCTCCCTCTATCTCTATTTGTTGAAGCTGTCCGACACCAAACTGTTGATTTCATCATTTCATTCACACAGTCGAAGCACTTTCTCTGCAGACAGAAAAGAGCTTTTGAAAGAGTTTCTCACTCCTTTTAAATGCTGCCTGGAAACAAACTTAAGCAACATTAAGAACAATGTAATCAGACCAAAACTATATAGAAAGTGGTTAGCAAGAACCAAAGCACAAGATGAAACATAACATCTGAGAACACAGCTGGGGGCATATTTAGACTTTACAAGCCTTTCCGCTTCTTAAAAAGGTTGGGTTTCTCCTCCACCGACACACTCACACTCTGGCCAGTGTGAGCCAATGCCAGTGCAGAATCTTTACAATCCATCCCATAAACAACAGGGATTGTAACCATGGTAACGGGGGTGGTCGGTCCGGCAGGAAGTTGAGTCTATAAAAACCCAACAATGAGAGAACCAGGGTGGCTTCCTGTGTCAGAGCTGAGTTTAGACTCCCATTTCCTCCCTTCTCCTCCCCCTGCTGTTGTTGTGACGCTGCTGCCGCAGTGCCCTTGGGCCTGACGGCAGGGAAGACAACTCGCTCAGACGCTTCTCCGACACCCCTCTATCATCCACACTGACTCCCAAATCACTGTTCCTCTCGATGTATGGCTTTAGGGAAAAGTGGAGGGCTTTGACATCCATTAACGACTGGGATTAATGACTAACAGTGGCCCTGAAAGGCGACGCACTAATGTACTGAACACACACAATCACTCACAAACACAGCCATTATGGGAACATGGAAAACTACTCAGTCAACTATTGACAATCCAGTTAAATTGTGTTACATCCATTTCAATTGTTGTGGGAAGTGAATAAATCTTTGATATCCTTGGAGGAGCCCTGTGAGTAAAAACAACCTGCATTTGTATTTTCGTGCTTGGATTGGTTTCAATGGCGCTGCTCTCTCTACTCTCGTCATTTTTCCTGTTCCATTGAATACACCATTATATAATAATGTGAAGAGTATCCAGTGTTTGTCATAAATATAAAATGAGGGAGTCACTACGCAGGCCAGCTTGTCTATGGTCAGTTACAATCACTTCCCAATAGCCTGGGGAGGAGAAAATGTTCACCGGCATGGGTCATTTCACCTGACCCGTACTGCTTCTGTTAATGCTACAGTGTGCTTACTTCACGTTTGGGGAAGTGTTGTGGTCATGTTTCTGCAGAGCTCACCTGCCAATCAAACCGGTTGCATAATGTGAAACCTTTCCCTCAGAATGTTTGATGTCCCTTGAGTTTCTGTAGGTGGTGCTTTTTTTTTGCTTTCTTTGTCTGTTCAACCATGTTGGGTGCAGCAGCTCATGATAACACATAGATTTCTTCCATTCCAAAACAATGATCTGTTCTTCTGGAATTGGAAGCATTTTCCCAGGAGATATTTATAGTTGAATATTTTTATTGATATAGCTTGATTCAATGATGTTTATTATAATGTGAGGATAAAAACAACCATCAGTGTGCAAGTGATGATGCCTCTTATGGTGTAAAAGGTGCAGGAGGGGAGGTTCGTATTTGTTAAAAAAATGTACAAGTTGCTAAATCACCCTTGCACAACACAGGATCTCTATGAATAGTCTGGTACTGACGGTTAGGATCACATGCTCTTTACTCTGGGAGCTCGCTCCCATCAAACCTCAATGCTTTTACAGAAACACAGAGTTGTGTTACATCGAATGTAAAAAAACGTTAAAAAAAGTCATCACTCATTCTTCAGTCAGATACAACAATGTATTACATAATGTAAAAACATTGAGTAATTCCGTTAAATTGTTAACTTTAGTTAACAAACAGGTTATGTTAAAGACAAGTGTGTTAGACGATTGTTTTTGGGTTCAAATAAGTATGTTTGTTACCTAAAACAAACGTAAGTTAGTTAAGTATGTAAGTGTTTGTTTGACTTCTTCCTTGTTGCTCTTTCACTGACTTTCATGGTGTACACATCCTGGCTAACGACTATGTGGGATATATACGAACAACAGTTCTGCAGTGAAAAAGTATAGTTGTGGTGGGCTAGGTACCCAGGTTCAGTTCTTAATTTCTATACTTTGTAATAAAAACGCTTACTTCAGTTTAAATAAATGTACCCATTTCAACCTGCTTGTGAAAAAAAGTAAAGTTAGAACATCAACATCTGGTCGAAGAAAAAAGATAAACAAATCATTAGTGTTCTTTCTCTCCACTTCTTGCTTTCGCTCACACTCATTCCTTCTCCCTCACTTGCTCGTTCTATCTCCGTTCTCTCTCCCTCCTTCATCATGAAGAATCCACAGCTGTCACTCCCATTCAAAACCTCTTCTCTTCCCATAACAGCTGGCCAGACCATGGTGTGTGTGTGTGTGTGTGTGTGTGTGTGAGGCCTGCCTGCCTTCCTGCAACTGTCGGCAAACTATTTCTATATTTATGGCGTTGCTCTGTTGGTGCGTTCTTGAATGTTCAAGTGTAAATGGTAGTGTGTGTGTGGCTGTCGACACGTTTAAGAACTAGCCTCTGTTTGTTTGTGTGTGTGTGTGTGTGTGTGTGTGTGTGTGTGTGTGTGTTACAAGGATAGCAAGTTGAGGACGAGCCTCTTAAGTGAGAACATTTTGCTGGTGCTCCCACCTACTGGAGGTTAAGTGAGGACACCGAGGGCACCTAAATCATCCACGTGTCTCTGGTAGATCTCCGGCTTCGGGCCGCCATGTCAGCCTTCTTTGAATCGTGATGCACAGGCTGATCTGAAACAAGCACTTAAGCAGTTACGACCTTATACCCATCTGTCATCCAGTAATGTATTGATGAAGTGTTCTCACCACTTTCATTATACTTTACTATTACCTACATTTCCCAGAATGCCTTTCGACAGCCCCCACTGGTTGCATATGTGTTGAATTCAGGGAAAAACTAGATGTAGTTACTCTATGTCTGTTTAACAAACAAAAAACAATAGGAATAAGTCAGCTAAGATCAACTATTTACAATTACTATCATTATTTTTCTGCCATTGAAACAGACAAGCCTAAGAGTCCACAGCCATGCTAGTGGTTTTGAGAGGATGTAGTTTGGCACAGTGGTACTGATGTTTAGCAGGTATAATGTTGAACGTGTTCTGCAATGCATTCTGGTCTACTTAGGCCACAAAAAGTGCAGAGTATGGTTTCTTTTCCTCACCTATTTTACCTGGATTGACAGTTGTCGGATTCTGGAGAAACAATGTTATATATATTTTATATAGAAAGGGAAAGAGAGACCAAAAAAGACATTTAGCACTTTGTTGACATCTAAGAAATGTTAGGAACATGTAAAACGCACCAATTGAAATAAAGTAGACCCAGAAATGTAAAGTACAAAGAAGGGCTAAATATATTCATGTAGGGCTTTGGTTAAGGGTAAACATCTGGAAAAATACCACAGGTGAACAGACATTTTAATTTGCGTTTTCTTGCCTTGGTCCACGGATGGAGGAGGTTGGGGAGGACAGATCAAACAAACACAGGACTTTGACCCCGGAGCCCGATGTTTTCCCACCATGTGAAACCAAATGTCAACGTAAACTTAGGTAAGGTACGTAACACGAGTTAACCTACATAAGTAACTGAAGTTGAGTGACAAACCTATTCTAACCCAAACCAGGATTGTTTCTCTAATTGAACCATTACATTTAGGTAAGAGGTTGATCTCCTGTGGGTGGCATTGAGAGTGTAGGAACAAAAATAGATGTCTGATAAACAAAATTACATGATATTCTTTTAAAGAGTGATTTATGAAAGTCGTGCAAGCTCGTAAAAGAGGAATCCAAGTAAGCCATTACATCGTGCCCTGCTTCAGGTGCTTTAGGAATCCACCAGGTCGGCATGCCAATAAAACATGCATTTACACAACTCACACACACGTAAACATTCCTTGCGTCCCTGTCATCTTTCGCTGGAACCGGTGTTGCAATTCGCTTGAAGCTGGAAACTTTCGAACAACTCATTCATTACACACACACACACACACACACACACACACACACACACACACACACACACACACACACACACACACACACAACACACACACACACCAGGTGTGCTGTCTAGTTTGACAAATGACAGTGAATCCTGCCTCTGCTGCACAGACAACAAAAGGCAAAGCAAAGAGTCCCACTCAGGGCCTTCTTGACATTCTCATGTCTGTTTCTTGTCTTTAACACCATCAGCTGAACACAACACACCAGTCAACTTTCAAGAATCAATCTGATTGTACTCCATTTCCTGTGTCTGTTCTAAACCATCCTCTGGCGTAGAGATAAATGCTACAGTTTGGTCGGGATGGAATTAACAGAAGAAGCGGGCATCCATGAGTCGTGCCAGCTGACGTGAGTGAACAGATTCAAAAGATGAGCACTACGTCTGATGGACCGTCGGTTGGATCTCAAGTTGCTCTGCATGAGGAGGAAGGATTTCTTTATGCTGCATGAGCACACATTTTTACTGAAAACCAAATTCCTGTGTTGGAACGAGTCAGCTGTGGATCTACAACATCTTTATTGTTCCCTGTGGGTAAATTCTTTGTTTTCTTTCTGACGCCTTCCTAAAAGGGGAGGTCAGAGGTCACGGTTGGTTACAAATGAATGAGGTAAGGCTGGAAGGTGTTCACTGCTTTGCCCGTGGGCACTTTAGCAGTGTCAACAAGGAGGCTTACTCCAGTCCTCTCTGTTTGAAATTAAAGATCAGTGTAGCAGGAAGAATACTTGTTTTGGTATCTAATCGTCTTGTGTATGCAGCATCTAGTGAAAGCCCTGACAGTATTAAGTATTGTGGAAATGCCCTTCGACAAAGCAGCGTTTTCTTCAGCTGAGCAGCAACAATACAGTTGCACAACAGCAGCACTGGTCATAGTGGGCAGCTCCCAGCAAATCCTCCTTCAATGAGCCAATACACCTCATACACAAGGTAGAAACACATGCTTTCTATATGTTCAAACTGTAATGAAGTGTAATTTCTCATTCTCACAGATCTCAAAACATATTTGAGATATTTTAGAAGCACTGCTGTGTCCATGTCACTAGCTAAAAGTGAAAAACTTCAAGGTTTGAGTTTACGTATCTTCAAAAATGTACTTTGATTACAGGCGTGTAATAAGACGATATTCAATAGTGAAAGATTCAAATGTCGACACGATCGGCCTTTACAGAGAGTTCCTTCATCATCTATCAGTTGAATGCTATGGCTCCAGTGTTTCAACTGCATACAGGTGCAGCTGGGATGGATAAACCTCCCCAAACGTGATACATTTCAGAGTCAGTGGTTGCCACCGCAGAGGAGGAACAGGCATAATAATACAATGTTGTCTGTTCTGGTTACAAACAGGCTCTGTAGTGAGCGACACGCTAACGTGCTGATGGTTCGGTGTTCGTGGTTTTAGCTGAGCCAGAGCAGAGAATAGTCAATGATGCTGTTTTACCCTCATTGTTCTTCATAAAGTTTGCTGGAAGTGATTATGTGGTTGAGTGATTATGCATTTTGTGTGGATTGAGCCCTGCACCAGACTCTGCTTAAAAATATAGCCTTTAAAATACTACTTTTATGTCAGCAACCAGTCATATGGTAACCTAGGAGGCAGTTTGGCCCCATGTGCTCGGAATCAAATTGGCTTGAAGGCGAATCAGTGATGCATTTCCTTTTAAATAAGTGCTGTGCAGCGGATCTAGTTTATGTCCAGGTGAAGAGTAACTGATGAATATATATTTCTAACTGATAAATGTTTGCTTAGAGTTTAAGAATTTAAGTCTTTTTTTTGCAAAAAGGAGTTTGGTGTTGTGTTTTGTTACCTTCTGGTAGTTTTTGAAAAGGGCAATTTGTTTGTTTGTTAAATATTAAATTGCAAAACAGTCTTTTAAACCAACATGAAAAAGAATTCTGATCGGGCCTCTCACTTCAATATTTCTACACATCTGTCCGATCTCTCCATCACACACTACACACACACACACACACACACACACACACACACACACACACACACACACACACACACAGAGTGAGCTCTTAACATCAAACACATTCTCCACATTTCCCAAAACAGATAAAGCCACTCAACACTGCAGCTCGCTCAAAGGGATCTCCCCCCTCGCTTTATCTATTATAATACACATCACACACATCACACGCAGTCACACAGATATCATTCCACCTTTGTCATCACACCCTTCAAAACACTCACATGTCCCACTCACACGTCTTACTAAGATACAACCGGATCAGGCAAACAAATGCTAACGCCACACAGCTCTTAAGTGTGCATTATTTAATCAATAATTTCAGCAACGCTGAAAGGAAAATTGCTTCAATCGAGCTGAAGGAAGTTTCTGGTTATCAGCGGTGAAAATGGTGAGTCATGAACAGTGAACAGTGGTGACTGATACACTGATAGCCTGTGGTAGTGGTGGAGAGATTGGTAGCTCCAGAAAAAAACTATCTGCAGCAAAGGCTTATCTCCTGATAAGAAAAGAAGATTATAGTATTTTTCCTGCTGAAACTTCATTCTTCTTTAACTCAATATTGTACAACAAGTCATTTTCAATCATAGTTGCAAACACAACTTTGATGTTTTCTGCTGGATAAAGATGTCTTAAATTTCACACACTGTGGTAGTGGCCTGTCAATCACAAGGTAGCCCCGCCCTAAAGCATACCCTGCTTCATATAGACCACATATTTAAGTTTTCACTGAGGTAATAAATCAAGTACGTAAGTAAGTTAGTACTTTTTTAACCAGAGGATTCGCCCCCTGCTGGTCATTAGAGAGAATGTTTGAGGCACTTCCACTTTGGCTTCACTTCTCAGATTCGGAGGTTGCCACCTGGTAAAGACCAGAATCTCCTATTCCCCTATCAAAGACTCACCTGGACGCAAATACCGTATGAATCTTAACAAGTTGTTGAATTTCGGAAAATCAGTGAAAAATCGAACAAACTGGCAAGAAAATTCAATAACACATTTGTAGTTTTCTGGACCGTATGACCGTAGTTTACCAACCAATACAACAACTTTGGCTCCTGTTGCAGTCGCTCAAGATGAATGAAGTCTGTGTGAAATAGGATTTGCTGGCAGGACTCTGACATCTGCCTCCCTCCCTTACTTCATGCTTTTATTTTTGAGACATCTTCCCACCTCCCAATGCCTATTTCTATTTTAACACTGTGATTCCATCTCTCGACTATTTTTGCCCCCTTTCAATTTCTTCATCCTACTTTTTTCCCCATCTACTTTCTTTCCTTGGTAAAAGTTAACGTGTTCCAGGAAGGCAGCTTCATGAATATGCACAGTCACACCCGGCCGTCTGCACGGACAACAAAGGAAGAAGACATTAACATTCCTGCACATGCTCTGCACTCTGGTCAGGGATGAACACACACACGTACACACACAGACAAAAGCAGGATCCACACAAACACAGTCGCGGACAAACCGCTATACCTCGAGACGCAAACGCACAGACGTTAGTATGCTTCTGTCGGCACAGACACTTGAAGATGTGCATCGCTATGGAGCAGAAATAACATTTTCTGCATTTAGAAAAGCTGCAAGATGCTGGAAATACAACAATTAAGATTTGTTATAGAGCTGAGACACTTTGTTTTTATTCAGCCACAGATTGACAGCTCTGGGTCAGAGGTGAAACTCTTGAGGTTATGTATTTGGTTGGCCCGACTTTGATGAAAAAGTCATTACATTCTGGAGTGCATTTTAAATCATGGGGCAGATAGATACGTTCTTTTTCACTTACTGTACAGAACTGGTTTGGCTGAGGTCTGTGCTCTCCGATGGCCCGATTGTTATTTGATATTTGATTAATCGTTGCAATTTCTTGAATAATTGCTGTTTTTTTAGTCTCGGTCTGTGAAAGCAGTCTGATTACTTTTAAGTTTCGGCCTGTTGGTCGGGCAACAAGCAGTTTGAATGTGACTGCTTGCACTTTTTGACAAGTTTTGATGACCTCTTTTCCCTATTTTCATTTTATGAAAGAACAAACTGCAGGACGAATCAATAATCACTCGCAGTTAACTTGTCAGATAGACGTGGCATGTAGCAGCAGCAATAACATTAACTCACTCTACAACTACTGTACATCATCTCTGCACATGGTGAGAAATGACCTGGTTAATAAAGTGTCTCCGACCACAAACTGGCAGCACAAATTATTAAGTGCTACTGGCATTTGAATTCCCTTCCTTTTTGCCAGGAAAATACAGCAGACATTAGTTGAGCATACGCCAGATTTGAATATAAATATTACCCTCAATATGGCCGAAATTGAATATATACCGTCAGGGTATTACACATTTTTGCCGTCAGCCCTGGATTTAATAAGTAGGCTTGCAAAAATTAAAGAGACTCCCTGACACACTCGTTTATCTAATAAAGAAGTGGAGTGAGTATAAATCACTGCAGGCATGTCATTGTGCATCAACTTCCTCCTTGTGGTAAGGAACATATTCCATGCAGCACATTTGCCATTTGCAAAGTTTACTGCACAACGACTCCTACCTTTGGTCGCTGCAGCGCTGTCGTTGGGTCTCTGTGGCGTCTGTGTGTGAACACACACACACACACACACACACACACACACACACACACACACACACACACACACACACACACACACACACAACACCCTAGTGCACAAACCCACAGACAGACACACAGACAGACACAAACACAGACGCGCATTAAATAAACATGCATTCTGTCCCTCCACACACACACACACGCACACACGCGCACACACACACACACACACACACACACACACACACACACACACACACACACACACACAGAGTCCATCCAGATGAGAGGAGCTCCTATTACATCTGCAGGCTATCTGATCCGAGGTCAGTGTCAGTCACCTCGTGATCTGGACTGGATGTGAGACATCCATTACTCTCCGCTGCGTTTTAAACAATATAGGAGCCGACACTGGCCCTTTATCAGATAGTCATATCATCTACGTGCATTTCTCACAGACCCACGAGTAAAACTGAACAGCAATCAGTTGAAATAATAAGGAGTTTAATTTTGCAGATCTTCTCTTCCCAGAACGACCAATAGACAGCTCCTGCATTATGTAGCATCTGGAGGCAATGTTATTATAGAGTGGGCTTGTAGTCTGAGTAGTACTGAGCAATTCAAAGCAGCACGTTGAAGCAGGCTTCATTTGAATGCCGGTAAACAGTCTGTGTGAAGAGCAAAAGAGGCGGAACGCAGTGGAACCTGCAACCTGGGAACTCACCGGCTATCATCGGATGACGATATCGCTTTTTATTGGTTTTAAATGAGCTTGTAGACAGAAATGTTCTGTATCAGTAGATTTAGTTTGCATGTGCTTTTTGATAGAAGGAAATTGTCAAAACATAAATCATTGGAGACTCAAAATGCTTTTTGAGATCCTTCTGGTCTGGTTTGAACTATGCCACAGGAATAAATTATTAAAATAATTCCATTAAATCAGTAGATTTCAACGGGATTAAGTGAGACTACATGTGTGCTGGTGTGGATGACAGAGAGAGGGGGGAGAGAGACAGAAAGACACAGACATCCCAAGGGTGATGCACACTGCGGCTGGAGGCCGATAACCGACCAATTACCCAGCTGACCACAGCAAGGAGCCGTTAGCTCAAAAGGTTAATATAACAGGAATTGATTTGACACACTACTTAAATGTTAGACAGTGTTACCTCGGGTCATCTACACACAGCCTCTCTGTGCCATTTACACCCACTATGTGCAGGCTGACACCGAGAAACTGACAAATACACACAATTAACACGAAACGAAAGAAAGCAACTGTACGTACACACACACACACACACACACACCCCCCCCCCCCCCCCGAGAGTATTATATAACGTTACCCCTGACATCAAGTGATTGCATGCAACTAGAAGCAGGACAATCGAGCCATTTGTTCAGCAAGTCAAAAATAGCCGCCTCCTTCCCTGCCGTCTACTATTACTACCTTTACTACCACAACTTACTGCACAGCTTGCAGTGGCTTTAAGGGGCCCCATAGTTTTAAAAGGACAATAATATATCTCCAGATCAGTACAAGTAAGTCAGTCTTTGCTGGTGGGATTTTATGACTACACGTTTCGGAACAAAAACACTACACACTGGAAATTCCAGAATTAAGTGTTGAATAAATAGCGTGCAGAAATACCTGCAGCAGTATCCCCATTCAAGTTTGTCATTTCGTGATATATAACCTCTGTATTCGATGAAGACTCAAGTAACCTGTTGATTAAATGGCAAAGTGTGCTCAGGTTACTCGCATGTATAAAGAATCGAGGAAGATTAGCGGCAGGAAACAGAAGGAGCATTAAACCGGAGTAAAGGCTTAACAGGATCCCTGTGGAACAAAGCCTGGTCATTCACTCCCTCTAATCACTGCAGTTTGATGCTGCCATCCCATAAATATACATAGAATCTTTTCATGTCATATTGACGTATGCAAATCCCTTAATCTGACGTGGGAGTCTTCTATAAACGTATAATAACTAAAGAACACACTTGTATATTAACCTTTTTCTCAATGGATTGTTATTCATTGATTAACTTAAAATTAACTGGAGTTCATTCATTTTCATCCATTCATTCATTTGCTGCTTTTCTTAATCTTCTGTGATATTAGACGGAACATCTTTTAATTTTGTCGGACAAAAACGATTTCAATATGGGGAAATTGTGGTGGGCAATTTTTTCATTAAAAGACAAAATGCTTAATATAATAAAAATGTCCATTTGTTGCAGCCCTTATTACAAGCGTCCTTCACCGTATCCTCCTTTAGTTCCTTCCATCATTCCCACTGTGTCTCCTGTAACCCACTCTTCCTCCGTCAGCTCTCCCATTCATCACAAAAAGAAGCAAAGCAGTCGGATCAGCTGACCCCATTGTTTGGAAACCAGGACCAGGAAGAGGAAATGTGATCTCCACTTCAGCTATTACAATCATGCCTGTTGTTATCTGTCTCCAAAGTCTCTCCCTACAGTGTTTAAAGAGGACAGCATGAAAGTCATACACATTCAATGAGGAATAAAATGGACAGGAAGAGGGTACTATGCACAGCGCATGTATCTGTTTTTAGGGTTACCACAGACGTAATCCCGGTGGCCCTGCAGGTCTATTATAGCAGCCCTGTGTAGTTTAAAGGGCTGTTTGAGCTCTAGAAGCTTTTAAACACTTTACGCACATCTGGCCCAGACTGCTGCCACCTTGGAGTGCTAACCAGCCTCCGACCTCAGAGACGCCTGGCATCGGGGGCACAGCGCTCCACGGTGGAAATGCTTTAACGGGAGGTTATGTGCATGTGTGTGAGTAAACAGGGAGCGATTAGAGAGGAAGACAAAAGGCGAGTGAGCCAGTGTCAGTTGCCCTACACACATGTAACCAGAGCCTAAAGCCTCGGCCATGACCTCACCGGGGTTTTTTTCCGTCCTCGGTGAGCATACAGTCAGCGGAGCCTGGCACAGCCAGGGTCGGCTCCCATTCACAGAGTCATGCATTGTAATCCTACACAGTGTGATCACACAGGCATGCCTCGCAGTGGAGAATGCTAATCTAAACTAAAAAAAAAAGGCAGGACACAAAGAAACAGCCGGCGACTTGTTTCTGATGGGCGGAGCGGCGGATCAAACACATTTTGATCTCAGGTTCAAGAAGAAAGTGTTGAGCGTTTCCCACGTGAGTCAGCATTAAGCGAGCTGAGTCGCCGTGCTGTTCCTTCAAAGGAAGTGAGCGCAAGCCGATTGGTGAGAAATGTGCATTAAAGATATAGAACTGCCGTGATGGAAACCCTGTGGTTATTATAAACAAAGGGCATCCCCAACACGCCCCTCATCGTCCCTGGTTAGTTAGAAAGTTTGATTTTTAATGAAGCGGGGTGAAATAAGAGTAGGAGCATTCAGGTTCACATCCTCTATCGTACTAATAATAAATGTGGACATTTCCATGACCACACACAAATGAAAACGCAGCAGTTACGTGACAAATGAAAAACATTTGCAACTGAAAATGTGTGGGGAACAAAACATTTGTAGGAACTAAGTTTGTAGCATTCCAGATCTTTGTCATGTTCGTTTCAATTAAGTAGAATTTAGAATCAAATCATTTCTCAAAATCTAACTACAAGTTTTTTCACTGTGTTAGCAAATACGTCAAATATCTCCGGTTGAAGCTCTCGCACAAATTGAAAAGGACTTCCTGACACATACTAAACCACACTTGTGCATGACCTGCAGCAAACCAGATTTCTAAAAGCCGCACATGAAAACCACAGCGGCCCGAGAACGTCTTTCCAGTCAGGCTAACACCTGTTCTGTAATTTACTGCACTTCTCTGAGAATTAAACAGCTTAGATCATTTTGCACTGGAAAAACTGCTGTCACCCAAGCTGTGTGGTGTGGTGTGGTGTGTGTGTGTGTGTGTGTGTGTGTGTGTGTGTACGCCGTAAAAAAGAAAAGCTGTAGACCTGAGGGGGGTTTACAGCATTTTTCCACACTTTCAGCCGCCTGACTTCAACACATTTGAGTAGAATATCGCCGAGCCAAAACACAACTACTTATTAAGGTACAGTTAATATGTGGGACATTCTCCGTGTAAAGTCCTACCTGCCACTGTACAAAATCTGTTGTCCCGTCTGTCTGTCTTTACAATGTCCCCAGAGGTGCTGAGTCCATCTGTGGAGACAAACCAAAATAAACGAGTGAAATGCAGCTCACTTATACAACATGAAGCAATAAGAGATGATTTAAACAAGCAAACATGACAACTGCCACTCTGGGCTGCAACAGTGTTAATGTTTTTTTTTTTTTTTTTTTTTTTTTAAATCAAAGACTCCTTTGTGTTGCCTAAACCTCAACTGAGGAACACCAGTGTCCCACAGAAGTGGGACTTGAGGCTAGTTGGAGGTTTGTATTAGAGGACTTGGCCACCTGATGGGTGCGGCTGCAGGGCACAAGCTGAGCAGGACCCGACCCTGGGTCCAGCCTGGACTCAGATCTGGATAGACAGATTGCTGAATGTGTGTGACATAGCTGGATGGGCAAACCGAAACACAGACACGCGCAGACACGCACGCGCACAGATGGGGAGAGAGAAAGCTTCTTTAGAATTAAAAAAAAAATGTACTCCTTGCCTTATTTTCTACTTTATTCCTCTGATTTGCGTGTGTGCGCGCGCGCTGCAGCTGTTTAACGTCATGATCAGCAGCCAAACGCTAATTGGGGTCAAACACAAGGGCCAGAAGTAAATCATGTTTCAATAATATCGGATAAAAACGACAGCTCTGTGGCTCACAGACTTTTAAAAACACTATCTGACAACCAGCACGCAGGATTCTTTACTCCGGAGTGACTTTCTCCTACTTGTATAGGCTACGTTTCTAGAATATACAGTCACTAATAGTGACTTTATAGTCGCAGTGTAAGAACACTAAAATAACCCCGTACAGACAAAAAGCGTAGAGTAGTTCTTCAGGTTTTCTTAACGCTCCTATTTTCGGTCGCACTTGCGCGTGTCCGTGCGCTCGTGAGCAATCAGCACGGAGCAGACACCTGCGCAGGTACCGGCCAGCCCGACGCAAACCCCGGCACGGCTAACAAGTACAGGACCCGTAAGGAACTCCCGGCTGCTCCCACGGAGCTTCGCCTACCTTGTACAGAAGGAACCCGGCAAGGCCTCCTGCAACAGTCGCGGGCCAAACACTTCTAATAATCCAGTTGAATTAAACAAGCAAAAAAAATGCATCCAAGGGAGCGAAAAACCTGACGGGGGAGATGGGGAGCTCCGCTGGTGTTGTCAGAACACAGTACTGAGGATGAGGAGGAGGAGGAGGAAGAAGAGAAAAGAGACTTGTCGCAGGCAAGTTGCAGAAAAGAAAAGTCCGGCCCCTCGCGTCCTGCCCCCTCCCTCCCCTCCTCCCCTTCGCTCTCCTGCTGACAGAAATAGCAAGCAAGGCGGGCCCCACCAAAAATAGCCTCGACTTCACACGGACCTTCAGGACTATTGTTTTCCTGCACCGACTTGACTCCCATTGGGTGCACGCCGCAGCCAATCCGCGCCTTGAAACTTGTACCGGTAAGTTAGTTTCGGCGAGGGGGGGGGGGACTCCAATCAAAAACAATGGCCCCTACACTGTGGCTCCATCTGCTGTCAAAAACCTCCAAACTGCAGAACCACGTGGTTCCGGGGGGTCCCGGCACCCTCCAGGAGCCCTTTTGGAGGTCCCGAGGGAAAAAAGCAACAAGGGTCAGTTTAATTTCACTGTTACATGCCGCTGCGCATCAGGATGCAACTTCCATCTGCTGTACAAACAGCATATCAGTGCGTCTCTCGGATCTCTTTGTCAGGATGAAACAGCAGTTCGACCAACATGTGACACTCCCAAGATCAAGCACATGTTCAGAGGCTGCTGCCACAAGCAAAGGACCTCCATCAGGTGGCTGGTCTGCTTCATTCTTATGTTTCTCCTCTGTCCACTGTATTGGTATAACCTTGTAATATGCTATACACAAGAATTTCTCATTACAACACAGAATTAAACCATAACGGCATTAAACAAAAGGTTATTTTGGTGGGGTAACTTGAAACAAACTTTCTGCTCAAAACTGTGTCTATTTTAATTTAGTATTTCCTGCCAGAGAAGATGTTTTGGTTTTTATCTCAATTAGTGATCCAAAACCGTATTTAAATTGCAATTCACATAATTACATAAAATAAGACTTTACAAAATCAACAAGTGAGCATCCCTGCAATGTTCCTTGAAAACAGGCACGTCAAATAAATTGTATTAGTTTGATCTAAAGTGGACCATACCAGTAAAACATTACTTGACCACCTATAAATTACCCCAAAAAAGTATTTCTTTCTTTTTTTATGTGTCAAAAAATGTACATTCCTGTAAAGCACTTTGGAGAAAAGCACTATATAAATCAGGCCATTTAAATTCTGAAAAAATTACACAATCCAGTGAGCAAAAAAGGGACGATGAACAGTCAAGTTATGTTATTTTTCACAATGGTGAGTGTTATAATGGCGCTATTATATGCCTGGGGCACTGGAAGGTGAACACACCGAGTATACACATTTAATTTACCTCTGAAGTAATAACTGGGCCATTTTTCTAGGAAATCCGACCCTTTGTCCACTTTTATCCTTTTTCAAAGTCATTCCCAGCAGTGTCTCCTGGTAACTTGTACACCTGAAAGGACTCCTGTGTTTTATACGTCGTCAACAACAGAAGAAGAAAGCCCGCTGAAAGGCCACTCATGAGGAAATGTTTGAAATGTTTTCTCTGGGCCTATAACAAGGTTGTATATTGTTGAGCTGATGGTACAAACAGCTTTACTTTCACTGAGAGGCACAAAGGATAACGCAGTGGAGTTGTAATCTATCAGATTAGCATTTGCTAATATGTGTGAGGACAATATGAAAGATCTAATGGTGGCAGCTCAGAGTGCATATTCCTGCCATATGGAAGAAGCCCATAGATTCATCACGGTGATAATCCCTGAGCACAATCACATTAGCTAGGTGTGCTTGTTCCTATTCAACTGTTACAAATAAAAGATTGCCAAGGACTTGGCTTTCTGCTGTAATTCACTGCTGAATTTTATTTTATTTTTTTTAAACGTAATATAATTTTTTAATAGGAGTACTTAATATATAAATGTTCATTTACAGCATGAGACAAAGATCTTCACACCAATGTGTCTGTTGCTGTTTTCACTTAAAAGCCTCAAAAGTTATGTTTCAATTTACACTGTAGCCCTAAAATATAGTCTCATACAAGTCAAAATTATAATACACTAAAATTATTGTTTGTTATATTCAAGTTCTTTTTATATATTTTAATTATTTTTTTATTTTTTATTATTTTGTTAATTTACAGCATTACAGGACAAGCTCTGCTTCAATATACGGTATCTGTTGATGTTTTCATTTTACAGTTAAACACACAGTTTTATTTTTATTACTATAAGGAATACAATAAAACTACTGTTAATGTCTTTGCAGTAAATTGTATAGATCTCTTACGGTGGTAAAATAAATGGACACATTGTACTTAATGCATGCCTATTAAAAGACGTGATCCAGGATTGGAAAGACGTAGTACTACAGAACGACTGAGGGAATACATCAGGGGGAGCTCTGAGGTCATATGGTTGATAAGATTTGATAACAGTTCCTGCAAAACAGGGATGTGGTGGAAAGTAAGGCGGCCTTCACCACCGTAGTGTGCTGACATAACAAGGTTATGATACATATCACATGGTCCTGTAGAAGTTAGAAATAAACTTGAAATCTTGATATCTTAACATTTGAATTAAGTATTTGATATAATTATTGTTTATGGGGGATATAAGAAAGTTAATCCTCTACAGTTTTCAGACATTGGAGGTCCAAATCTCTTTAAGATGTTGTTAGACCACCAAGCAGAGCAGCAGAGAAAGTAGAGCATCCTGTCACAGTGATCAAACCCAACTGTGTATAAGAAGTGGAGGTATGACGACATCACCCATTGATTTATGGACTATTGTTTTGAAGCCTTGATGGCCGTCACCATCTTGGGGTTTTGCAAGCAGTGAATGGAAGTATACAGCCATATTTGGACTGTGGAGGAGCGACGGATGGATCGGATGAACACAAGCAGCAGAGGAGCAACCTTACTGCATTGGCTTCTGGTGTGAAGCTGTTAACAAAATTAGTTTCCATAATTCAAGTAATCTCAGTATTTTATTGCAGTGGCATGGTAGCGTGGAAGTGACGGCAGCAAGGCCACGGTAGTGACCTGTCAATAGCCTCGCCCTGAAGAATATCCTGCTTTCTGGTCTATTTATCTCTAAATGGACCATAATGTACTAAATGTACATCATGTATGGAAGAAGACATTGTTAACATGTCTACTGAGATAATAAATCAAATGAGAAGAAAGGTAATTTTTCTTAGACGTCCATGTAATCTGACTTCTTTTAGCAAGCAGAGGAGTCGCCCCCTAATGGCCAGCAGAGAGAATGCAGGTTTAAGGCACTTAAACTGCCTGGTTCAAACACACAGCTATAGTTCACTCTAGTGTCTTACGTGGCCCCAACGCCTTCCTAGAATCAAGAGTTACGTCAATCGTAAAACGTAAATGATGGAAACTCTGCTTAATCACAAATTGTGTCATATCATTCAAATCAATATGCATCCTGCAACAATCCCAAAACTTTCACAAATAAAATAAAGGTTTTTATCTTATTACAAGAAATAAAAAATATTACTTATAGTTTAACAGATCAAGTTAGTCATGATTACTGTCTTAAAAATAGGTCACTATGAAAATCTATGTTTGGATATATGACAGATGTGCTTAGGTACTTTTTTAACATTTATGTCCACCTTTGTCTCGTCCCTGTTTTTCTGAAATTATCGCCATCGAGCCGTGTTCTAATCTTTTGAGGCAGAAGCCGTCATTTGTTATGAGTTTCACTCGCGTTTCTCAGTGTGTTTCCCCGCTCTCAACCGTCCTTTTGTTTCCACAGAGCACAAACGCGTGTGAGCCTTCTATCCTTTTTTCCGATCTCGCCGTCAGCCAGGTCAACCTCTGATGTTTCAAACATTAATATTGAAACCAAGAAGTGTGCGTCTGTCTCCTGCTGGTGGGGCTCCATCGTCCGCTCGCTCACCCTTGGGTGCCTCTGTGAACAGGGGGGACCAGCACTGTTCCCAGAAACCGTCGGTGTGTGGGTGTACAGAGCTAAATAACTGTGTGTGTGTGTGTGTGTGTGTGTGTTTGAGTTTTCTGCTGTGAGTTATATGTCTTTATGATTGCATGTGTCTATGTGCCTTGCGTGTGTGCAAGCATATATATGTGTTTGTAAGTGCGTCATTGTGCGTGTGTGTGCGTGTGTGTGTGTGTGTGGTTAGCCCATTCAATTACACAATCTACCATGTCTGAATCATATCCGGTTTTCAAGCTGAAAATAACAAAACCATGGGGTGACAGAGAAGCAGCGCAGCAGGCAACTGCCCACAGGGAGAGAGGGAAACACACACACACACACACACACACACACACACACACACATACATACACACACACAGTCCAGCGCTGGTCAGTTAGTACTTTCCACAAACAACATCTATCTTATCTAAAAAGAGCTTTCCTTTGCAGAGCTGTTTGCTTCTTTCATCATTTGATGCCTGAGATTTTAAACTTAAACATTTTGTCAGAAGCTCCACATGGTGGGTGTACACTATAGCCTACTGTATGAAGGAACTGGAAAATATGATTATTCCAATGTAAATTGGTTAGTCCATATATGTGACTACTGACTTTTTTTATGAGAATGCAAAAATAGCAAGCTGGAAGTCCCTGCAAATTAAACCCCTTTTAAATAGAAAATGTGGTCAATTTAGAAAACGTCCCCTTCAGCGCAACAATGTTGGAATCAACATTTCTGAGTCAAATCTGAATGCAAATCAGGTTGAAATGACATGGTTAAAAACAGCCAGTCTGACGTATGTAGCGTCTGTGTCAGTACTATATGGGGCAGGATGTGGTCAGCTCTGTGCTACACTGTTGCCTCCCACCTGCAGAGACGTGCTCCTGCTTCAACACCACTTTTGACACGAGAAGAGATCTTTTCACAAAATGCAAAACTGAGCGTTTACAGAGTGACAGTTAGAAGAATGGACGAGGGCCGTCAGACTGCATGAAGCAATGCAGGCGAGAGAATGAGTGGTGTCCAGTGATTAGAGCCGAGGATCAAAACACAAATATGCTGTGACCAAATAGAAAACTGTCAAAAACGAGTGAATGTTTGGAATTTAGCTTTGATAGTTTACATTTTCAGTTATTAAAAACATGTTTTTTTTAAGCAAATATATTGTCGATCTGGTTTTAACATTTAAAAAACTAAAAGTAAGCCATTAAAAAAAAAGGATTATTTTGGTGTCAGAACCCAAAACCAGGTATCAACACTAAAAATGAAATGATTTCCAGGCCTTCAACGCATATAGACACTGCACATCAAACTAAAGCAGCCAGTTTATGGCTTTAATTTACAATCTGTGTCTGTTGTTTCAATTCTCTTTGTGAGGAATGAGTAATGAGGCAGTAAAAAATAGAAATCTGAACAGAATTTCAGGGCAAAGAGGAAATGTACTGTCAAATAAACTTCATTTGAACTTTATTTTATGACGCGATCATGCGGATACAAGGAAAGACGAAACATTTAAACTTTTTTTTTTGACTTAATAACCTCCCATGTGCAGACATTGTTCTGTTTAAAAAAAACAAAAACAAAAAAACAGCACATGCTCTTATACAAACATGAAAGAACCAGTTCAGATTTACGCAACAGAGAAGGGTATGACCTGTATTCCCACTAATTATGAAACACAATGGTGTCACTGAGCTGTTTTAACGACTTACAACCCTGCATTCACTATCTGAATAATCTATCTGTATAATGGAACTAACAGGGGAGAAGCAGTGAGCGAGTGAAAGAACATGAAGGGGGATTAGAAAGATAAAAGTGACCAAGAAGAGTGGAAGTACGTCAGAGAAGGAATGAGAGAAGGTGGAGAGGCAGAATCAGAGAAGAAGATGGGATGAGAGAAACAGAGCGCTGTAATAATGTTTGGCCTTGGCCTGCCAGCAGGGTCCTTCGCCTTAAGAAGCCAACAGGAATGTGAGGAATGCAGCATGAGAAGAAAAAGGAAAGAGCGGAGGAGAGGGGGAGAAACAGGGGAGGATGATGGGAAAGAAAGAAAAGCCGAGGAGAAGGAGGAGGAGGAGGAGGAGGAGGAGGGAGGAAAGCGGGGGATTCCAAACGCTGAGATGAAGATAGAAAGAGTGAGATGGGAACATGAAGGCAGGAAGAAATATGAGACACTGAGGAAAAGACTTATTATCTTTAGTGGGCTGAGTAAACACAGGAACAAAGAGGATGAAAATAATAAGGCTGGAAAACATTTGGGAGCTCAGTTTGTGTGTTTACATACTTGTATTCATATGTGTGAGATAGTATCAGGGTGTGGTCAGCTACAGCATTGAAACTCACAACTTGTCCAGCATCTAATGTTAAGAGTCTTTGAGTACTTAAAAAAACATAATAAGTCACATGAATTATTATTATTATTATTATGAAATGTGACAAGGCATCCTCTGCACATTGTGTCTTTGCCAGTAATCTCAGTGCCAGGTATTTCCACCAGAGTAAAATGAAATGCTCCCTTTCAGTGGATGCCAGCTCCGGTCTTGTGGCGGTCAGTTGATGATCATGAGGTGCGGACAAACAGAGAGTTTGCACATCGGCACATGCACGCTCAAGTCGTGTGAGATCCTCCTGCTCCATTGAAAGATACGGTGGAGGCTGAAGGATTATTCAAAGCAATCACACATTTCCTCCAGTGAATGAGCTCACACAAGACGTACTCACAGCACGGCCCTGCAGCGCCAATAAGCACTCATTACAAACTGGCGTAGGACCACGAGGAGACTTTGGGGAATTCATTTTGGCACCTGAAACATTATTATGCCATGGGAATGTATCATTTCTGCCAAAGCAGTCGGAGTTGCAGCAACTTGTTTGGTAATGTGTGCTCTAGGACCAAAGCCTCACACTGACTATACTCTGTCACACCGAAAAACAGGCGACGCGGTGGCTAAAGCAAGAGAGCTGGTGAAACAGCACAGCTGGCCTTAGATGAACCCAGATGTGCTTACTAGTGACAGTGTGGGCTCCAGCTCGGACAACTTGAAGGGGCGGGGCTTAACAAAGCAACTGCCCCCCCCCGTCTAGACACACATACACACACATACATGATACATGCATGCATGTGTCCTCCCTGGACGTGGCAATCAAGACAGGAACAATTCCTAATCTGTAGCAGAAACAAGAATCCAAAGTGAAGCAGCTGTTGATAACTCACAAACTGTGTATTTTACATGAGTTATTAATTAATTGGATTCCCTTTCAATATGACTGGTGAGCTGTGTGACCTACAGTTCCCTCCAAACCCAAATTACTGACTGAAATAACAAATACTGAAAACTGTCAAATACCAAAAGCTGGCAAAAAATATCTGGTTAATTGTGTAACCTTGTTTCCTCATTCTGCCATTTCCAGCTGAAATCGAAATTATTTTGCCAAGTGTTATTTCATTCAGGCAGACTTCCTCTATTTCACCATGCGCTTGTCCTTGAACAACATCTAACATCTAAGAACATTGACTTCTTTTGTTGAATGAATAGAGGATTCTGTGGAAAGGGCACAGAAGGTCTCTCTCTTTATGCAAGATGAAATTCATGAGCTTGAAAATGAAGAAAAGCATCCCTACTTTAAGGTCACTCTGAATTACACCATGTAAAATCCTGAGATGTATTTTTAAATAATCATTTGTTGGCATCTTTAAATGAAGCTCTGACCCAACATCTGTTGTAAAATCCCACACAATTACTTTTCACATACAATGTCAACACAACTGGAAACCCAAACAAGATGCAATCATACATTCCCTTACAGACCGTACACATTTCAAAATGTTTCCCCGTGTGTGTGTGTGTGTGTGTGTGTGTGTGTGGAGAGAGAGAGAGAGAGAGAGAGAGGGAGACTAGCCGCATCGAAAGCCTTGTCACACTCCACAGAAACACAATGGATCGCTGACAGACATTTTCCACAACAGAGAAATGGTGTCATGTGCGCAGTCATCACTCCCCAGTGTTGAGAGGTTAAATAAAGAAGCAATGTGACTTTTTTTTTTCAGGGCACATAGAATAATAAGAGTAGTATTACAGATACAAATCAATCATCACACTGTAGATATGGAAATAGAACCGAGTAGTCCAAAAAGAAACTTCCCCAGCAGATGAATCCAAGTGAGCAATGCAGCAGATCTCTGGGAAGCAAACGCAGACATTAACGTCTTTGACAGAAATTTAAAGACGGTCACATCCGAATGAATCCGAGGCTTTTCTGGCCGTTTGATCTGGTAACATTTCAAGCGAGCTGAGGTCAACCCTGGTGACAGCACAAGCAGAGTGTATAATGACAGGCTGAGGATCCTTTACACCCTAAAGATGTTTGGAGTTATGGCAAGTTGTTCAAAACACAGCAAGAAACCATAGCAACCACAGGGAAATGCCAGAGATATCAACAACACTCAGACAGACACACACGCACACACACACACACACACACACACACACACAAACGCTCAAAACATAAAGTCAAATCAAATCAAAACTCAGCCTTTCAACACCCACCATTCTGAACAAGCCTGTGTGTGTGTGTGTAGGAAACACCCAGAGAGGCCCAAAATAGCTCTAAACTCTCGTTCCCCATCTCTCGTTTTCAATACCTCGCTCTCTGTCTCGTTCTCTCTTGTATCACTATCAACCATGGGTAGGAAACAAAAACAAGCTAACGTTCCCATACGGAAAATGGCACCCACCTAAGAGTACACATGAAATGTGAGAATATCAGGCTGAGTATATGATTGAGTGTATATGGAGAGAATAGTGGCATAACTGCTGTAACACAAGGGGAAAATGACACTCCTCAAAGAGGGGAAACATTAGTAGGTTTTGTCTGACACATCGAGTCAATACGAGCTGTCAGACATTCATTGAGAATGTTTTTTTCTCTAAATGATGTTAACATTATAACGCTCTCTGCCACGTACATCTCCATCTAACTAATTCTCCTATTTCTTTCTCAATTTTAGGATCCTGTGTCACAATCTTTTTTTTTTTTTTTTTTCGGTCCAAAACTGGCAACTTTGCTAGCTTATTTGGTTTCAGGATCCTCAATTATAAGTGAAGCCGGGCTTGTAAACATAGGTCACATGGACTCACAAGTAGCATGTTTACTGGACAGTTTTAGTAACCTGTCATCCTGCAAGGTTAGAGATTTTCAAACAAATGTAATTGCAGTTCAATAAGAAGAGTGTGTTGGCGTAGACTTGTGTCCCTGGCAACATGAGCTATATTAAGACAACTGAGTTCACGCTTAAAAGGATCTTATTTTTCGTATTTTTGGCAGGTCAGATCTTCGGTAATGATAACATTGCATTCTGGTACTTCTGTAAACTGTTATGGATGTTTTTGCAGAGGACAGTTCATCTTTGTGTTCTTATGAACTGAAGTTTGGCTAACCTGGAGGTTTGTTTACATCCCGTCTGATCATGTGATCAGACCAGACCTCAATGATCTACCTGAATACAAATTCTTAGTAAGTAAACGGAAATAAAATAATCAATTTGAATATTTATTAATGGAAATTGTGTTGTTTTTTGATGCAACACTCATGGTTGCGCTTCATAACATTGAACAGTAAATCAACACTGTATGAAGCGGGACACGGACTGTGGGTGGACGTGTTCTGCCCTGGGCTCCGGCTGTCAGACGTCGACAACTTTGAGTCAACAAAACCAAAATCATGTGTTTTGGGTCGTTTCCTTTTGTTCAATACGATCTAAGTCTTGACAGACCACAGCACAGTTTTCTTTGAGCCTCACAACTTCTGCTTTTTCTTTGTGAAATTATTTGATGACACTGGAGTCTCAATGTTATTGTTCTCAGAGGGCCAAATGAAGGGGGAATTAAAGAAAATGTGTCTTTGATGCCCCGTCCAAATGCACACACACACACACACACACACACACGTACCACATGTATCGGGCAGTTTCTGCTTCTTACATGTGTTTTTCAAAATCAATCTGTCAGATGTCAGATGTTCATTACCTTGCTCAAAGACACTCCAGCAGGGCAGGTAACAAAGGATAGGGGCTAACACTAGAGGCTCTGGAACCTTTAAGGAACCTTGTGACCCAAACCTGAACCACAGGCGACAACATTTTTACTGTTGCATCAATATCTTGCATGAGGGATTCAGAACCACAGCTGGCTGTGGTTCCCAGGGTCCAGCTTGCCGATATTAACGTTAAGCCCGAGCATATTGAAAAATAGAAATGGGAAGTTTCATAATTCCCACACCCTGTGTGTCTGGCTAAGATAAGACACAGTTGGACAAACTTTATTACATCGGCACAGGATGGAAACATCATACAGCTGCTATCACACACACTTTACTCTGCGTCTGTAAGGTCAAGACGTATCAGACGTGCATATCCGCTATCTGTCACTGTCACTGATGATTGATGAAAGTGAAGCTTCTCAGTTGGGAACTTGTGTTTTCTCCGGTGTTTTGAGTGAAAGGTTACACCTCTCCTCTCCGCTGTGCCCTCCGTGGGAATTTAAGAAACGGAGAGAGAGAGACAGATGGGTTTTCCCTGCAGGATATCCTGTTCTAAGTAGAGCTGCTGGGCCCACTCTGACCTCCTCACCCCTCTTGACCCCTGACCCGCTCATAGCTTAGGCTTACATCTCTGACGTTTCCCAATCGCCCAAAATCTCTTCGTATTCTTTCAATTTTGCAGCGGCCCCTTTCCTTTCTGTCCTTCCTAACTCCTCTGTCATACTCACAGGTGTCACTTTAATTCCCCCTCCTTCCTTTCCCTCTTTGTTCCTTTGTCTGCACCGACTCAATCTAGTGTAATTCTAGTCCTCATGTCCTTTATATTCTTTTCTCCTTCTTAATGGATTTGCCCTATTAGCAGTAGCCAGGAAAGTTATAGCAATGATACACTCAGAAGCCTTTATGCCACCCACTGAATTTAGGAGTGGCCATAAAGTGCAAGAATCTCAGGATTCTGAAAAAAGATTAAACGTACAAATGACGAATATTTGATATTTCCAGCCTGTAAAACATGAAAAGTTGCTGCCTTTGCTCGTCTTAACTTCACAGTGAATAGAGTATCTTTGGATTTGGGACTTTTAGATGGCCAAAACAAGACATTTAACTACTTGTGATTTTTCACAATTTTTTTATATTTTAGAAACTAAACGATTCATCTAAAAAACAGATGTTTCGATTTTGAAAATAATCTAGTTCAAATAACGGTATTAACATATGTTTATCATAAACGATGCAATGTTCTCGCTCCACAAGTTTGAATTTGTTTAAACAATTACATTTATTGTTAATTGGTTGACACCTGTCCCACATTTCAGTTTGATTAGCATCACTGAAATAAACTATTTTTGGCAAATGTATGTCTTATGCTATTACTTCAAGTCCGGTGTATGTACTGTCCTGGCTGCATCACTTTTATAACTTCAACTGTCAGTGCTGGCTTCAATGACCTGATAGCCTTTTATTGTAAAGTATTAGCACAGCAACCATTCCCATGCATCCAAATCCCATGGAACAAGTCACCAACGTAGCTGCTTAACTGACCAACTGGGAAGTAGACGTCAAACATCATGCTATGGACCTTAAATGTGTCATTGTTGGTCAGCACAGGACTGCACCGCTGCTTTCACCCGCATCGATCTGTGTTCTTCCCTTTCAACAAACACAAGGCGTTCATTGACAGCTGAGACATCTCAGATAGATCGAAGCCACAGACGTGAAAAAAAAGCTGGAAAGGTGTGTTCTCTTATACTGTCAAAATGTGTTGTTCCCTCTTCTATCACATGTTTTTATGATCATGGTGCAGTTCATGTAGCCTGATGCATCAGCCGCTTACTTCATTACATTTCATATAGCGTCTGAACACGAGCCGTAGAGATTCGTTTGCTTCCGGGAGGCGGTTGCTTCCGTTTGCTTCGACTAATCGCTGCTGCTTGGCGGTGACGTATGCTATGCGCCGGAAGCCGGGTGGTTTAGCATTGTAGCCAAGCTGGCCTGCTGTTACACCCAGTATCCCTGCCTCCTTAATCTGGTCTTCTATCAGGGCAAGCAGGGGGGACACAACGATGACAATAGGGTTAGCATTAGCGTTTGGCTTGCATAATGTCTTCGCCACTAACGGGGCCAGCTGGTAAATTAAACTTTTCCCAAACCCGGTAGGAAGAAGTCCAAAAACGTCTTTGCCCTCCAAAAAATTCGTCAAACATGCTTCTTGTTCTGGCTTTAAGTCTTTAATATCCTGAATAGTTTCAAGCACAGAGCGTATAGCTTCGCCGACATCCATCTCGTCAACTGTTTACCGCAGCTTGGGAACTACACCGGTATTTCAGTTTGGGCGCTTCAGTTCGACGTCATCGCCCGTCATCGCCCGTCATCGCCCGTCATCGCCCGTCATCGCCCGTCATCGCCCGTCATCGCCCGTCATCGCCCGTCATCACCACATCTGCTCGCTGATTGGTCCGTCCGCTCTGGCGGACGGACCAATCAGTCATACCAATCAGTCATACTGACTATATGGTTGAATTAAATTTGCCGGAACCAGTAAGCGGCGCTAGCCTGGCTACAGTTCATGTGCGTCATGAGCTTGAAAACAATACCCGCCTCATTCTCTCTTGGATCAAGTGAAAATAAAAAAAAATAAAAAAAAATCTGACAATGAGCCTGAGATTCTTCGTTGCCATCATTTTCCTGAAAAAAAGTGTAATTTTCTCTGTACTACTAGTGTGTACTGCCATACTTTGTCTTTTGAAAAACCACAAACAAGGAAACCACCACCATACTTATAAATCTCTTAATTTGACTACAGACAGGAGAAAAAATCCACCAGGTAGCGAATCTTGCCCTCGGTCGCGCTGTTCTTTGTCTTCCCCCACTTTCTCTTTATATGTCATCCTGCCTCCCTCCGTCACTCTCTGTCCCTCGCACCCAGCCCTCCCAGCCCTCAGTAGAACTGGAACCCATTAGCTGATGAATGGTTGTTTGTGTTTTTTTAAGCTCGACAGCGCCACCCATGGCCGACTCGGCCAAAGAGGGCGATAACAAAACATTTGCTGTGATTAGAGGAATAATTAACCAATCGTCCTCTGACCTGCGAGCCAACCCTGAGGTCAAAGAGACACGGAGTGGGCTGCTTCCCAGGTGGTTTCCCATGAAAACCATCAGGCAGGAAAAGATATAGTGGCGACATTGTCTGCAGGTGACACATGCACTTCTATGTCTGTATCCGTACCGGGAGTGTGTGCTGCTTGTGTTTCAGTGTGTACGCATGCATGCAAGTGACAAGGATCCCAGCGGACCGAGCCCAGAGTTTGCCCAGCGAGGCTGTGGTGGAAATCAACACTTCCTGCTTCCTATGGCGAGAGGAAGTGCTACCGTCGCTGTCCCCTTATCGCTGGATACACAGGCAGCGTGGAGGGAGGAAGGCAGGGAGGGAAGGAAGAGGAAGAGGAGAAGGAGACAGGGCAGTCGGGCAGGCGAGACAAAGGCAGAGGACCGGGGGGAGATACGGCCGTGTCCACCACTTGTTTTGTTTTTGTTTCTTGGTTTCTGGCAGAGAAATGCTGAGTGGTGAGAACATGCTTAATGCAGGCTTGTTGAACTCTAAGGAACCATAACTTATAACATATGATTTGTGATAACATATGAATTAATTTTCTTATTATCCAAAACATCCAAATCAAACTAGTTGATAAAATTATTCTATTTATAGTCTAAATTAAAAATCCAGATTTGCATTATGCTGCAGGTTCATTTAGAATACTTTTGGGTGCAAATGTGGATGCATAGACTTTTCATATTGTTTGGAGCGAGTGCATGCAGCATGTTGGCAGATGAGACATGGGCAGAGGAGAGGAAAGATACAGAGAAGAGAGGGAGAGGACGGACAAGGAGAAAGACAGAGGGAGAGAGGGGGAAAGAGTTGTTTGGGATCAGGGTGGGGAGGCTTTCAGCACTTGGGATTGTCCCAGATGGACACAAGCCGCTCCCTCCCTTTATAAACAGCCTCTGGCTTCCACCTCCCCTCCCCGTCAATCTCTTCTTCTCCCCTTTAATGCCTGGTGTACACAACTCATCTCCCACTTTATAGGAATTCTGATACCCTCAGCAGAAAAAAGGAAACAAATCGACACTTGCTGTTTTTTCCCTGTTGTCTTCTGACAGTTTCATCTGTCCCCCCCCCACTCCAAGCACCAGTCCCACAACCCCCCGATCTGTGCCATTTCCAAAGTCAACACAGCACTAAATGCCTGGCTGACTCACTTCCACTGTGGGTGGCTCTGTTTCCAATTTTCTCACCAACTCAGCCAATCCACCACCTCCGAAAGAAAAGAGAAAACTTTTGTCCAGAAAAAAAAAGAGTAGCCGGCGACACGCAGAAAATAAAAGAGATATTTGTCAAAGGGTCAAAAGAGTGCACGGAGATGCCGAGTGGAGACACGGGACGAAACCGAGCATGCTTCTCCCACTTCTTTTGTGGCTCTGAAATAGTTATCCCTGTTTTCCTTCCTTTCTTTCTCTTTGGGAGAGCGTGGGAGCGCCCTCAGAGTGCTGCAGAGAAACCACGGGGCTCATAACAACAGGAGGAAGCCGGTAACTTGAGTAACTCTGGGCCGGACGGAGAGGGGGGATAAGGAGAAGAGGTGGAATGGGGTACGGAGGAAAAAACAGACGGGAGACCCGACACACACATCTTTACATCTCTCCACATCTTGAAAACATGAAATTTGAGAGCACGCCAATAAAGGGACGGAACCCACATTTACAAATGACCTGTTGCATTCCAGACAGCATTTCCCACATGCATGCACATGTAAAGTGCCATTCACACACACACACACACACACACACACGCATGCCTCTGCAAACCCAAACACACACAACGAGAGCTTTGCCTTACCAGTCTGTAGTGTGAACATTCAGCATGCGGAGCGTGCTAGAGAGTCCCGGCAGTCATGTTCACGTACAGTTCAGTCCAGAGAGCTCGAGAGTTGTGAGGACACCCAAACTACACGCACAAACACACACACAAACATGCACACACACTCACACACACAGGCACAGTATCAGTTCCCTCTGTCCAAGTGTTGAGAAAGTGAGGGGCCGCAACAAAAGGCAACGGAGGGAGGGAGAGATCGAGACTAAGGGAGAGAGAGAGAGAGAGAGAGAGAGAGAGAGAGAGAGAGAGAGAGAGAGATTAACCCCTCTGAACTGACTGGTGGACTCTCTCCCTTCCTCCCTCACAGACATACACACACATACAGTTGGTTTGCCGTATCACTGACTTCTTGTGTTTTCTCTCAAGTGCCAAGAGGAGGAAAGGAGAGCAGAGGGAAACCAGAGTGTATTTGTGTGTATTCACGGTCACGGATGTGTGGATTGTAGTGTGTGTGTTTGTGTGTGTGTGTGTGTGTGTGTGTGTGTTTGTGTTTTAAGGTAGGAGGGGCCGGCTGGCTCAAGTCCAGAGGCAGCCAGCCTGGCAGAAAAAGACAATAGTAGGAAACACTATATCAGTAGGAGGCAAAGTACCAGCACAAAAATAATTACCAGACAGCAAAAAACAATGACATCCACCTTGGATGACACAGCCTGCAGCCTGCAGCGAACAATGATCGTGGAAACAACCAGCATAAAAAAGACCTTGTTGTTGTTGTTGTCCTTATCGCAGGATATAAAAATCCCCAAATCCCAAAATATCTGAGGGCTCAGTGGCGATGAATGTCAGAAATGTTACCGTTTATTTTCGTACGCGTAGAAAGCTTTGAGCTTTTTTTCTTTTGGCATTCATCAACACTTCAACATTTTTGGAAATGACTCAATCCCAAGCATGCAGACGCACATTCTCCGTGCGATCAGTAAGCCACAACTCCCACACAAATCTCACCGCCACCCACACGCACACACATTACCCCGGCTGTAATCATATCAAGTGATAAGGGCAGCTTCCCCGAGCGGTCGCTGGCTCTCCAACTCCGACCACAGTGACTTACAATGGCCCTGCAGTCTGAGCCTGCTCTGATTACACACACAAGGAGCTGCATTACACCCTGCTTATTCAATTTCCTCCCCTCCGGGTCAACCTTTCTGTGTGTGTCTGTGTATGTGAGTGTATAAGGAGGAACTGATTAAGCAGTTGTTGAAGGGAACAAGCTGTTTGCCCAAAAAAACGGACTGCAGTAATCTGTGGGGGGTTAATGCTGTTGTTGATCGATACTGTAGTCGTTTGTCCAGTTCTGGCTGTTTCTGCAACGGCAGTTAAGCTTCATTGGCTCGAGGGCCGAAACATTGAGAATCAGCTGCTCAGTGGACGTCGGAGCCGACGTAGCTGGTTCCACCAAAATCCTCATGTTAAATTACTTAAGACATTAAACAATAAATCCTAATTACTGAAAATGACTAAACACATTATATCGTTCTAAGGACACATACTTGTCATTTCCTCTTGAAACTAGTTTTATGATAGTACGCTACAATCGTGTTTTGTTTATGTACAAAAAAACCTTCAGTTAGTTAAATTAGGTCTGGGAATGACGGGGACACTGGTGCTCTCAGTTAAAGGCTCTTAAAGGCTCGCTAACATGCTTACAATGATAATGGTGACTGATGTTTACTATCAAAGTTTTGCACGTTAGCTCACTCAAAAACTGCAGTGCAGGTGGTGGGAAAGTTCAGTTGTAGCGTGGGACAAATTCAAAATAAACTGTATAGAAGAAGTGGACATAGACCTGCGTGACGAAATCCATTAGTTTCGAATTGTAACTTAAATTACACACATGATGTTTACATTTACATTTTACACGTCAAGAAAGTAGTACTGTGGAACATTTGAAAACATGTCCTCTTAAAGACGGCTCACCCAAAAGTGACATGAAGCTACGATGTGCGTGGTTCTTACCAGGATTTAACAGGTCTCGCTCTTCCTTCTGCTCCCGGCTGATTAATAGAGTCGCTGGATAAAACACATCAGGTAAGATAACGTTACATTTGTGATGGAACGTAGCTATGTTAGCTAGCTAGCTAGCACAAACTGTGACTTTATTGAGAGGGAGGATAATGATACATTTGTGAGGGAATGTAGCTAAGTTAGCTAGTTAGCTAGCTAGCAAAAACTGTGACTTTATTGAGAGGGAGGATAATGATACATTTGTGAGGGAACGTAGCCAAGTTAGCAAGTTAGCTAGCTAGCAAAAACTGACTTTCTTGACAGGTAAGATAACAAAACATTTGTAATGGAAAGTAGCTGAGTTAGCTCGCTAGCTGGCACAAACTGTGATTTTTTTGACTTGCAAAATCATTTCAAAATCATCTTTTAAATTGACAAGCGTCACGTGTGTAATTCATGGTACAAATCAAACAGGACCATAAAAACGTTTGCCTTGCCGTTATTTTTTCAGAAATGGGGGCCATGGGGAAGACCAAAAGGGGCAGGACTGTGACTCTCTATTGGCATATAGACATGACATATAGAAGCATTCAGGGTTGAAGTGATGGATGGACAAACCGACACTGATAACTACTTGATTACGGTCACGGAAGGATCGCATTGTGCTTTCCCACCCACGTATCCTGACCTCCTCCCTACGAGGTCTTGCAGCTCTGAAACGTCCAGCCTCTGCTGCCTCTGCTCCTGACAGACGAGAGCCACCAGGGGGTCGGCGGCAGTTAATCTTAAACATAGCTTATTTTAGGCATTTCAGCCTCTCAGGAACAAGTTTTGCGATGTGCTGTTCCATTGGTAATGTGCCAATCCACCTGTGAAAAAGGGCAGGGGGTAAAGACTGCAAGCCAATGTAAACATGGATGTTGACAAAATATCCAAGGAAACTTTGCAGCATACCTTGCTTCCATTCAGATATCTGCAGCTGCAGATGTCTTGCACCCACTGTAAAGTCACACTCGAGTCCACTGTTGCTCAAGAAGGGTGGATGTGCCAAAGATTCATCGGTGTTGCCAAAAAGACTTAAAGTCTATAAATATTACTATAACAGCACTCATACAGTACACATTTTGTCTTTTTTGTTGTTGTTGCTTGAATGGATAAACACTGACAATGTTTTGGTTTGGTGTTTGAGATTTTGACAGATCACTTAGTGTTAAGCTGAATGAGCTTTCGGTGTTAGCGGTGCAAGCGCGGATGGAGGGCATTGAACAGCCATATAAGCTAGGTATGAAAACTGAATGTTTTTAAATGACGTCAACACATTTTATTTAAGACTTTACAGTCCAGTTGTGAATGCATTAAACACAAATTAAAGTGGAACTTTTTTTTGGGAGGTTTGGCGGTCTCAGTGGAGGCTTCTCTTCTAGCCTCCAAAGAAAACGACATGCCATGAGTCAAAATCGCTCAAATCAGGGTGGAGATGTAGAATGCATCGGTTAATATGATGAGAATCAGTTGTTAGTCGGACTATGTCATGTTCCCCTCCCAGGTTGCTTAAAGTGGGGTTACAGGAAAAACCCAAAATAGGTTACAGGCCTTCTGGCAGGTTCCACCAGCACACAAGCGAGCAATATGAAATCCTTTGTCCCACGGTAAGACACTAAATTCTCACTTGGATCCGGGGATGAAATATTTTAATTAAAATCCTTTGCTTTATTTTGATGCAAGAGGTCAGATCTGCAGGCTTTCCCACTGATTCTGTGCGCTGCAGCCTGATGAGGCGGCTGGCTCGCTGCACGTTGTTTATCAGACACGCTCAACACATCTGAGTCTCATTCTGGCCAAATAAAACAATGTCGTGCGTCGCTGTCCAAATGCATGGCAAACATAAGGAGTGTGTGTGTGTGTGTGAGATGCGTGTTAAGAAAAGGCAGCAAATGTGTTTATCATTAACATGATTGAATATAAGGGCGAGGTCTGAAGGAATGGCTCGCTCCAGATCTACATGGAGATTTGCACTTTTGAAAATGTTACTTTCCAGTTTCCTCTCATTGGAAGATGTTATCCACTTCTGCTCTTTGACTATGTTGCTACTAGGAATCAAACCAGCAACTTCAACAAACCATAAATCTTTGGCCACACACCTTTTGTACCTGTCAGCCTCTCGGACTAAACTCCCGTTCACACTCACACACTCGTGGAAATATGCCTCCAGATGTGGGTGTGATGCATGAACACAGTGATTAGCTGTGTTGTGTGTATCTATCTCCCCTCCTCTGTTTTGGTTACCAGCCTTGTCTGCTAAAGCTCGCTAATCAGTCCCGCTGTCAGGGGAAGAAACACAAGACCAAGGCCTGAGCTTTCAGGAAAGCTCACATACAATGGACAGGCTTGTGAATAACAGAATTCCCCCCACACACCATTATTATCTTCATTCAGTAAACTCGCAGCCTTTTATATTATTTATGCGCATTCATAAGGAGGATTTGTCTGTAATCTTCTGTTTGGGGGGAAATTAACTGCGTGTAAACTGATTTTTCATGAGCTGCTATTCAGGATACGGGTTTGCCAGGAGATTCCAGTAAACCAAGGAAGGATACAGGAAGAAATGCATGTTCACACGCAGGTAAAGATATTCGTCGTATATCGGTCTGTCCATTACTGTGGGCTTACACATGCTGATGACATTTTCTGGGAAAAAGATCAGATCTAATCTGTGGTTAAAGCTGGCACAAGAGGACAAATTCAGCCAAAGTCAGGGCTTAATTCAGGACAGACATGCCTAATTTTATTAATCGAAAGCATGTGAAGCCTGACGTACAAACTTCTATCTCATGAATAAAAGCCGAATAAGAACTGATGATGAAAGTGGCTACTGTACCTGCCGTAGTCTGCAGGTCTTCCCTTCAGCCTCCATAGGGCCCCAACAACCTCCAGCAATAACTTAGGTTATAAATAAATGCTGACACTTTGTCAGGAGCCGACAGCATCACTTTCTAATGCACAGCTCATGGAATGATGATCCACTACGCTGGCAGTAAACACTTAGATTTGGGAAAACACAACCATGTGATTAGATTTAGGAAAAAAACCACCTGCCCTGCGTGGGACGACAATCATACTCCCGGAGTGTTTCCTCTGAGCGTCTAATTATGATGCATTTACATTGTAGTTACTTGGATGCCTGGTGCGTCTTATACAGACTAAAGAGTCCGTGTGCGTCGGTATGAGGCAGCAACCTCCACTTCTGAAAAGCTGCTGAAGTGCATTAAACTTGCATTCTCTCTACTGGCCATCAGGGGGCGACTCCTCTGGTTGCAAGAAGTCTATGAGAAAATGACCCTACTTCTTAAGGCTTGGTTATGCTTCCACTTAGTGATAACGCAATGGCCACGCAGTTGCTTGGAGACCGTGATGGTTCTGCGTTGGGGTTACGTGTTGAAATGCAATTCAATGCCACACCGCTAGAGGGCGCTTTGTTTTTTGTAAAGACTGACGGACCGACCGAGACTCTTGACGTATATCGTCGTTAGCCTCGTTATAGCCTATTTGTTAACCTTCCGGCTTTAAACATCCACAATTTTTCAGTGTTTTATTTCTTTGTGCAAAAGTGACAATAAAACAAGTGCAAACAATAAAAGTATTAAATGTTTAAATGGCGGAGTTTATGAGTGGAAACCGGATAGCGGTCTCCAGCGGATGTAGTTAGCGGACCAATCACAGCCAATGCCGCTGCGTTGGCGTTGCGTTGCCTCGACGCACGTCTAGGATTTTTGGGAGGTGCACGTCAGGCCCTTGCGGTGGACGTAAGGGGGGTCCGCAAGGACGTAAGGGGTCCGCAAGCCCCCTTGCGTTGTGTCAACGCGGAAGCATAACTTGGGCTTTACTTGATTTATTATCTCAGTAAACATGGTGTAAAAAAAAGTATAATGTCTCAGCTAGTTTACGTCTTCTTCAATACAACATGATGTTCATTAAGTAAATTATGGTCCATTTAGAGTCAAACAGACCTTAGCAGGGTATGCTTTGGGGCGGGGCTATCTTGTGATTGACAAGTCGGACGACACTAGAAATAAAGAGATCCACTCAGGTGTACTTTTTGTCAAATAATATTAGATTAACTTAATGACATGATCCATGCTCCTCATGTCTTTATTTTTCGTGTAAAATATACTCCGCCTCTAGACCGACTATGGACGTCTCAGTGAAACAAATCAATCATCCACATGTTCTGTGATTCTCCTCCTTTTAGCTTTCTTGGTCAGGTCGGCTGTGTATAGTCTATGAGGCGAAACCCCGGGCAAAAAAAAAAAGTCAACAGTTATTATCGCCTGGAACACCTGTGACTCGATCCATCGATCAAACGAAGGGATGGGAGCTTCCTCTGCAAAGTCACTGCAATGAAAACCAGATGTAAACATTGTGGCCCACTTATGTAAAGCTAGACCTTTAAAGGGAATAACTTCAGTCCAGTCTAATTACACAGTCTGCATGAGTGAAATAGTGAAGCTAAACAAATCCATGTTTGCTTCCAGAGAAAGCTGTAAAGTTAACGTTAAGACAAGTGATCAGCTGTGGTTGGTTAGGATTAAGATTAGGGGACTCCAAACTATTTGGTTATGGTTCGGATGATACGGACAAAGAAGGATGCAACTACGTGAGCGAATTTAAGGAGAAGGAAAGAGCAGAGCAGGGGGACAAAGAGGAGGAGGAGGAGGAAGGAGGGGATAAGATGGGGTCCAGACCCCTGATCCCAGCAGCTGCTGCTGTTTTGTCGGTCAGCATTACATCAGGAGGTTTATGGAAAAGGCTGAGAATCACTTCTCTACTTGACCTACTTAAAGAATGTTAGTGTTAGATGACATGCAATACTCCCCGCCTCCCCAACTCACTCACTCACTCACTCACTCACTCACTCACTCACTCACTCACTTCCTACCAGTGGTGCAGAACAACACTGTTTTTTCATTGTTTTATTAGCAGTTGCTGAAAGACTACATAACTAAGGAAGTAGAGTCTGAAAATGAAAATGTCCTGCCCCTGAAACTCTGGCTGGATGAATTGTTTAGAGTTTCCTTAATCTTTTTCCAAACAGGAAAATAAACTTTTATTATCAGACATCGGCAGTTTGAGGTTTTTTTTTTTTTACCTTAATTTATAACGGTTTTGAGTTCACTTTCAGGGTACTAATGTTTTTTTCATGAAGTCCCAAAAAGGACTGAGTTTATCTGCACAATTCGTTACTGTTGTTATTAGTAAAGAATGTAAATGTCAACATATTTATTTATGAAAATAACATTTCACAAGCTGAACACCTCACATTTCTTATATATAAAAAAAAGAATAGTAACAACAATGCATGAATCCCCGGAGTCAGAGCGTACAGCTCGTCAATATCACGGCCGATTTAACGTGCCAGCTGTCTGTTAGGAAAGAATTATAGTTATAACTTTGCTTTAAAAAAACAGCATCGAACCCAAAGGAGTTTGAATAATTCTACTGAAAAATTGAAGTGCTTCGCTGAAGAATTTATAGACCAGTTTGAATTTATAGCATCCATATGTTGGAGGTTGGATGTGGTGAGGTTGTGTGTGTGTGTGTGTGTGTGTGTGTGTGTGTGTGTGCTGCAGAGGTTAAGTGGTGTGGTTCTGGCCTCTCAAGAAGCTGCCTTCCAACATGGGTCATTTCTTTTTCGTCACTGCAAGTGAACCACATAGGACACGCATGTACACGAGCACACACACGCACACACGCACGCACACACACACACACACACACACACACACACACGCACACACACACACACACACACACACACACGCACACCTCCAGCACATATGAGATCATTAAGAATGTAGAGCTGCACCGCTGACAGTAACTGTTTGACTGCTCGTGTGAATTATGAAGCAGAGGATTCGTCCAAATCACCCATGGGTGCCATCGCTGTGGCAACAAACCTGCCATTCACTTCTAGTGAGGCATATCTGGGATTTATCATTGGTGACATCATGAAGAAAAGGCCGTCTCTCAGGAAACATGCTTCACATTCACGAATGTGAAGCTTTAAAGCAAAGCAACATTATGAACCAATCTGATCAAAACAGAATGAAGCCACTAATAGCAGCTCACTGTCGGGAGAGCACAGCCTGCACTAACAGTCATATTTCAGTGTGTTGTTGCGGCCGGAGTCGAATGTAAATAAAACCTGGTTTCATCCAAACACCGGTGTGTACGCGGCGCTGCCAGTGGTGTATACAAGCTTCGTGGAGGCAGCGTAGACCATTCGTTCTGCTCCAGCACATTAAATCTGTTTACAGCAGCCACAGAGTCTTGAAGTCGGAAATGACTCAATGAACACACCAAACTGTTCTCTGCTCAGAAAAGATGAACAAGAGTGGATGAAATTAATTTGTTCACTGCAACAAAAACAGGAAGCTCATATCCTTCCATCACATATGCAGAGATAGTAAATAAATATCACTGTATTTATGAACCAAAGATAGCGTCTGAAATCCTCTGGAGGAGAAGTGAACATTCAAGCGTGTGTGTGTGTTAGTAATTTAGGATCTGCCGTGCGATAGCATGTGTGAATTTAGACATCTGGATATGACATGAACATTTGATATAGTCTATTAAAATGACACAGGCTTATATAGAAGCTCTGTCGCTACAGTCACGCCACCTGTTTTATACAGAGAATTATGCAAAGACACTCCAAGCCTCGTAATCATTTTCTTGTAGTTTCTGGTCGGTTTTCCAGCTGGAATCCAAGGTGGTGAAGAATCTATGGAGGCCCAGATACCAGAACTTGGTGGCTACATTCATTTTTATTCATGCTTTAGTTTCTGAGGAAGGCCCCGTTGAGATATATGATCTCTTCTGCCTGGTTGACTTGAGTTGGTGCGTAGGTGGATTTGGGGGATCAATTCTTGTGATTCACAGGATTGTTAGAATAGTGGCTGAAGACCAGCTGCTGAAGGGCACTCCAGCAACTGTGTGCTTACTTACTGCAGCAGAGTCATCACTGGATATTAGCTCCCATTTACACCTGGTATAATCACTATCATCACAGTCTGCATGCATACGCAGAATCTGAAGGCAACGTGATGCTATTTTTGTATGGAAAGTGTTTTGGTTTGTAGTCTTTTTGTATTGTCCAATCATGATGAGGAGGCTTTGGTTGTATGCAGGTTAACAGTCAGTCCATGTGGAGAGCAAAAGAGGAACACATTGGTCAAACTAGCTTGTAAACTGGCTACTTGAAACAATGCAGTCGCATCATGTATTTATATTATCAGGATAAGGATATCTGACTATGGGAATTTGCATCTACACTTGGTATTCATAAATATCCTCCTTAGCTTGATTTTGCATGTTGAATGTATAACTTTACAATCTCAGAGAATATTCATACTTTTTCTTGGAAATGTACCACTTAATTCTCAGTTTTTTCTAAAATGGCCTCGCTGGAAGGCCGGCTGAAACGTGTTCCTTCATGGCGAGAGGGAAGGCATGTTTAAATATAGCGATAATGGCACACATTTACAGACTAGTGTTATGCTTGGTTGTAAACACAAAAAAGTGACAGAAATCGTTGGACCAAGTGAAAAAAAGAGAACAGCTGGGCGATCGCTGTGTGAAGTCAGAAAGGTGTGGGTGGAAGGGGGTTTCCGAAAGCTGTTACTAAACGTCCAAGCTGAATGAAAACGGTTACTTTGAGTTGGGGCTTTTCTTCTTTCTTTTCTTTTTTTTTTTACACACAACACATAGAGCAGAAAAGAAACACAACTGGAAAAGTGAGCTAAAAACGAGATTTCCTGTGTCACCACATTCATTTGGAAACATATGTACTTTATCAGACTGTTCTCTTCGAACGAGAAAGAAATGAACCATATCCAAGCCACAGCCGTCTTTAGACACATCATATCCCTGTTATATATTTAGCCGCTGCTCGCACACAGCCAACTCCACTCGACATTCCCGATGAAGCCAGATGTGGCTGATAGATTTGTGATATCCGAATGCGGAGCCCGTTATTGGCCGAGGATGTGGAGATGGACGGAGGAAGGAGGTGAGGAGGGAACACAATGGGTCTGGAAGAAAGGGAAGACGGAGGCTCTCTCAGGGGGAACGTGGAGGGGGAATTTTCTTCCATCTCTCCATCTCCCATCTCTCTCATTCACATCTCACCCCCATCTCTCCCTCCCACCTCCCTCCATTCAGAATCAACACACACACACACACACATTTTTGGCTAGAGGGGGCAGCAGTGTGAGTAAGAGCAACAGCTGCATGGATTACAGGCAAGGGAGGGAAAGGGAGGAGTGTGTGTGTGTGTGGGGGGGGGGGGGGGCTGAAGAAAGTGAACATTTAGTAAAGTGAGGTGTGTGGGTGTGTGAGGACAAAGACAAGAGTTGTGGGCGAGAAAGACAAATGTGTCAAGTGACGGAAAGGCAGAAAAAGAACGACAGCACCACACACAATATACATCCCACAGCTGTATAGTCAACGTCCACATGTCAGTTTGTCTCCGTGGTGGGCTCGTGGTTTAAAGGCAGTGGGTGTGTATACTTTGTATGTTCACCGAGCCAGAAGTCAACGATGTCACATGTTGTGTGGAGATGTGATCTCTGCAGGGGTTTTCTTTGCTTTGTCGGCACAACGCTTGAAAAACCAGATCAGTTGGGATAGGGCCCCAACATTATTATTAGAAATCTGGATCTCATGATTATCTGTTTTTAATCATAACGGCGGAATGATGACACATTTAACATGAAGGAGGTTTGCATGGTTAATAAATCTGAGTGAGAGGAACGATATCGTTTGTCATATTTTAGAGCAACACGCGATACGTTCAGGAACTAATCTCACAACGAGGTCCATTTAGTGGCATTTTGGAGAATATTGTATGATGGTCATCAGCAGATGAATCATGGGACTTATCGTCTATGTTAGCTGAGAAAAAACAAGCTTTGACTGCTGATGAACATCACGTAACATGATCGAAAGCTTCAGAACGGCTCAGAAATAGACCTTGTGATGCTTTCAAGGTCCAGAATGAACTCTGGTCATCTGCTTCATAGCTGAATATAGAGACGTCCTTGAAGTGCTAAAAGGAAACTCATCCGATGATGAGTATATGATGAAGATCATGTGATATGATCGAATGACCTCGTGGGGCAGCTTTGTGCGGCAGCTAATGGTTATTTTCATTAAAGATCAATCTGCCAGTTTTTATTTAATTGATTAACCAATAAAATATTGGCAAATAGAAAAAATGCCTTTTTTTAAAATGTGTTTTCACAAAGTAATGTATTCAGATTGCTTGTTTGTTTCAAATGGTTCAAAACCCAACATTTACTATTTAATCTACTTACGTGCACTACAGGAACAAGAAAAGCCTCAAATTCTCACATTTGAGCACCTTTTTTTGTGTGGAAAATTACAAAAAAATATTAAAGGATTATCAGAAAACTTGATGAACTTTATTCATCAAGATTAATTGTTGCACGATTAGGTCCGATGTTTTTATTTGAAATACTGTTAGTTGAAATGGGAAGAAGAAACAATGGTGTTCTTTTACTGTTGAACCGCACGTTCACTCATCACGAGGAGAACAACTGTGACAGCAGCTTCATCATCATTTCTTCTGTCTCTCTGCAGGGAGATTTCCAAAGTTTGGAAAAATAGCCCACATGATGCAATTATCTCGGTTTGGGCTTGAGACCTTCAACAGAAAGATGCCTTTCAGGAGGCAAGGAGAGTCTGATGAAAGATTCCAGCGTGTCTCAGAACTTGTTTTATTGACTCAGAAACAGTCTTGGGGGCCCAGCAGGAGTGGGACCTGCAGTCCACATGTAGGTCCTGACCTGTGGTTTGAGGAAATACAGAGTACTAAAAATAAAACACTGGAAGTACTGAAGGTATTGCCTTAAGATCGTTTGCTGAGTGTAAATGAGAGCCCAGCACCATAACAGTGTCTCCCCTTCTTCCTGTTCTCGTGGTAACGAGCAGACGAACAACCCAAACAAGAACAACATGAGCAGACTGCTGGGGGAAATGTGCAATAACACACACACAAGAGGAGGATAACCATGAGTCTATGTTTAAGTCACACACACACACACACACACACACACACACACACACACACACACACAACACACACACACACATTTTGCCTGTCTGTCATTACGTGGTGCTCTGGGACTATTTAGCTGAAGGAACAGCTCGGCGAGGGAGTCGTCAAAACAGGAAGTGTTTTATGTAGCTGAAACATTCCATTTTTAACTCTCACACAGGCTAGCTCAAATAAATAACACGCTCAGCATGCGACCTGGGAGGTGACAGGCCTGAGTGTGCGTGTCTATTTAAAGTGCTTATTTGTATGTGTGTGTGTGTGCGATCCTGCAGTGTTGTGTTTGCTTGTGTCTTGCAATTGTGCATTTGTGTGTGTCGGCCTGCTGTGCACACAGGTTTGCAGGTGTTAGTGTGTGTGCTCGTGTGTTTGTGTGTGTGTGTGTGTGTGTGTGTGTGTGTGTGTGTGTCACACACCAGCCCTTCCCCCCCGGGCACTGCAGAGGCCTCTGAGTCTCATGAAGTCATTTCCTCTTTGATGGAGGGACCTTGACTGTGGCTGCACACAGAATTACAGTCCTCTAAACCAGGACTCACTGACTAGTTTCAGCCCATCTGGACCAGTTGCCGTCTCTGAAATTATAGATTTTAAATTGTTAGATTGCTAAAAGTAAACTTGCAGAATTGAGTTATTCTATAGATGTTTGCATCTGCCTCTCTCAATCCCAACTGGTAATATATAAATCCTCCCAAAAAAGAAAAAATCAGTCCTGACACAGTTCTGACTAAAGCGCTCAGTATCTGAAGTGACAAGGTGCTTTTAAAAACGCATTCCCCCGTCAGACCAGGTCGGAGGCCAGAGACCTTTATCCTGACCTGCAAAAAAGGAACTCCAAGAATGCATTCCAATCAATGATGGTGAAAACAGCTGAACAGATAATTCAGTGATTAGAAAAACTTAAGATGAAAAAATACTGTCTGAGATATTTCTTAAATTTGGATTAAATACCTGACGACATGATGGTCGGCCAATTTTCGTCTTTATCCTCTCATCCCTGCATTTTACATCTGTTATTTCTACATTAACTATTTGTTTCTTTTCTCATATACTTACTGATAACTATATTTGGTTATAACTTGAACCTGGCTGCCATATATTGGATGTCATAATTAATGTCTTTCATAATAGTTTCAGAAAAGAAAGTCTGGCTGGATCCAAGATTTAGTACGTTTATTTATACCACTCACATGTCTATTCATATCTGGTTAGCTTAGCTTAGCATAAAGATTGTAAACAAGGGGAAACAGCTTGCCTGGCTAGACCTCTTAGTTGACACATTACTGACATGACTTAAGGAAAAAATGTTTTGAGTGTGAGATAGGCTAGTTGTTTCTGCCGTTTCCAGTCATTATGCTAAGCTAAGCTAATCTTCGCCCTGCTCCAGCTTCATAATCAATAAAAAGTTACTTGAGGTTCATTGTGATAAAAACAAAAGAACAAAAGTAGATTATTTTAAAGCCATAAACAAACATCAGACATAATCTTACTGTCAGCATAATAAGTTGACATCAACAAGCCCTTATGATAACTCACAATCAGCACCTTAAGTCTTCAATGCACTCTGTTAGCTCAGTGTCTTCATTCTAGGTGTTTCGATTCTATGTTCCCCTGCTTTCTGGTTCCAATCACCGCTGCAGCCTTCACACAACCACTTTGTATATCAAACAGAATCCAAACTATGTTTTGAATATGAATTTCCCCTGCAAACACTCACAAATGCAGCCTCCTTTTAAAGGAGCTTTTGTGTGTGCGAATGCTACAATGAGTGTTCGTTGTGCAGTATGACATTGTTTACATTCATGCCCATTTGTCCCATTAGTCAGGGAGAGAGAGAGACCCAACCGCACCCAAGTGACCGGCTGAGTGATGAAAGCTGTGGTCAGTGCTGACGTAGACAAAACGCTGCTTGCAGGCAACAAACTTTAAAAAAGTGAGCAGAAGCAGTCATCGTATCAGTAATTAGTGCTAGACGGTCCTTGGCTTAAAGGTCAAATTGCATGTTGTTGGCCCTACGAGTAAAGTTCTGTCTCTGGGGGGGTTTGCATTCAAACTGCAGTATTTACTGCACCACATTTCTGCCTTAGTTCACACACGTCTGCTCTGCATCATACTAATATCTGCTGATGCCAACAGCTCAGTCAACCACTGACGTCCCCTTTTTCAGTTTCCAACTCAATGTTTGTTCACAGTTCTTACACATCTGCCCAACCAATTATGAGTAGGAAGGCAGGATAAAACAGGAAATTATCAGTAGTTGTCACTGGATATGGCTGTCTGACCTTCACACTTTAAGGATAATCTGTCCATTGAGATTCAAAATATTTATCTGTAAAAGAAAGAGACTGCGATAGAGACCCACACGTTCAGATTTGTGTGTATACTCACCCACCAGATGTAAAGCCTGACTATTTCCCTTGTTTTAAAGGAGTATTCCAACAATTTGTCTATGTAAAGATATAGTGGAGTGATGTCTACCTGAGCAGAGAACAGTTTTCTATGTCACCTAAAGTGTGAGCAAAGGCTAATTGTTTTAGAGCATTTGTGTTGGTGCAGACAAAGCCTCACTTTAATGTGTCTGAGCCATGATTTTGTTTAGAGAACTATTGTAGATTATAACAAGTAGTTCTGAGGTTCAGAATCTGTTATAAAAACCACCTGGCAAACATGTTTAACTTTGGGATTATTTACAACATAGACATATGGATTTTAAACTACCTTTTGGACACAAGTATGTTACCATTTCATGATCAACCTACATTATCATAAGCCGACTCACCGAGTCCTCTGCTGACTTGTTTCTCCTACAGGTCCCGGGTGGTTTTGGGGAGGAACACCTGATAGAACCACATGTTGACAGCACTACGTATTTCCATATGAAATGCCATCATCACACTAAATCTCCAACATGCATGTTCTTCTCATTACAAACAACAAACCAATGTAACTGTATTACCTAATGGTGTATTACCTGACACGATAGTTGTCCTGAGCCATCATCCTTTCTCTTGGCTGGTCTGTGATTGGCTCGACTGTAGCCCAGGCCGACAACAAATGAGCTACACGAAAGGAAGAAGCGTATGAATAAGATAACGGTGGTCAAAGCCATTGGCTGCGACAAAATGGTAGAAACAATCCGTCAATCCATGACTACAAAATACACATGTAAGCTACATCACACTACATTTGTAAAACGTCCATTCAAAGACAAGATAAATAACATAAATACCATCAAACTGCATTAGCTCACAGGTAGCGTTAGTTATAGATTACATACAAGTTAACGTAACATTAACTTACATAGAACGTATCCTACAGCTTAGCTAACTTGGTGTTGGCTAATACATATATAAGCTATCCAAAAGTTAGGAAAACAACTGTTTTTGTTTAACAGGAAAATGAACCCCTTTCACCCAAAACAGAGCAGATAATTAGCCTACCTTTTCAAAAATAATAGGCCACCATGTTGCCTCAATCGCCACACAGCTCTTTTAGTTCTTAGTCTTCTCAAATGCTGTCTTTCTTTGATGACCGAAAGCTGCTATAGACGCTTTCTCTGCCATTCTGTAACTCTTCTTCTTTAGTTGCTAGCTGTAGCTCATGCCTTTGCCTACTTTGCCTTGTAGTAGAAGACGGGTCACGCATCCAAAGAGTGCTTGGCATCGGCAGAGTGGGCGCAAGCAGGAAGTAAGCAGGTTGGTCGGTTAACAGGAGGGCCATCCACTTATTTTCTCCAGACTGGATTTCTGTTTGGACATGCTTTTTACGGCCACGGATAACACATTTTTTTTTTTTATTGTCAGCATTTAATTTATTCATTGCTATCAGTATGTTACAAGAATTTCAAGTAATTTAACAGAAAGTGCTTCTGAAAAGAATCACCTACTCAACACTTTAAGCTCTTTCAGCACTGTTGCCATAGTTTGCACTGTTAATGCTGTTAGCACAGTTAGCTTCCAGCAGTCGGCTCAGCTGTCGCCATGTTAAGAGGCTTTGATATGCGTGCTAATGTTGCCGACGGAAGTGCCGTTTTGTCCCAGCCATCCAGACGAGTAAGCGAGCTTTGAAACATTCAATTAAAGCTGCATCAAAATGTCTGGTTGTCAGAATTGAAACTCGAGTTCTATCGAGTCTATGATCTTAACATTCAGAGCATTAAGGTGTCAGCAAACAGCTATTGTCTATGTGGTGGAGTAACTGAGTAGATAATGAAATCATTCTCCCTCTGTGTGTTGTTATTAGAGATTCTATTGATGCCTGTAATTTATTGCTGGTGTATCGTGAAATGCTACAGTTCTCTGCCAAAATGCATATTTATATCAGGCCACTAAATACTGCCTCACTTGCTAAAGTATTCTACCCACTCGCTAATAGCAGACAGATCTGGCAACTCCATTTGTTACGGTACGTTTGCGATCTTTGGTGGTTAATGCTCTTCCATAGCTCGACAAGATATCGCACTTCGTTGCCGCGCTAACATGTATATCATCATGGTTTACAAAGTGTAAGAGGGAATATCATGGAAGGTCAAATGTGTTGCAGGGAGAACCTCCATCATACCGATGCTGGAGGAAGGCCAATATCAGCAAAGGGAGATATTATAAATACTTCCGCCGGTTGGCTGCAGTAAAAATCCGGGTGAACAAAATAATTGAATTAGCCACCATCCCTCTCGGTGCAATCTGAGCAGGTCGCCCACCCTGCAGAGGAACGATTTCCATGAAGGCAGCATCAGTAGTAGTAGTAGTAGTAGTAGATTGCAGTAGCAGACTTCATGTTAAACACAGGTCAAACCAAGAAGTCAAAGCGGAGGAGGTTTTTTCCTATCCCAGAATTCCTCTCAACCCACACACACATCCTGCAGTGATAGACATCGTGCTCAGCTGACGGGGGGAGATTTACACAGAGAGGCAGAAAGAGGAACGAAGAGGGAAGAAGAGTGGAGACAGGGAATGATTTATTTTAATTTTGTTTTGTGTGAAGTAATTATGTGATGTTTTGGCGCTAATTGTTCGGAGAAATTACAGCGATATTACAAATGGAGAACGACTGCCTGTGGTACATTTTTATTGTGTCTGAAACAAGACCCAAATTGTTGTTTTCTCATGCTCTGTGGATTGGAGAGAGAAGAATAAAAATAAAAACGTACAAAGGAATAAATGAGTGATGATCTCTCCCGGCCCGTCCCAGAACGGGACCCTCGGGAGTCTCTCACCAATCCTTAATTCCATTTCCCAAAAAAGACTTTCCTATTTTTATGCTGTGCCGCGATGATCCCCAGAGGGAAAGCACCCGCTCCGGGCTGTTTGGTTTTCCCGCAGATATGTCGTCCCTCAAGAAAACCCAAAATAAACATGCGGAAAACCATGAGGATAAATTTGGCTGCTTGTGCGGAAAAGCTCGGAGTCTCTGTGATTGCGCTCTCACATACTTCTTTAAAAAAGAAGAAGAAGAAGATGAAGAAAGATAGCTGAGAGGCAGAGATGTGGGGAAGAAACACAGGAATTGAGAAAGTTGGGAACAGATGGATGACATAAAAAGGAAAACGGGCTGGTGGGGGAACGCGAGGACTCCTGTCGAAAGTTTGCAATTCTTCACTGTAAACATATCCGGGAAGAAGACTGGAAAAGTACACTTTGGACTGCAATATGAAAATAATCAACAGAAACTAACCCAAGGCTGACACACGTCCTGAACATCACATGAAACGTGTTTTAAGAGTCTTGATTCAGTAAAAAAACAAAACAAGATGTGACATTGGAATGGAAAGACCCTGCCAAAGCTAAAAATACATCTTTCAATAATTGTGCCAAAACATCAGAGGTTACCTAGTGTTATTGGAAGATTTCCATCGCCTGTTTCTGAAAACAAAAACAAAATAAAGTCTTCATATATAACCAAGAATAAGCCCTCCTGCTGTGTTTCGGAATTCCTGTTTAAATGACCTCTGAACTGCTGTATATACAGTTTGTTGGCAGGAAATCAACCCCGCGTTCTACCACAATGACACATATCAACCCGGTTGGGACCGAGAGGAAGAGCTGGGGTGAATTTGTGACTCAAAATGTTCGGTCGGAAAAACAAAAAAGCTTTGCAAACTGAATATAGATGGTGTGAGAGTTTAAGGATAGAAGCACTCCGCTGAGGAAAAGGGAAAAATAATGACATTTGGTAAGTGGAAAAAGATGTTTACTGTATGGTATGAATCCCTCCATTTGTCAGCTGAGCTCCACCCAAAACTTGAACTTCTCTCCCCTAAAAAGAGCATAATGGAGCTTAATGCCAGACAACTCAAACTGCAGAGGAATGAAGCGCTGTAGAGGCAGCCGAGCAAAAGAACTACAGTTGAAATCTATGGTTTACATAAACGTTCTTTAATATCAAGGCTAATTCAGCAGAAGGCCCGAGTTGATAAGATGCTTACCCCCACGGGGAGCATTGCTTTGTTTTTAGATTCGACACCAGAGTAGGTGGGACATACGGTAAGAAACAACTCATCGTCATTTTCAGTCATATTTCATATTACTGGTGAACTTCTGGGAAACTGAGGGCCGCTATGGGACTATGGGTTCACATTTGGGATAGATGGACGAAGAAGATGATGATGTGACTCTCAGCTGGAGAGACTCAACAACTGGATCCTACAGCATGGCTGGTATCTGGACGCGTCGACCGCGTCGAGGAGGGAGGATCAGATAAACACTCTCCGTGTTTACTCTGCTTATCGCTGTAAAAACCGCTCTGACTGTTCTCAGTACTCCCGTTTGTGTTTTTATGACCGTGACTGGACCAACACATTGGCAGGGCGTTTGGTTTCTCAACTGGCTTTTACTCCCTTTGTGATTCACGGGACCGAAGCCAGTAGACCATCACTTGATGAAATGTAGGATGAAATTATGTGAGAAATCAATCAGAAAACCTAAACTATTATGTCGACAGCAGGAAAGAGATTTATAGAATGTTGTTGTGTTTTTTTTACATAAGAGGTGGGTTAATCATTAAACATTAATCATTAATGTTAGCCGCACATCATTTTGGTTCCGAATATCTTCGTTAAAGGAAATTAAAGTGGAGCTGAAACGGCATTTCCAGAGTATCTTCTGTACGTTGACGTATTTTTACGGGGACGTTACCTTGGGAGGAATTTGATTTGATGGTTGAAATGTCTCTAGCTCTGTGCAGTTGCAGATTAATTGATGGATGGATGTCATGATGTTGTTGGTTGAAATTGGTTGGTACAAGCTGATGTTCCAGACATGCACAGAAGAAAATGTATTGGATTTTGATATAAAACATGAAGATTTTTTATTTCCACTCGGGTTATGAAACTGATAGTAGTAGTCACTGGGTTACTTTGCAGGCAGCTGGATTCTCCGAATCACAAGACGTCAGAGGAAAATCCATCTCGTCAGGCTTCAAGTAATGCATTTGTGTCCAGTGAACCAAAGCATGGACCAATCAGCTTCCTGCCAGGAGCTACTAGCAGCCACGGGTTTAGTTGTGTGTGAGACGACACGGAGATGACGATAGATGCTAGATGCTGCAATAGCACTTTTCATTACCAGGTTGCCCTCTGGTCCCCTACGACTGTCTCCACCTGCTGCTGCTGTGTTTTCCATAGTTTTGCTCTACTTCTTGTGTGACCCTGGTTATTTTTACATTTTTACCCCTGCCATGGTTTGGGTCTTAATTTGTTTGGCCTTTTCCTTAAGTGTCCGATTTATTTAAACCAAGTGGCTAGTCTTTTTGTTTATATTGTTACCGGAGGAGGGGGAGGAGGAGGAGAGGAGGAGGAGTGTCTGGGGTTTGGTCGCGGTCCCTTGTGGTAATATTTAATAACAAACATTAAAAATACCACAGAAATCCTTCACCACATTCCCACGCTCCGACCGGCCAGAACACATAAGCATGCAACCACACACAGACACACACACACACATATGTACCCCGTATACATACCGATGAGACTCTCTATCTGTCTCACTTGCACGAATACTAGCACACGCAGACACACGGATGCATGTACTCACATACCCGTGCTAAATGAAAACACTCGCGGGGTCACGCAAGCCTTCACAGACAGAGAGAGACACCCGCACGGGTATACACACAAATCAGAAAACATATACAACATAAAGCTGTGTGTGTGTGTGTGTGTGTGTGTGTGTGTGTGTGTGAGACATTTATAGCCAAAAGCTGCACAACAGAAAGGGCTCAGGGAAACTGTCAAACACAGCTACACAAACAACCAAAACATAAACCATTCAACACACTGGCTAATTTCAAAATGCATGAACACACAAACACACACACACACACACACAGCGGAAAGGAATGGTGACACGGGGCTGTCCCCGGTAGAGAAACTGGACTTGTTAAAATCACATGTTCGCAGTGGAAAGGTGTGTGTGTGTGTGTGTGTTGTGTGTGTGTGTGAGAGAGAGGCTTAGGAGAAAGGTTTTGGGTTCGCCGCCCCGTTCCCCTCGCGGCTTTCACAATCACAACCCCATCGATGATTATCACCTATTAAACTGCTATTTGCTGTTATCATTGCTACCCCGACTCTAGTCTGTGTGTGTGTGTTGTGTGTAATGTGTGCGTGTGTGCGTTCGTCATGTCGCCAGTGGCTTTCTGACCTCGTCTCGAGGTTTGGTGATCCCTGCCAGAGATTCCTTTCCATCTCTCCCTCCCCTCCATGTTTCACATGTGCGTCAGCAATGTTACCGCAGCCTCTCTCGTCCTCCCTCCCTCTCTATAGCCCCATGATCTCTTGTTTTAAACACCCCACCCTCTTGTTTTCAGTCCTCTCCATCTCTCTCTTTGTTTTCCCCTCTGTGATCCCCCTCTTCTGCTTCGTCCCCCTCCCCATCTCCTGAACTTTCAGTTTCATATTCAGAACATTTGGCCGAAGCTCTTATTCAGACTTACAAATGAGTTCAGAAGTGGAGCAAGTCTTCACAGGCATGTACAGAAAAACAAATAAGATGTTTAAAGCATCATAAACCCAGCAGTGGGTCCATCAAACCCAGTACTCGCTGTACAGCCAACGACAGTTCAAACCCACAGCACTTTCTTTGAGTTGCCCAAATCTGTCACGTTGAAACACTAAATATTTCAATTCGTTCTAGTGCAGCAGCCATAATAACATTGTATCAGGGCTGGAATCCGAGGTTGGAAAAAGCATGTAGAACATGATATTGTCATACAGTGTGGAATTTTTTTTTTTTTTTAACTGCTAACTACTTGAAGCTGCACTATTCGCTATTTTTATGTTACAGTGGGTCACCTTCAGAGCATTTAGTTATGTAGTTAACAGTTAGCACTGTTGCTCTTGAAGTACTACTTTACTCAGATGAGGACCTAACACTTGTTCTATTTTTAGCTCTTACTTTATTGGCAATGATACGTTGTGGTTTCTTTGTTTCCTTCTTTTGACAAATGTACTTATTGTAAGTTGCTTTGGACAAAAGCGTCTGCTAAATGACCTAAATGTAAATGTAAATGTAAATGTTCACTACCTGCCAGGTGCCAAACAACAGACCGAAGAAGTTTAGCAACTAGCTGGTGGGGAATGTAATGGCTAAAGAGCTACATATTCTTCTAAAGAGTTGGTGGAGACCAAAACAGAGCTAAAAAGATACTGGCTATTGGACTTCTAAAACCACCATAATAAGGTGACGTTGAAACTATTTCAGTGGAATTGGGAATGACTGAAATGTATCACGTTTCTACTGCTGCAGATAGAGATCAACGTTTCTACTTAATTCATACTCTGAAAATCAAAACCCGGCAGCATCTGCAGCAGATAACAACGGACATCTGCTCAGCTGGTTGTACTTGTGGTTAGAATTTGACAGAAACATTGAAAGGCTCTCTTCTATTTGCCAACATTTCAAGAGCTTTGTGATCATTATTAACACACACAGTAACAGAACTTCAGCGAACGGCCCGTTTGAAACCACACCAGCAGAGAAATGTGAGGAATGAGAGCCGGCGAGGGAGAGTCCTGAGTGGAGCGCTGTGTGTGTGTGAAGCAGGGCGGTCGCCGTTTCTTACACCACGTTACATTTATTGTGTCGGGATGGCAGGCTATTTGAGAACAAGCCTGATTAACTGTGAGAAACAGGAGGCATAAATATACATGCAATATTGAAGACTCAACTCCTTCTCCATTTGTCTGCCGCAACAGCTGTGGATGTCAGACGCTTGGCTGGAGAAACAAGAATCTTATTCAGTAAAACACTCCTCCTCCACTGGGAAAAGCTGCTCAGCACTGGGAAATGGGGATGTGAAGATGAGAGAAGTAAGAAACTCGAGAGGTGACTCCCTTCTCTACATACATCGTTCTGGGCCCAGAAATACTTGTGCACCATATGTGTATTGACCCACTGCTGAAAATAGTCCCAAAGCAAATGTACCTTTAATTCTCTGGGTGACTCAAAACTACATTGACCAGCTATTTAAGGAAATGATTTAACCTTGAAAATGAAACTAGTTTTTAAAGGTTTGGGCTAAGTGCCACAGACAGAGAGACAGATAGAGAGAAGAACAAATATGCTGCTTGCTTTCCTGGATTAGTTGACAAAAAATCATTGGTCTTACTTCGGTTCCGCCCTCTGAGCAATCACAACAAAACCAAGACAGTTGGGCTGATCTTTATTGTGCCTGAAAAAAGTTTCTGACACGAACTGATTTTCAAACAGGAATTTAAGCTAGAAGGAGAATTTAAATGAGAAGGTGAGTTTGAACTAACCGTGACAAACATCTTCAGGTACATTCTGTAACCTTTATTGAATACGGACAAAACGTAAACAAACAATCTCAAAAATCACGCAACATGGTAGAGGTTTTTGTAAGCGGTCGATGGACAATGACTGAACACTGGTGTGGTCATTTAAGGGTGCTCACTATGGAGGATATCTATATCTATCCAAAGCTATTGCCTCCACACAGCTCTCACATGGCAAAGACTGAGCCGGCAGTTAGCAGCTAACTGTGCTACAGCATGAATAGTGCAAACAACAGACACAACAAAGCACAGAGAGCAACCTAATCCTCTGCTCAAGTAGACTTTACTCCACTATATTGCTATTGCAAATAGCTGACTGCTGCTATATTAATGTACAGAATAACATATAGAACTACATGTTTATTTTAGTGCATAGTTTTGTTGTCTTTTCAGAGGCTTTTCAATCCTGACAAAAGACATCCTGGAGGAAATACTGTGGTTTGGGAGAACAGATGGTAAAATTTAAAGGTTTATGAATCTTGGGATAATATATCGATGGCATTCAAAAACCAAAATGTTTTTGTTTTTAAGTTTGGGTTTGTAAAAAAATGCATAACTTCTACAGTAATTGCTGGAAGAAAACAGCACTCGTGTTTCTCATGTGTTTTTTAAAAATGATCTCAGGGGCATGGGGGCGGTTCACCAGAGTCCGGATTAGCTGCATTGTTAGGACACACTGTAAGATCACCGTCAGAGCTGTTTCCCGACGCGGCCGCCTGCAGTAATTATGCAGGAACGTGGCCGCAGAAACACTTCAGACGTGTGGCTTTTCAGTCTCATCCGTAACTCTTTATATGAGCCGTGAGATAATCGCCAATCAACACTATGCAGCGTGAGCCATTAGCATCTGGTTGGCGGTCGGCGAGGGAACCTAATACGGGAGAAGCAGTTATTATGAAAACCACAATGAGTGCAGTGTAGTGAAAGTGTTGATGGCACTTCGCCGTCGTTTATTCCAGGCCTGAGAACACGAGGAACATGCTCCCTGAAAGAAAGCCTTTCTGTCGTGGTCAAACTTAAAGCTCTGAGGCCTTTTGGCCTCCTCTAGCCCTCCGTCTTCTCTCCATCCTCTCCTCTTTCACTGTCTCTGCTCCGTCTCTTTACAGGAAGTCCACAGTTCTGCATGCGAGGCGCCTCTCACGGGGTCACATGGAGGAAATTGTCCTAATGATGTTTGGATGACTCTGAACGCAGACAGGCCAAGCACGCTGTCATCCTCCTGCTCAGCAGACCTGGGTCATGCAGGGGTTTGCAAATAACTCTCAGGCATTCGTTTCATCCCGCTGGAAGGGCCGGTCGGGCGGGGTTCATTATTTATTATAACACCAACAACCCGAAGTGTCAGATTTGTCTGCAATCAAGGAGAGGTAAGAGGATTATTACACGTTCAGTCGTCTGAGCTTTCCTGCTCTTGTGGAATTCTTCTGTCCCTCTCCGTCTGCTGTTCAAAGTCAGACAGCAGGGATTTGGACATTTCTGCTGGCTTTGCAAACAGCTGTGGATGATTTTGAGTTTTGGTGGATCATCTATCACAAAAAACTATTGCGAATGAAATGTTATATTTCATGAAAAAAAAAGTGACAATAGTTGACCTCAATAAACAATTGTCAAGAAGTAATGGAATGTTTTATGTAGAAGTAGACAAATGAAAGTTTTATCTGTTCGATGTCAAGTACTGGTACGCTGCAAATGGGTCTGTAATAATAATAGAAAAAATAAAGGGGAAAAGGGGGAAGAAGAAGAAAAAAATATATAATCTAAACTATCTAAACGTCACCTGCAACAAAACTATGTTTTGTTTTGAGTTTCTTCTCTCATTAAAATGGGACAGACCTGAAATAAATACATGTATATATTTTCCTCTTACCTGTAGTGCTATTTATCAATGTATTGTTTTGGTTGGAGTTGCCTTGTTTTGGAGATGTCGGCCATAGAGCTGCCTTCTCTCACTATAATGGGACTAGATGGTACTGGGCTCTAGTTAGAAGTATCGTATCATTGAGGCTTAGTTAGGTTTAGGAGAAGAGTGTGGTCAACGTTAACTTGAATAACGTCTCACATCACGAGGGACAAAAATGTAGACTTTTAGGTTTGCACATGACATGAAGAGCCGTCTCCTGGATCCAAGTCCTGTGTTTGTTTGAGCCAACCACTTCGTGATGCTCTTTATACTACGGACTCACTCTTCAATGTTTGTATTGCTTTTATGCATCAACAGGAGCTTGTCATCATTTCTGGAAAGAGAAATTGCTGTTGAGTTTCCCTGAGAAGCACAAGCAGAGACATTAAGTCCAGCGATGGCTGATATCTCCAATACTCGGCAACTCATACCAAATCAATCTAGATTGATAAAAAGCACTAGGAGGTAAGAGGAGAAATAATATATATGAATAATCCATGATTAATTTCTACTAAATGGTGTATTATTGAACACTTTTCTCGTCAACTGTGAATAACGTGTCTCTAGAAATCTAACTTCATTGGTTTAAACTTGAAAAACAAAGTGTGCTCTCAACTTGGTCTAAAAAAAAGGTGAGTCCCCAGATATGTGATATCAGATATTTGTCCCCAGACAGCCAGCCAGACAGACAGACAGACACACACACAGATGCTCATGACTACAGCAGCAACTTGGCGCCCTCTACTGATTAAAGCCATGTATGCACACTATGTTTAAACATACTTCGCTGAGTATGAATGTATAGTCACTTTAATTACCTATATAATTAAACAAATTAAAAGCATGAATATACATGTATGTATTACATGTGTGTTTTGTGTCTTTTCCTCACTGCCTTTAAAAAAATAAAATCCTCACTTTGAACTCAACGTCACTTTTTGGTGCTTACAGCATAGAAACACAGCAGACCTTAAAAAAAGACAGACGGATCAACACAGCTGATGTTTTGCATCATTATGTACAGCTGTTTTATTTGTGATTTCCCAAAAACATTATCAGTATTTTACTACATACAATGCATGTAATCAAAGTACAATGGATCAACTTCAAAGACAAGAAGAGCAAAGAAGAAAACCAACACAAAAAACAGGCGGTGATTTTGACCACGAAGAGCGACATCGGTTAAGGTACTGGATGTATAACACTATTTCTGATATCAATGAATAATTGATGGTGCCATCAGCAGCGATGCCATGGCAACGGTACATGTTGAAAGGATAAATTTCTGCCAGAAGCAATGAGGTATGGTGAGTTTTACTGCATGGTGGTGTGCATGTGTGAAAGTAAAAGTACTTATCTTGGGACTCGGCTGAGATCAACGACAAATTGAAATATATCTTTTGTTCTCCTAAAGGTCCATGCTATGGGAGGCCACAGTCTGCTGGACATTCCTCAAAAAAAAAAAAAAAAAGCTTAAATTAAGTCAAATTAAATAAAATCAAGGACTCAACAAATGGGATCTTTACTTGACAACCAAATTATGTTTTCTAAGCTTTACAAGAAGCATCTGTCACTGACAAACCAGCCAATGGGAATAAATTAATGTACTGAATGAAACAAAAGAAGAACCAGCAGAAAACACAGCACATCCTGGTTTAGGACACACTGCTCCCACAAGCAAGTTACCGTCGACGCATAAACAGCCATCGAAGAAACTAACAAATGTGGATATGAAGAGCTTAAAAATCAGCTACTGAAACTAACCGGAACTGTCAGCAATACGAAGACAGTTCGTCCTGTATTCTGTTTTTTCTAACCCCTGATATTGTCCCAAAATAAGGCTGTGGGTTCTAGGCACACCAAGGTACAACTGAGCTGAGCAATATGTGCATTTAGATTTTTATTTTTTTTTTTTATTTTATAAAGACATGAAGCTTTCTGTATGTACTGGATGAATTAATGCTCATTTCTAACCACCTGGCTAGCCCAGGATTTGCTATAGATATTAGAGTTGTTGGTTTTTTAAAGAAGAAACAACAAAGATGACAACTAATCATTTTTAGACGTCACATGTTTCGAAGAGCATTTAGAGACAAAAACACAAGTGCATCATTGGCAAAAACTGCTGGTGAAGGATAAAGTAGTGCACACAAAATGTGCATCGTGTGTGTGTGTGTGTTCAGTGTTTGTCATTTTCAGTCAGCATGAGTGTATGTTCGCCTGTGAGTGCAGCTGTTTCAGTGCGTGTGTGTGTGTGTGTGTGTGTGTGTGTGTGAGAGCAAGCGCATATTTAAAGAGGTAGCAGAGAAATGCAATCAGAGCAACAGATAACCGTCGGTCTTGAATTAGTTTGTTAGAACCGGAGAAAAGCCGGCCTTCTGTCTCCTCGGGTTCAAAACACGGGCATCAGTACTTCAGTACGGGTCACAGATCTGCTCAGAATCCTGTCCTAGAGTCTGTTGATTTTCCATTTCATTTTCCAGGGTGCTGCTAACTTCAGTGGAAACATGTCATCAACAAACAAGCTTCTGTGTTTTTTTTTTTTTTTTTTTCAGTCAACAAATATAAAGCGTCTCTCTTTCTGTGCGGAACTAAAAACCTATCATTTGATCCTTTTTTTCCGCCAGAAAGCCAGGAAACAGATTACACGTCGATGCAGTAAAATAATTGCACCCCTAAATGTCAAAACACTTTCAAGAACTGAATAAACTCGATCTGTGAATTTCCACGTCCGCCCGGAGCCGTTTCGCTCCCACGTGCCGCGGAGCTGAAGCAGTGATTCATTAGTCCATGCAGTGAGCAGTGATCGCTAAAAGGCGTGGTGCGTCCTCGCTTTCCAGCATACATTTAGAAGGCCTGGTTTCCTGAAAGCGGAGTGAATGCAGCACATGAAGGAAGGATCCAGAACCAGAGTTAAGAGGGAGTTAAAAGAAGGCAGAGTGTTGGCCGGCAGCGGTTGTGTGAAACTTGGCTGGTTGCTGACTAGAGAAACGACATTTAAATACAGTTTGTATCTAGGATATCTAATTTGGGATCCCAATGTTACAAACCCTCATCAGAAAGCTGGAGACAAACGCACAGGAAACCTGCAGTGCCAAAGCGAAGCGGAGTGAAGGTCCTGGCCACGACTACATTTCAGTTATCAGTCCAACTACCAAGGCCCGTATGGAGACGGTTTAAATCAACCCGTCTCCAAAAGGACCTCCGAACACTTGTATAAAACTGAAATGATTCACAGAAGCCTGATAGAGGTTTTCAAATGCCGATCCAGCACTTTTTAGTCAAAGAAAAAAGGTACAACTGGCAGAGTCCCGGCAGACAAACAAGTCTTCGGGCCAAATCAGGTGGAAACAGCACTTTTAATAGCATAAAAGTATTCTGAAGGCGTTGCCTTACTCAAGCAGGACTGCTGCCTCCTGTTTCACTGATGAGCGGACCCTCATCCACTCGTCGCCTGTGGGTGAACGCTTCATTCCCACAGCAGGCTTTCAGGACCGGCTCCTATTGGCTGATCGTATCTGAAGTCTGTGGACCGTGGATCCTCCAAGGAAGCCTGCATGATATGCTCAGACTAGAAGGCTGTTTTGATCAAATGGCGAGGCAGCTGTGGCTCAGCGGGTAGGACGGGTCGTCCCGTCACCACAAGGTTGGTGGTTTGATCCCCGACACCAGAGTGTCCTTAAACGAGACACCAAGCCGCCATGCTGCTCCTAATGCTAAGACGAGTTCATGACCACTGAATTAAAGGTTACTTGCTTCCATTAATAAAATACTATATATTTTTCAAATCTGCTACGCTTCAGACTACAACTTCAGTTACGGTGTTGTTTTGAAAGCCGGGCTATTTCTAGGAATTATTTTGACATTTTGGGAAAATACGTTGTTCGCTTCCTTTAAGTTCTTGACATGCATTAACACATTTCAGTGGTGACGTGATGAGTTACTGACTTTATAGGCTTGTATTGAGATCTGAGGTAAAAACTCATCCAGCATTTGAAAAAAAGGAGATAAAAAGGAATTTACTTTACATATACACAAAAAACCCTCCTGACTTGTTAAAATAAAAATGGATGCTTTGCCATAAACACAATCATGCTGTGTGTATGCATGTGTATGTATGTATGTATATATGTGTGTGTGTGTATATATGTGTATATATATATATATATATATATATATATATATATATATATAATATGTATATATACATACACATATATAAAATGTGGGGAAGGGAGAGGTAGTATGTTATGTTAAACGCAGCGCCAAAGTTTAGCGGCATGTCATATCCGCATGGAGAGACGAGACGGAGAAACGACAGAAAACACAGAATGAGGCAGAGATGAGGATCACGTGAGTAAAGCGACAGTGACAGTTAACACATAGGAACATTGGGATCCACTGATATACTGACTGGCAACTAGTTTACTGTACATTGGCTGTAAAAACACTGCAAGGTTGGCTGAGTAGAGAGTGGTGTGTGTGTGTGTGTGTGTCTGTATGAGTTTATGTTTGGTTCCCTTAAAGGCTATTGTGAAAAGTCATCCTGTAAAACATTGAGGTATCTGTTAAATGTTTCCAGCTGAGTGAGGTTTCTGTACGTAAGGCTACTGAGGTGGAGCTGCTGACCTGGTTGAGGGGAGGAGGGCTGAGAGGAGGGAGAGCCTCGCAAAGTCAAAACCTGCTGTTTCACGCTCGGGACGCTCTCCCCCATCATCGCCCTGCCCTGCATTCCTTTTTAAACAGATGTAGATGTTGAATGTAAAAAGTCCATTTTTTTTTTGTTATGTATTTCAACAACTATTCTTTTAAAAAAAATGTCTAAAATTCCACGAGCTGCGATGCGAGACATAGTAAGGTAATGTCACACTTTGGGTTCAGGAGGCGACATCTCGTCAGTCACTGCACACTCTGCCTGTAGAGCACGTCACTACATCTGCCTGTGGCAATTCTCATTTTAAAAATACTTAAATCTCCTAAGATCTTCTATACAGATTCTACACAGTCTTCTGGAGGTCCGATCCAAAAGTCGTCTGGGTCAAACAGGACAAAAGGAGCCAATTTCTGTGTTGTCTTTTTTTTTTCTCTCTTTTCTTTCACAGTAAAGTGACACGTCCAATTCCACAGCAGCTGTTTCACTAAATTTCAGGCTCCCATCAGCCCTTGGTGCACCATGGTTTTCCGAAAAAGCAGAGCCTGACCGGCTGCTGAGTTAAAGCTATGAAGAGTAATCCTGCTGAAAGAGGCTATTGCAGAAGAAGAGGCGGTTAGATGGGTGGCGGATGAAGAGGCACGCCCATGCTGTTGCTGCGATGGCTGGCTGTTGGCTAAATCCTGTTGTCAGTCAGTTGAGGCAGAGTTATTTCATGATCTCTTGACTGTGTTTGACATCCTGCTTCTGGAAAAGCAGATGTAGCTTCCTGGGGACTGGCCTTTCCACTGACAATGAGGAGGTTTTCGCTCCACTGCGTTCCTTCCCCTCAGGGTGCAGCTCCAGGACTGCAACACGGCTGCTCCCACGAGTCCTTTTTTATTCCATTAGAAAAAGGAAGAGGAACCGGTGTCCCTTCCCTGTCCAAACAAGGAAGTGAAGCCACATCTTAAGTTGAAAAGGGCTATTCCGTATTCTCTCACTGGAAATGAAGGGAGCGAGGGAAAGTGGAGCCGTTTGCTCTCTGAGAAGGCTCCAGGAGTCCACCAGGCTCTTCTCTGCGTCATTGAAAGACGGCCCAGCGCAACAAGCCAAGCGCTAGCTCCAAACAGCAAACTCTGACACACATTAAAATTGACAATCTTGAAAAGAACAAAAGAAAAATAGAGGGAAAAAAAACCCAACAGATTTTCACCAAAATTAAAATATTATGAATATACTGTATAATTGTCAAAAGCTTATCGATAGACTTTAGAAAGAGAAAAGATGTACATCCATAAGCTTAGAAAGGACAGAGGGGACACTTCCTGGTGAAAACACGCCGAGTTGTTGGGAGCCTTTGAAAGGATGCTCACAGTGATGCTGAGTGTTGATCGTGATTTGGACTGAACACAGTTTTTTTTTTTTTTTAACACATCAGATTCTCTAAGTCCCGCCATTTTTTAGGGACTATTTTGGTATGAAAACAGGTTCTTTCCTGAAGTGAAACACCTAATATCAGTATTCGTGGTTAAATGGTTTGATTTGCTGGGTACCAAAAAGGTTTAAAAATAAAGACGCAGCTTTTAGAAAGCCGCTGTGGCCAGTCTTCTTCAGCACACACTGAAACAACTCAGCAGCTTGACCAGGATTGTCACCTCTGCCCATTCCAGTTCAACACAACATGAGAGTCCATCTCCTAATTGCATATAGTGCTGTATCTCCAGAGCGTCTTTGCCATCAACAATTGAATTCTTAGTATTTTGCCTACATTAATCTCTAACTATGTACAGACTTAGCAAGTGGTATTTACAAAGTTTGTCCACAAGGGGGTGATCCAGGCCTGCATGAGGGGTGAGCATGCACCCTGTCGACTCAAACGTGATATGATATGTAGTGATGTTGTAAAGAAACATCCTAAACCTCGCTTATGTGGCTGGTGTTGAAATGATATAAATGTGACCCAAAAAAAGAAGTAAAAAAGTATGAGGCTTGATTTTATATTAAATATAAAACGTGTTGTATAACTCTGCCCAGCTGTTAAGAACATCTGAAGGATTTAATTCCAAAAACACTCCATTGTTTAGATACGTACTATATGTACTATGCCTTTTGTAGATTAATTATTTTGCCCTAAAAAAAAAAAAAAAACTTAATGCTGATATTAATAACTATGTTCAAACAGAGGTGATTTTAAATGTAGCCATTTAAAGGGAAGGTGTAACAATGATCTCTAATGTTCATGCAAACCGTCCCTTAAGGAGTTTTTTTCATTAAACATAAGTTTAGGAATGATAATCTTGTAGTAATCATTATTTCAAAAAAGTTTCACTTCTAGCTTACTGATACTGTTATTTAGTACGATTAGAAATCACAGTGATGCCTGGAGCTTCAAAAACAATCTCTGTCTTATGATTGTAAGCTTACGCCACACACACCATAAACACCAAGGACACAACATCATCAGACAAACTTTTCCCTGAGGCAGACAGCCCTTAGTTGGTTTCTGTCCAACTATCGAGCTCTAACTGTCTTAGCAGCAATCTAACCAGCCGTACAAATAGTTTTTGGATAATCACTATCCACGAAAAAACGTGACGTTATGTTTGCGAATGTCAGTCTATAAACTTCACAGGTCCAAAAAGACGACAAAATCCAACAGAGAAGCGCTTCCCTGCACCGAACCCTCAGCCGGAGCCTGCATACACCCCCTTGTGGTCCATCTATATTCTCATTTACTGTACACACATCACAACAATAGAAGGACTCCACACACTTCTCAGCGCTTCCTTATGGGTGTGTACATCTGTCTTTTGAAAGACGACACGTACACATACAACTGAGTAGGGGCCTTCAAGTCCTCTACATTATACAACACTCAGAACAATTTGCTTCCATGGGAAAAAGAAAAAAAAAATTATATATATATATATATATATATATATATATATATATATATATATATATATATATATATACTATATATATATATATATATATATATATATATATATATATATATATCTATATATATATATATCTATATATATATATATATATACATATATATCTATATATATCTATATACATATATATATCTATATATATAGATATAGATATATATCAGCTTATACATATCATTTATATTTTATAGCATTATACATACATTCTTGTTTTGTGAAATTCCCTTTTGTCTTGTGAACAGGGAATTCCAACCAGCCTCCATCTATCCAACCTCCTTTACTCGTTCCTCCAAATCCCACCTTTCTTCTCACCATTCCCACACTGAAACATTCCCACTTAAACCTGCTCGCTTCGCTTCAGCAGACAGTCTGAGACCTCTCTTTGCACATACACTGATACACAGGGCCAAGCAGCCCAACTTAACCAAGGATTTTTAAACCAGTAAAGTGTTTTTTTTTTTTTGCAATATTGCAATATTGTAAGCTTGCTGGCCATGTTGATGTGTAATATATTTGGATGTCTTTGCTGTCAACAAACTGTAAATCAACAATAGTTTATAGCTATCTAACACGAGAGTAGTAACATTGCTAGCAACTTATCTGTACCTCACGAGAGCCAGCTAATAGATGTAAATCCGTGCATCTATTCCTGTCTGTCATCGCGGTGATGTGATCACTGGAACAACGTTATGAGGATGATGGTAAAAAGGGATGCGACTGCCACATCCGTCAAGCTGTCTTCACTGTAAAAATAAATGGCAGGAATCTAGCAGTGATGTCTGGGGGGAAAGGTGGTGATGCGAAAAAGTGAGTTTGTGGATTTGGAGAGGATCAGGATACCCATCTGTTGCAGATGTGCGTGAGTCGGGATGTCGGTCTGATGTAATAACATTTAATGCGCTACTCTGTTTGCGAATCCAGAGGTTAAAATACAATCTGGTTATCCAAATGCTGCAGGAAATCCACAGCAGAATCGGGTGTCTTGAATCCATGAATCCAGAGGTCCAGGCATCTTGAGGTCGGGAGGAGGAGGAGGATGGGCAGATGATGAAGAGAGGGAAGGTAAGTGTCTACCTATGTGATTATCCATGTTTCTCCCTCGTGTCCAGGTATATCAGGGCGGGGGTTCTCTTGGGGGAAAGGCAGAAAGGGTTGGTTGATCATCCTGTGATGTGTGATGAGTGTGTGTACGTATGCCAACGCGCCTCCTCCTCTGCTATGACACCTCGCTACCGAACACTTCCAGCACCAGCGGGGTGAGCTGCATGCTGTGCTCGGGCTGGAAGGACAGCGAGCGGTACTGCTTGGAGTGCTCCTCGTTCAGGCTGCGCAGGTCGGCCAGCTTCTGGATCATCTTGGCGTAGAGGAGGCGTCCGCCCGGGTGGTTGACCCGGATGTAGGCCTGCAGCGTCTCTGACATGTGGTCCTGGAGCTGCTCGATGCGGCCGTGGTCTTGGACACCGGGACGATCTGCCAGCAGGGAAAGGAGAGGGAGAGAGAGAGAGAGAGAGAGAGATGGATGGAAAGAGAAAGATCATCAGTCAGACCAGTTTGTCGTTTTGTTGTAGTTCACTGTAATCAGGGTCTATAGGAGCTTATGCTTACACTTATTACAAAATAACACAGATCATACTTTGTTATCATATTGGCTGACTACATAATCCATCCAAAAACTGACAGACAGAAATACGAACACCTGGCAAAGTACTCCAAACCAGTTCTGTGGTATTTCCTGCTACAGTAGGTGTCTCCAGAACTACATGATGACTTACACAGAGACTCACAAGCTGAAAGACGTGTGTTGTTGTTGGTTTTTTTTTTACGTAAGTGAAGAGACTCAGAAATGACATGTGAGTGGTACATGCTCTATAAGAGAAACAAGGTCACGTTATGAATGGACAGTGTTCAAGAGAGATTCCACAAACTTTCTTCCATGTCAGACTATTAGAAGTAAGCAATTGTCCATTTTGTATATAGTGTGTGAATATGAATTAAATGTCCCATCCTGAGGCTTGTTTTAACATATAAACTTCAGACAATGCACTGGGTTTATAACTTCCACAAAAATACTTTTTTTTTTCAAGAAATCACAAGAAGTCCTGTCTCGCATAAACACCAGCTTTCCAGCACAACGTTCACGCCCAGTCAAAACAATGCCGTCTCTTATAGCCGGATACAGCATTCTGAATATCTGTCTGGTTGCGTAACTTTGGAATTTGTCTTGACAAACTGCGAAATATGTTGTTACGAAATATGTATGATATATATATATATATATATATATACTGTTGAATATATTATTATATATATATATATATATATATATATATATATGATACACTCTGAGACAAGATTTCATCTGTAATGAAAAACTAACATTTTAATATAATTCTATTTTAATACATACATAGTGCCGTATAAACTGAGATCAGGTATACTGCTCTATATTGCAGGAAGTGGCACATCTGTGTGTTAATTAACTGAAAATGTTACTACCATACTCCAATTGTCTGTAACTAATCTTGCACCTTTACATATACCTGAAGTACAAGGCCATGCTGAGACTTACTATTAAAAAATGACTATACTATTCCAAAATGTCATATTCTTTCCCTCAGGTTTTCTTTGCCTATATTCATTTACATTTCAAAAGAATCACACAATAAGGTCACAATAAGAAATTTGGAAAGCATGTATTAAAGCTCATTGGCTCATAATCTCACAACAGCCTTTGACATGTTTTAGATGAGTTTGCATCATCCATTCTGGAAGTCAGCCTTGCAGCTTGATGACTGCATTCATTCACAATTTTCAATTTGTCACTGAAAGCTCACAAACATTCTTCACATGTTCCTGGCAGCGTCAGAAACACACTAAATCTCCGTTGTGCAGCCAGCAACACGGACCCCGTGCTACGCTATTTGTACTTTCCCCTACAAGGGCTTGTTCGTAAAGAAAAAAGAAGAAAAAAGGGGGAAAAAAGCTGGGAATACACCTACACTGTGAACATACAAATTAACACACAACACAAGCAGTACCTGGGGAGAGCAGGCAGATGGCCATGAGCAGCACGTGTTCCTCCTCGTGCAGGTTGAGTTTCTTCAGACCGACTTGGAACTTCACCAGCGGCTCCAGCAGATCCAGAGTGTGACCCGCTATGGAGGACGACACAAACACACCGTCAGCTTTGGCACTGCGACAGGGGGAATGTGTATTGTGCTTTCCTAACGATTTATAGAAGAAAACACACTTCTCACAGTTGGCTTCAGTGCTCTCTATGTATATTCTTACATTGCGGACAGAATTGCTTCCTGCTCTGCATGTGTGAGTGAATAAAAACTGAGTGTGTGTTTGTGGCTGCTTTATTGCTTCCATGAAAATACCTGAAAACTTTGCAATGTGCAAGTGTGCGTAGAAAAGCAGTATGTGGGTGATCATGCAAGGCTCCGTTATATAAGGTGGGAGAAAAACATAATAAAAACATTAAAAAAAAAAAATCACAGCTGCGTCATCATCATTACCGATGCAGCGCTCGATGTTGTGGCCTTGATGGAAGCTTCCAGGGCATTGGGTACACAAGGAAGAAGAGGAGTGTGTGTGTGTGTGTGTGTTGAGAGGATGTGTGATTAACAAGCAAGGACTCCAACACCCTGTGTGTGCACAATCCAAACATGCCGCTCAAATGTTTATGTACTGATTCCACAGATGATCCTGTTATTTTAGTTACAAAACCACGGTGAGATGTCAACGAACCCTTTGTAACGTCGTTGATGCAGTATTTGAAGTCAGGTCCTCCGCAGCTCCAGGACATGTCCTCCAGACTGAAGGACTGGTTTGAACGCAGCATGATGATCTCGATGGCACTCGACTTTAATAGAGCGATCTGGTCTTCAGCCGTCAGCTCTCTGGAACAGTCACAGATGCAGAAACGTTCACAGTCAATGTCTTCGTACCGTATCTACTTCTCAAAAAAACCCTCATATTCATTTTAACCTCAGTTGTACAGAAACTGCATAGTCAGTGCAAATGTTTTCAGTAAACACATTAATTGACCAATTTCAGCGTATCACACTGTATTCTGTAGACATTGCCAAGAAATAACAATAAATTGCAGCACAGAAATGCAAATATATAATTGAGGGAGGTTTGCAGCAGAGCAAGTGTAATATTCCATGGAAGAAAATGTACAAATATGAAAATGAAAAATAAATAAATAAATAAATAAATAAAATAAATAATAATAATCACCATTACACTGTCTCTCCACCAGAGAGGACTGACAAACACATTATTAAACTGTAAAATGTGTCACTAAATATAAAGCTTGGTCATCTTCAACAAACGCAAAATACACATACAATATAAACGGTATGTTTTGTGATTGTTAATAAATTATAAATGTATGGAGTTGTGCCATTCAAGCCTCCGATTAACATAGTGGCTAAAAGATGGAATGACAACCACTGGGCCCAAAAAGACTTTCCCTGTAGACTTAAATTGGGAAAGCAGATATTTTTTTCATTTGAGGTAAATCAACTTCACAGTATGAATACTTGAATCGACCTTATTTAAACCATTAGGTCCTAAAACATGTGAACTACAACTTTTTTTTTTTTTTTTTTTACTGTGTGATGTGTGATGATGATTTAACGGACATGCCCGAAATAAACAAATAAATAAATAAATAAATAAATAAAGTAATAGCTGAATCCAGAGTTATTATCCTTCCTCAGTCATGTGAATGAGCCCGACAGCCAGCCTGGACCAAGAGCATGGAGGCAGGGTTAAAGGAAACGCCAGTGCTCTTGCTTTATGGGCCCATGGATTGCAGAAAGATGCGAGTCATTTTATATCAAGTCAAACTTTTTTTCGCTTTACCGGGCGCCAGCCTTAGGAATGAATAGGGCGCCACCTCCAATGCCGTATCCAGTTCTCTTCATACATCCATGGTGCTCTTGGGTAGACAGAGCTAATGTATAGTTATGTCCACTGGTAGTGTGTAGGAAATAAACACTCAAGGACAAATTCACAAAGAATGATTGCACCATAATAGAGCATCACTTGCGACCGCTCCATCTCAACGTCTCGCAGAAGATAAGATAAGATGAGTGCCATTTACCATGTTTTGTCTGATTACAATTGTTCATGTGGCAAGTTCCATCTAACAGATAACAGTCAAACAGTCAGGAAGTTCTACTCGACGTGTGTGCATGTCTGTGTGTATCTGGGAAACTTATAAGGAAAACAAGCACAATGAATGTATTATATGGTTACTGTAGCAACAGTTCGAACCCCCAGGCTTGATGGGGCCATAAAAGCACACACACATAAAAGTGCTCGTGCAGACTCAGTGAGTCTTTGGCAAAACCCCGTCCTCAACACTCCATAAAGTCCTAGGTTACATTCAATATTTTCTGTTTAAACAGTACTACAGGTGTAACTTGAGGAAGACCAAAAACCTTCACCATTACTATCAGAGAAAATGATTCCTAATACTGATGACTTTTTCTTGTTTTTCTTCTAAAGAAATTGTAAAACTTGCAGCAGAGCTTTTCCAGAGAAGAACCCAACAGAAGCAGTGTTACAGTGTATGGGGCATATATACCGGTACAAAGTATTTAGGTCATTTCAAACCATGTTTTATTAAATGTTGAGCATTGAATATATAGTGGTTTTGTGAATTTACAATACTTTCTTATCAGAGAAGGTAGAATGGACAATATTCAGCAAGTGCTTCCTAAATCAAGGCTCAGGATTAGGTTGAAGGAGGTTCAAGAGTCTAATTGGAGATAATCCGGAGGTCCAGGACGAGAACATGTCTGAACACCTTGAGTCAACGCTTATAGCTGCAGAGCTCCCTGGATATCGTAGTTCTGCGGTATCTTCTAAGAAAAGAAAGAAATCCCAGACTCTTCAATACTCCCAAAGGAAACCCCCCTAACTGCACACAGATGAGACTCGGCTCAACAACGAGGCAAGCAGCGGGAATAAATGGAGGTAAATATGAAGCAAGAACATCAACAATTACTCTTCTGTTTCATAACAAGCAAACACACATGCATTATGCATCTACATATGCTTCTGCTCCATTCTTTTATTCCATGGTCACTGTATGTGCATACATTTATAAACTTATCGCTCAGCACAGCATGATAAAAGCTACAGCCTGTTCCAGCGTATTCTTGGAAGAGCTTGTTTGTTACGGAGTTATAATAGGACCTCACCTTACCCAATAATTTCCCACAAAACGTGTAGCCAGCGAATCAGTGTGCTCTGCGTGTGGGCGATGAGCTCGCTTGGGATGCTAGCCTTCGTGTCTGTGCGTGCTTCTGGTTGGATTCAGCAGCATTTTACTAGTCAACAAATCATTACCAGAAGCCAGTAAAGCAGCAGAAAGCTGCAAGGGTACTAACGTTTAATTTTGACCACAATCAGACGCACTGCACCAGAGGATAACTGCATATACTGCAAATCAATATCAGAGCCCTTCTGAGCCAATCAAAGGTACAGGTCAGCTTCAGCAGTCTTGATTAGGGTTGCAACCAGTGCTTGAATTGGAATAAAAAAGGTGCCAGTACTCTAAATCAGCAACTGCACAGCACGAGCGCTTGTGGCTCTCGTGGATACCATGTGTACCCTATACTAGTTGCTTAGATAAACCATATACTAGTTGATCATTTTCACACACACATTTCTCTGTTAAAAAAAAAAAAAAATTTGTTTGTCTGAAATGGATACAATGTACAGTGAAATGGCAGCTATGTGTGGCTTTATTGTAGCTACTTGCTTTCTGCTTGCTTGTTTGCTCTGTCTCTCAACTTGCTTGCCCTAGTGAGAGAGCTAGAGAGAGAGAGAGAGAGAGAGAGAGAGAGAGAGGAGAGAGAGAGAGAGAGAGAGAGAGAGAGAGAGAGAGAGAGAGAGAGAGAGAGAGGCTGTCTTGGAATAAAGATATCACAACTTAGATACTCACTCTTGAATTCCTCTGTCTAGCTCTCTCCATCCAGAGAGGGTGACCGGTTTTATTTTTCCATTTCTGCTCCCTGTACATAAATAACGGCGGAGGTAAATAACGGCCGGTCTCTAATGGAGGCGAGGGCAAGTGTCGACAGGCAGCGTTATTTCCACGCTTCCCATTGTCGCGAAGATTTTTGGCTGATGCTATATTAGGGGATTTACGGTATGCCCTGAAATGCATTCGACTGACGGCAAGTGTGGAGAGACAGTGCGCCGCAGCCTCCCGCAAGCTCTCGAAAATCTTTCAAACTGAAACTTGTCGATCTAAAATGAATACAGATTCATCAACTGCATAGCTTATTATAGGTATCCACAACATGATAAAAGAACTACAATATGCGTACCTAGATGCGTCATGAGGTGGCGGTACGCTGTAAGAAGTAACGGTACGCAGATGGGTAAAAATCAGAAGTCCCGGTACTGCGTACTGGTGAGTACCGGCCCAATTCAAGCACTGGTTGCAACTAGCAATGTCTTTCTTTGTTATTTTATATCAGTTAATCTGACAATTTTTTCTTTATTTAATGCTTCAATTCGCTTGATCTTTTTGTCTTGTGAATGTCATAAAACAGTAAGTGCCCATCACAATTTTCCAGAGCCAAAATGACATATATAATTCTAATGATTTAAAACAGACAAAATGCAAATGTCTTTCTGTCTTTCATCACAATAGTTAAAGGTAAAAGTCTTTATTCATCAGCACAGGAAGTCATGCTTCATTCATAATTCTGACATTCAAATTGGATGTCAGCATTTGAATGCTGTGCAACTTCCTGCCTTTGTTCTCATGCCCATTCATTGTTTTTAAACCCCGTATTTCTGCATGGTTGCAGATAAATACTGGGTTACACAAATATTCTACTCAAATCCATATTTGTCTTTTCGCTTTTCAACATGTTCACTGTGGTTTAAAAGCTTTAACTGTGCTCTTGTGCTTGCCTCTCTTAGGAAGGCATGCACTAAGAAAATCATGTTTACTGATTTATACAAATAAAAAAATCAATCCAGAGGTCATCTAAGAGAGGTCATCAAGTCCATGCTTCATTTGTGGAAAGATATGAAGCATAGAATGACTCAGTGAAAATCTGCAGCACCAAGGACAGTGCTGAGGCCACTGTTACCATGGTAAGCCTCGAGGAAGGAGCCTCAAATGTACACCTTGGACAGCTTATCGTGCAATAGGTTTGTGTGTATTAAACATACAGTGTGCATTCATTAGTACTGATTTGTGTGCGTGGATTACAATGTTTTGTATTTTTAGTTTGAACTTTTATTGGATAGACTGAGGGGAAATCTTCAGCACCAAGGACAAATGTTTTTTAAAAAGCTTTTAATGGAATTTCAAATATAAAGATCATCCTTCAAAGCGTATTTGTGCATAAAACATGGTAATAAAACTTCCATTACTGCTTCATGCTTTGTGTGTGGCTTATAGCAGCCAGTCTGCTGGGGGTTGTTGCAGTGATGCTGACCGCCACTGCTTTAGAGCCACTACGCTGCAGCAGGGTTTTTTATTTCAGTAATATTCAGTTAAGTTTCAACTATGGATGCGTACTGGATAATATCTGTGCTTTCTAATAAAAGTGATAACTTATGGTGTGTATGCAAATCTCCACGGCACCCCCCTCCCGTACGTTCCCACGTGTCCGTTTGTACCTGAAGCCTGGGATCATCTTGGCGAAGCCTATGACCTTCTGGATGCTGTAGGAGACCAGGTCAGCCAGGTGGGGCAGCATAGAGAGCTTTGTGTCCTCCTCACTGGAGTCTGGACTGCTGGCGCCATCCTGGTACATCATTAACAGGTTGCTGAAGTTCATCTTGGTGTCCAGAGACTCTGTTTGAGGAGGGGATTAGGAGACAAGATGAGTAAGGAAGAAGGAAGAGATTAAGTGGCACTAAAACAAATATATCAGAAGGGAATCCACAGCCATGAGGAGTATTGAATACTGTTAGTCGAAAACTGTTATCATTTTTATAGTACTTTAAGAAGATGCTTTCTTTCCTATACTTGGATTGTGATGAAACACTAAAAATAAATAAAAACATATAAACAAAAAGCTGGCAAATTAAAATATTCCCATTAATATTTACCTTTGGAAGACTAATGGATATTAGCTATAGTTTTAAAGGTACAATTAGCAAAATGCAAAAAAGGAAAATCTACATTAAAGCCAAACTTAGATGAGTACAAATATACAAAACATATAAAATATGATTTTTATTTTGATTAAATTCAAAACTGCCTTTGTTTTGGTAATTGCAGACCTGTTCAGATGTGTGGATATGCTGTTACATTGACAGTAAACAACATAAATTGGAACAAAATCCTTCCCTATTTGCAAAATCCTGGCATTTTTTTAATTACCAAGATGGTGGCATAGGCCCACCACAGATTTATCAAGACTGAAAATATTTTTACACACGCAATAAGAAGGAATTTAACTCGATACCCAATTGTCTGCTTCAAAAGGCCCAGGGTCAAGGTCGCCTGCAGAGGTCTGTGGCAATGTTTAACCTACTCAACCTGTCAATCACGGACCCCATCTTGTGTACCATTGGTTTGTTCATATTCATGAATGGTGATCAAAGTTTACAAGAGCACAGGAGTTATTCATAGATCTAGCCTCTTAATTTTACTCTTAAAGTTCACCACATCAAAAATAAATTATTGCTGGGGGATCCTAGGGTGTTCGAGTCCAACCCACCACAGTCTCACAAAATCCTGAAAATACTGACGCATGTGGAGCTTGTGTGCTTGTCACTCTAGTGAGAGGCCTTGCAAAGTGAGATAGCAGTAGGTAGATGTTGAATGGGCTTTCAATGGCAAAGACCTTAGTGAGAGCTCTTCATGACTGCATCCTTTGTAAAGTTAACCCTGAAGCATGGAAGAGAAAAAAGAGGATGGAAAAAAAAAAGGACAGAAGTAGAAGGACTCTCACCAGGTGAGTGGTTGAATGAGTCAGAGGAGGCATCAGACAAAGAATGAAGGGAGGCGGCTCTGCTGGCACTGCGTGTTACTGGGCCTTCACGCACAGGAGGCTGTGAATACACACAGAGAAACACAGATAGTCATATCACTATTAATATATCACAATGTAATACACGACACAATGCACTGCAGGCACCCAACCAGAACCGGATTATTTCCATGTTTACACGAAGATTCAAGTTCTCTAAAAAGCAATACAATATGTTTTTCTTGAAAAGCATCAGTTTGTTGCCACATGACATCAGGTTTTTATGAAATACGCATCCACATTATCTTAAGGAAAACAACACTTCTGGAAAAACACAAATTTTAGACTAATTGGAGGTGGTTTAGTGGTCTTGAAAGGTTCACATTGAGTTCAAAGAGACACCCACAACTTAATATCTGGTTGGTTGTGGCTGTCTGCTCTGCACAGTGTGTGCTGGAAGCACACTGGATGTCAATAAATCACAGACGAAGGGAAAAGTGTTTTGAGACTTTCTCAGACGTTCCGTCCGATCTGCAACCTCCGTCGCATTTACTCTTGACGACCCGATTGTTGCTCTCGCCAGAGCGAACGTCGCCTGAAAGTATCAAGTTCGGAACGTGGAGGAAGAAATTATGACGCCTCCGTCGGGTGGTTAAGTGCTTTTGGTGACTCTTGTTACGTGTGTTGAGTAAATTGAAAACACACAGGCAACAAACAGTGACAGTGACTGACATGTTGCCCTGAAGTATATATGTCTGTGGTCGGAGACACTATTTACAGCTATGTCAAGATCACAGGAGTGGTGCTGAATGCCTTTCATTTACAGCAGACATTTAAACCGCTCAATAATAAATCTGGCTGTCACTACCACCTCACATGTGTTTATGCCTCGTGTGATCTTAACTGATATGAAGACCAGAGGCGATAAATTATAAAAGCACAGTCAAGTGCACAGAAATGCAATAAAACCAGCCACTAGTATTGTTTTCAACTTGTGCGTGTGTGTCATCGTTGCATAATGTGGTCCTGGAAACACCTGTTGGAACAGGAGCTACAGAGAGACCATAGTGAGCACTTTGCCAGATGTTTATATTTCTGCCTGTTTTTCTGGGACAGATATTCTCACTGTTAAGTTATTAAGTAAAGAATGAAGCTGTGAAATGTTCTGTATGGCTAAATTATATTAACAACCAGAGTGGAGGTGTGTGCATGGTCCTGTGTGTCGATGTCATGTGAGGGACGGGCTGCTAAAAAATCAATTTCTAATAATAATAATAATCAGTCCCTGAGATCATGTGTATCGGCACAACCCTAATCCACATGCTGCCGTTGCCAAGGAGATACCGCATGGTGTTACTACCGTCTAGAAAGCCCATGAAACAGCTCTGCGAATTGTTAATCGACTTTGAAGCAGATTTTTATGCTTCAAGTACATTTCCTTTTGACTCCTTTTGCCAATTATAGTTATGGATAAAAACGTACAGAAAACGCTCTGTCATGTTATGGTGAAGCCGACCAGATGATCTCCATATGCTATTATTAGGTTTTTGTGTGTGTGTGTGTGTTTGTAACGTGTAACTCTCGTATCTGTCTTAGTCCACCCGCTGCATATTTTTTTTAAATGCCAAAAAGAGAGATGAAACCACGCCCTCTTCCCTATGACAAAAGTCTTGACGCAGCGTCGACAACATGACAGCTACAATATCTTGGAAAATAGCAATACGGCACGGGGCACTTAATTTGATGGATTTACTGTTTATCAGACCACAAATGGAATAATAATTACACCCCGTGCTCACTCCACACCGCTGGGAGACTGCTTTCCCAGAAGGAGAACGGGCGCCAGGAGACGGACCGCCGAGGCTGTAGCCGCTTTCATTCGGCCAGCACAAAGCGCCTCCATCTCCAGAGAGACTGTCTGCTGTACTCTCCTGGTTAAGCTGATTACAGTACGTCCGTTGGCATGGAAACATGGTGGAATTTGTAAGCTAATGTTAGCTAGCCAGCCGCTAATTAAGTAAAATGAAACAACTTGCAAGAAGCTTCATCTACTAGATAAATCAGTAACGACACACATTTATTTATTTATATAAATGTTCAAACAGAAAATGTATATAAATTTGGTCAGAAATGTCAACAGCATTGACATGTCGCATTAAAGTACCACTTATTTGATTTAGTTTAAACCTTACAAAAGACATACCAGTGTACAGTGACTCTTTAACCTCTTGAGAATCGAGTATCTATGATGGCAGGCTGCTAACTTGAAAATGCATCACGCACATTGTGCTGTATCTAACGTGATGAAAAAAGAACATTTGCTTCTGTATCTTTGTACTGTAAAATTAAGTATTATGGCCTCATTCCATGCTTAAGGGAACCCTCCCTTTTGTTGCATGACATGACATGCTCCACCCATATTTATGGTGGACAACAAAGTGCTTTTGGCGGCAGAGAGGATACATGAAAAGTGAATGTGGTCTTGGTAAAGGAGGAATCTTTGTACAGGACTAACCCTGAAGCGGGAGAAGTCAGAATAGGAGGCATCGTAGGTCTTGTGGTGAGCTTCCACCAGACTGGAGATGATCCGGGCCTGCTCCTCATTCAGACGTGGCCTCATCGCCTCTCGGGCTGCCTCCTCCTCTTTCCTCTTCAATATCATGTCCTTCTTCCTCTGAACCTCCTCGTCTGTCAGTATGACTGCAATAGAATACGGAATGGAGGATATTTTTAAATATCTTGCATTGAACAGACAAAAAAACTCACATACATTTACAAATACTGATGACAATGCTGATTTAAGAAACAAAGGGGGGAAAAGCCAAATCACTGAAGAGTACCATTCAACACACCTTCTCGTTTCCTGCCTTAAACTTTAAACACTTTACATTATCTGCATTACAATTCCACACGCGAATGAACTAACTGTCTTGCTGCAGGACTGTGTTTAAAAAAATAGTTACTTGTCAGCAGTTAAACAAAGTTAGCCTTCAAAACTAAGCTGTAATTTAAGATCCAAATATTTTCATCCCAGGTTACATGAACCATACATCTCCTGGTCAGGAGAAAAGGCCTGTCACGTCTGCTGCCTTTTTATGCGGCTGATGCGGTGGGTGTTGGATGTTTGAGTGCCTTTTGCCTTATTCATGCTGCAGGAGCAGAGACTGCAGGCAGAGTGGAACGGTGGTGCAGAATGGATGAGACACTGTTCAGAGTGGCTCTCTCTGGTTGGACGGGATGAAGGGGATCTTTTGGGAATTTCTGGGTTTGCACGCCACTTCCACATGTCTAAGAGAATTACATTAGTTTGTGATCTTACATTCACAACACTCATCCTTTAATACAGATCACAACAGATTTACATCCATCTCTGTTGGATTTAAAAGCCCAACGCCCTCCAAGACATAAATAATGAATACTGTGAAATTAAGTTTCATCAACATAAAAAAAACTTTTGTCAATGTTAGCCATCTGGTTAGATCAGTCAACATTTACATTTAGGTCATTTAGCAGACGCTTTTGTCCAAAGCGACTTACAATAAGTACATTTGTCAAAAGAAGGAAAAAAAGAAACCACAATGTATCATTGCTGATAAAGTAAGAGCTAAAAAATAGAACAACAGTTCTACGATCAGAGTGCTATAGGTAAGGGTCTTTTTTTTATTTTTTTTTGGGGGGGGTGTTAGTGGGTCATGCTATGTAGAGTCGAGGTGAAGTCTGAACAGGTGAGTCTTGAGCCTTTTTCGGTAGATGGCAAATGACTCTGCTGTCCTGACATTGGTCGAGAGTTCGTTCCACCACTGAGGCGCCAGAACAGAGAAGAGTCTGGACTTTGCTGAGCGACATTTGTTTGATTTCAGTGATGGTGGTACCAGCCGGCCAGCTGAAGTAGAGGAGCGAAGTGCTCGCTTCGGGGCATGAGGTTTGACCAGCGTTTCAAGGTAGATCAGCTTATTGCAGCACATAAATGAAGCTTATTGCAGCACATAAATGAACAGAACTGAAAACATTGGCTCTGTGGCTGCTGTGAAAATACCGTGTAAATGACAGAATAGAAACAGATAAGGCAGTAAATTCAGATGTGGTGGATGGATATCGTGGAAAGGCTCAGTTAGTCACACTACCAACAGCACCTCGGTCGATTGGCTTTCTAAAATTGTAATTTTAACTCACAGTGCCAAATCTCTGGAGGTCTTTCTGTGGCTGACTCTCCACCAGCTGCCGCTGCTACAGTTTTAACCGTTGTTGTGGAACGTTTATTTTAAACATTCAATGAATTCAGAATCCCCTTTACCCTTGCCCAACACGCAAATCCTGCACGAGAATATTTGCTTTTAAAGACGCCTCTCAGCACAGTCGAAATGACCAACATCTGGATGTGTGCTGCAGAGTGGTCACTCATGGTGTGAAACAGGAAACCCTGGAATACAAGCTGTGCCTAAAGAGATTTCATAAAGATGAAAAACAGGCGGCTGAAATGTTCCCTGCGTGGATGAGACATCTGTAATGAGGTTGTCTGAAAAAAATCCTTCTGTGTTACATTTGTTGTTCAACTACTTAGCAAAAGCTGTTGTTTTCTTTTTTGCTTAAATTGAAACACATTTTAATATCGTTGCCATTGTTTGCACTGTTAGCAGCTAGCTGCTGACTCAAGTGTTGAGGACCGTGTGGGGGCATTCCCCCAGTAGACATTGTTTAATGTTGCTCATGGCAAGAAACGTCCAGCACATACAGGACAGTGTGCCATGAGTGCAGAGCCAACAACACACTAGAACTGTGCAGTTGTATATACCCGGAGTAAATGTTTACCACTGAACTAAAAAAATACACAGCATTTGCAGCTATTATCCACGTGGTGCAGGTCCGAAGCTCTGTGGGCCACTGCTGGAGTAATGCACTGACCCCTGAATGCCTCGGCCCATATTATCCTTTTGACTCTCTGCCACAGTGACCGATTACTCATGAAGCGCTCAACTGTGCAGACAGACAGACATCATGACTGCCAAAGAGAGACAGGCCCAGAGCCATGAGGTCACAACAGGCGCACATACGCTCCGACGGTCTGGCAGCAACACAGACAGCGTCTCACTATTTATACTTAACTTGACATTAAATTTAGCTCCATCATATGATGCCATTTGTTTAGGTTTATAGGCAGGGATCATTTTTAAGAGACGGAGACAAAAGCTCCATACACTATTCTGTTTGTCTGCTGCAAACTACTACAAACAACTAAATTTGCGCTTAACATACTTATTTTTTAATGCCCTCCCCTGTTAATACAACCATGCCTAGAAGTGTTTATCTGTAACCTATTATTAAAATGTCAGTGAAATATGTTTGGGCCTTGACAATTGTACATATTGGAATCAAAAGGTATAAATACACCAAATAAATGCACATTTTAACAGTAACTGCTAGTTTAAGAGACTGATGAGATGGCATGGATGACTCGAAATAAATGGTGCTCAGATCATGCACCTCATACTAAATACTGGTTGTGTTCCTGGAAGCTGCAAACAACTATATTTGAAGTGGATTTTCAGTGATTGCACCCTGAATTGCAACCAGAGAAGCGGCGTTACGTAACCACAAAATGTGGCGATGCAGACAACAACAACAGTTTGGCTACACAGGCTTAAAAAGGCAACTGAATGACTACGACTGCTTAGCTAACCAAAGGATTTTCTTGGCTTTCATCTCCTTTTACCCACCGTCATTAATTAGGCGTTGGCTGCGCTCCAGTGTCCAACCAGTACCAAGCCAGCAGCGCATTGCCGAGAACAACCTCTCGTGGTGAGGACATCCAAGTACGCTGCTAGAAGCCCGATCATGAATAGGCACAGTTTGGTCAAAGTTTTGGCACAGGCTGTCAAAACAGCTATACTAAGGCCTGGGACATGATTGAACTAGTCAGTCTCCAGCCAAGTTTGAGCCCCAAATGGCATCATTAAGGCAGGAGTTTACAAAAAAAAAACAACGGACCATCAAAGGAACATCTTGACCACCCCACTGCGCTTGGCAGACACACCAAAAGAAACCAAAAGAAAGTTGGCTGTTTGAAAAAGTGACTGATTAGACGCGGTGATGTGGTGCTCTGCTTGGCAAAGAAAAGAAAGGCAGAAAGAAAGGCAAACAGTGAGGCAGAGAAGGGGGTGTTTAGTCAACCCCAGTAATGCCAGAGACCCTGACAAAGAGAGAATGGCACAGTCTCCTTGTAGTGGAGGCCAGAGGTTCTCAGCAGGTTTACTCATTAACCAGCTGAGTGACCAGTTAAACACTGTGGATGCTGCTCAGGTTTGGTGTGATATACGCCAAGCTGGATTTAGTGTGTGGCCGATATTTGTTCTACAGCTGCCCTGGGAGTGTGATGCTCCGAGAGGTAAATTCAGGTCAGGCAGCCACACATGCAGGGTGTCATGCTAAATGGCTTACCAATAACTCTCAGTGGACATGTGCATGGTGACAGGAAGACATGGGCTATAAGCAGCAGATACTACTTAGCCATTTTTATAAAATGCCTTCATGTGGGCTTTAGTCCAGTTTAGTCCCTGTTGACTTGTTTTGGTTGACTTATTGCTGAAACAGATGTGCTATATTTCAAGGGTGCAGTAAGCAAGGAATGCATGAGCTTATTTTCAACTGTAACTTTCTGGTTTCTTACAAATATGAAAACAAAGATTCACGTTTGAAAAACCTATGATTTATTCTATATGGAGAAAATTGACAAAATTGTGGATCTTATTGAAATTCAATCAGCTGTAAAACGTTATCCTTTGGAATTTGTCGAAATATATTATTTAAAAAAATATGAATGTTATTATTATCATTATCATCATATTTTATTAAAATATTAAATAATTGATACTATTTAAGACAATCAGGGTTTTTCCCTACCAATATGGGTGTTGATTTTTTTCTTTTATTTTCAAAGCAGTTAAACTGAATAGAACAGAAAAATAAAGTACATGGTAAATTTGGTACTGGCTCGCCGTCGCTGATGTATCACCTCGTCAGCTAAATAGCTGACCTGTTGGGGAGCTACAGCCAATGAGAATGCAGAAAACACGGTATTTGAGATCAAATAAAACTGTTTTCAAATGGTCCGAGATAAGCTGAGCAACAAGACATTTTTATTTTACTTAGCTGCCAAACACACCTCCATTTGACATGTCGAGCCAACAATGAATTAAGCATCTGGCACTTATGGCAATGCAGGTGTAAAGCTTGTCAAAGAGACAGAATACAAAAGACTGAGAGAGAGGGTGAAGAATACAAAGTAGGGATGCAAATAGAGGACGGCACGCAGGAGAAGACACTGAGGGTGATTATTCAAATATTGAAAGGCTAAAACGTTTCAGAAATTCTCCTGTGATTCCAATCTTGTGAGGAATAAACACCTGCAAAAACAGGCAAACAGCATGCAAATGCACACACACACACACACACACACACACGCACACACGCACACACACACACACACACACACTCACACACTCACTCACTCGGGGGAGGGAAGGGGAGAGGGGGAGGTCTTCTCCTGGCATGTCTCTAACCTCAGTCAAACAAAGACAGCGTAGAGGTGTTTACTACGAACTCAGCTGGCACAGCTCACAGAGGGCTCACAAACATGCACTACACACACACACACACACACACACACACACACACACACACAACACACACTTCAAACTGCTTGTTGGTCAAGCTTAGATAAAGCTGCAAACATAAGGGAGAGAATATCATAAAGGCAGGCAAATGCTTGCCACAAGACAAGGGGTAACTGGATTGTAATCAATCCTCAAATATACGTTCATGAACAAAATATACCATCTTGCATTAAAATTTGAGTTATATTGGGAAAACAATGCATGAATACATCTTGAAACTTCATCTTAGGAAATCTTGTTCAAAATGTCTTTCAAGAAGCCACAAAACAATGTTGTTTAGGTTATCCTATGAAAGATGAATTACTTCAGTACAAGCACACTTATTTGCCAGTGAAGCAAAAAAATGTAATGACAATATTAATTTCTTAAGGATAAAGACTCTGCCGGGGCCCCTCATATTTGTCAGCGCTGTAAAAAGAAGGGCCGCTGAAACGCACAAACATGTGACGGCTGTTTAGGAACGAGCTAATAAGACCAACATGCAGATAAGCACAACAAGTCATGTTTTCCTCTTCGTGGCTAGTCTGTCAGATGAGCTTGTGTCTGGTCATATTTCATCTCTGTGTTGTTTACATGCCTGTCTCTTTTACAACTTTACATGCTGTTATGTATGCGTACATGCACCCATGCTGGAGAGAAGGAGATCTTTACAGCTAGTATGGAGTAAAGTAAATCCATTTTACATGAGGACATACCAGATAACCAGTGGAATCGAAGAAGGTGGTCTAGAGAGGACCGCCTACTTCCGGTTTTCGTGTTTTTTGGCCCACAATACAGATTAGCGCCGCCTGTTGTTTTGGAGACATTACATCTCGCGCAAGAACGGAACGTATGGCGTCGGCTGTAGTTCCGTAGGTGTGAACCGGCCATGTCGAGTCTGCCATGTTAAGTAGCCCGACTTCATTTACCGACGCAAATCGGGCAGTCGGTCCGGTGTGGACCCGCCTTAAAAGTTGCTCAAATGGGCTCTGCTGAGAATAGACTGTTTCTGTGCCTGTACCTTTAAATACTAATGAGCTCCGTCTGTCATTGCCTATTTGGAGAGAGACGGAGACGATGCTGCTTACGCTAGTGGAAGCATGCGCCAATGTTTACGTGGATGTATCACTATGGCTCGCCTATGTGTCTCAGGTGAAGTTGCTGGGTCCCGTATGGTTGGGACAGATCCTTTTACGAGGGTCAGTGTCGAGGCAAAGCCAGCTTTGTACTGACCCTCGTTACTGAAGCAGTCCAATGTGAAGTGGTTAGCACACACATACAAGCTAACACGAACCGTAGCCGGCACATTGTCATTAAAAATGAAACACAACCACTGTCTCTTCTGTTCTTCTGTAGCTGGGACAGAATGCAAGCACATGTTGATTTGTACAACCAACAACAGAGCAATTAGCATGTCTAGCTCTGAGCGACGACATTGTGAAACACTGCTATCTCACTGTGTCTCACTTCAGGACACACCGAACTCCACCTCGGTGATGAACGCCCCCTCTGAGATATCTCCCATCATCGTGCAGAGGAGGTCGGCCTATGCAAATGAATCCCTTCATTACATTAACGGGAGCTGAATCTGAACAGCCCGTAGGAGCATCGTTGTACCAGTGGGTGGGCTGCAGAGACCATGCAGGAGTCGCTTGTTTTCCTCATCCTGGGAGTTGACAGCCTCAGGGAGGACCAGTTTATAGGTGTAGAGACCAGAGGAAACATGTTTTTCATAATATGGGACCTTTAATAAACGTAACTTGTGGATCTGTAGTGTATGATACCATTTTGCCGATTGACTGTGACTTCAATAAGACTGCAGACGAACACATACCTGTAGTCTTTAGACGACTGTGATGGGAATCAACCAGAGTCAATAATACGAATTTGCTCTTTTAATGCCAAGCACAAATCACTAGCCAGCCATCCCAAAGCTTTTCAGCATCACCCTGGAGCGATTCTGCCTTTGCAGTTGGCATTAAGGCAGAATTCTTGAAACCGGTTTATTACTGCCGAAGGTCAGCTTTTCTACAGGCAGTACAGTACAGTTCACAGACACAGCACAGACATGCGGAGCAGCTGTAAGTACAGTGGACTTCCTTCGCCCCATGGAACCTGAATGCTAACCGTCTGAGACAAAGAGACCATTTTATACTAATAAGCCAGGCTCCTCCCACTCACTCTACTCGCAATACAGACACTCCAATGTCATGTGGCTATTTGTGGTCAACACAGTGGTTATCAGAAGGCTGAACCCTGCCCTGCATCATCTCTGTTACACACACACACACACACACACACACACACACACACACTAACACACACACTCACACACAGAAATGTGGGCAAGACCATCGTGTGTCTCTTTGAAGAAAGAGAACCATTGTTGTCCAGGACTTAACCCCCCCCTGGCTTCCTTCCTTCCGCCCATGCTCTCTCCTTCATTCTCCTCTTGTCATCTACTACTTGTCATGGTTATGCTGATACAGTGCTGTTGGTGCTACTTCCTATTCGTTTGTTCAAGTGCACACTGTCTTGCAGGCCTTGTTATGAAGAAAAGCCCTCTTTAACATTTAAATAGGTGTGACACAGGGCCAAAGGAGTAATAACTAGCGGATAATATGATCATTTGTATGCAAAATAAAGAATTAGTAATTATGATTCAGCTGTGACAAGGTGTCATTTTGTGTGAACATGGGGCTGAGCTGATGTCTCTGTCTCTCTTCACAAAGCCCTCTACTTGTATTACATCCTGGTACTTTATGCATAAGCAACATGGTTGAGAGCAGAAGCGTGGCATACAGCCTTTCAAACATAACAAGCGTGCAATTTCCATCAGTTAAGATAAATTACCACACTTTGATTGATACCATCAAAACCTCACTGATGATAGGAAAGCCCATCGGCTTCTTAGAAAAGCACCATTAAATACAAAAACTATTCTTTACAGCTTGTATTCGACCCAAGCCTGACTTTGCCATATGGTACAACCTGTGTTATGTATATCCACTATTGACTGTCTCCTTGTTTCACATCAGATCAATTTACACACCGCCATTAATTCTATTGGCTGCTGTTCTTCCTGAATGTCTCCTAATATTGAATTAAATGTCATGCAAGCAGGAAACCTGTTTTCTGCTTGCACCAGCCAACCTGGCACTTCATGTCTCCAGGTACATCTAAAAATGCATTTATTGTGTTACAGAGTATAACAAAGCAAATAAAGACAATATCAGTTGTGTTCAAAATCATTCAGTCATTCACTACTCCCTATTCACTATCCAGGGTTTCTATGAAAATCACTGAATAGTGGACTATGTAGAGGAATCTCTAGTGAGCTCATCTGCTAAATGATAAAACACTTTCTGTCAGATTAACGGCAGCTGGTGGGCCATCCAGAATAAATGAAGACGTTTTTTTTTGTAATAAATACATATTGTCAGCAAATGTTCCCCTGGCAAGCAGTGATGCTGTGGATATGTCCAGGGCTTTTATTGTGAAAGATAAGAACAAAAGGAGCAGTATAAGCTCCCGTTGTTAATGTAATAAGCTTATTTTCCCATATTAATAAATAAATACAAAGTACTTTCTGACAGTCTGTGTTGTGATGCACTGCTCCACTCACATTAAATACATTATGTTAGTGCCCCAACTCATGGATTTGTCTTAATCGCTCTGCTCTCTATACTCTCATCCAGTGGCGTCACTAGGCTTTTATTCGGGGCTGAAGCCCCCAGATACTTTTTAATTAGCCCCAAATATAATTTTTATAAAAAAAAAAAATAAAATAAAGAAATAATCATCTTTCTGACGGACCTTGGACGCCCTCGTTTACTGCTCGACAACAGAGCAACAGGTGAGTCAGTACACTTCAGCAGTCGGATTAAGTGTTTACAACAGGTTAGTAGTGAGCACAAGCTCTAGATTACACTGTCTTGTCAGTAATTCAAATGCCTGTAAATGTTTTGAAACCCTCACTTACTTAATGTACTAATGTAAATATATATAAATGCATTGTAAATGTACATCATGAACTTTGTCTGCCGTTAGAATGTTAGCTAGTTAGCTAACGTTAGTGACTGTAGTAACGTTATCAGAGGCATTAAGCCTGTTACTATATGTATTACTTTTCTTCTGTCGTTTACATGCATGCGCAATAGAGCATACAATATTTTTTTTATCCTTTTCCCTCTGGGCTGGGTCATTCATTCGTCATTTTTCCTTCAGTGCAATTCATGATGGTATATAATGCTCCGTTAGTGACCATGGGTTGTACACTACTTTCACTATAGTCCACTATATAGGTTATAATAATTCTCACTATACATTCAGACAGCACTACAATGTTATTTCTATACTTAATAACTAGTAGTGAGTGATTTCGTACACAGCCACAATCACTGAATACTACATAGGATTGAAATAATGATGGATAATGATTGCATAATGAAGAGCACCAATTAAACAATAACTGTAAAACATAATGAGAAAAACAAAAACAAAACATTGTTTGCAATACAGTATTTAAATTAGAGTGAGGAGGTTTAATTTTGGTTTTGAATCTTGTCTAATTCTGTCTAATTGCAAGCAGATATGTCGAGACATGGGTGAAAAAGCAGCTATTCGGTGAGCCAGTCACAACAACTCATTAAATAGGACTGTAGGCTGCCTTGCTCTCACTGGCGTTATAATAAGATCGGAAAATATGGCAATGGCTAAACTAAAACGTCTGTTCAAGTGCAACAAAATAGAAAATTAGCAATGAAACACACCATTAGTTTAACGCTAAGCACTGATCCTGAAAAAGCACCAGGAGCAGATCCAGATGCCTTAATGAATATTACATTAAAGTCAAAGATGCAACATCCTGCTTAATTATTGCCTCAGTATCAATTAAGAAATATAGGAATCTTACGTACTGAACGTTGCAACTGTCATTAGCAGTTTTTATGTAGTCATATAATCTGGTTAGGAGTCTTTAGATGTAAGATTTCAATAAACAATTTAAAACATCCTTCTACAGGGTAAGATGTGAATTTGATGTGACCAAGAAAATGCCAGAACCGTCTCGTCATTTGCGTAAAAAAAAATTGACAAACTGGAACTGCACTACAAATAAGTCAGATCATCTCCTCAGCCTATGTTTGAACTAATTATGTGTTTAGTGTACAGCTAATGACCAATATGAGATCCAAACTGTGAAAAACTGTTGGAACTAGAATAGTGCAGCTTAACTTCACAGCTCCATCTCAAGCTATGACCTCAAAATCAATGCAGCATTGCTGGAACGTCAGACGTGAGAAAAAGTCTACTCACACTCTTTCATCATGCCGATGTCAATGCAGCGTTTGAGACGACAGGCCTGGCAGTGGCGCCGGTTGTCCTTGGTGATGGTGCAGCTCCCGTTGAATGGACAGGTGAAGGCGGCTTTGCGCTTCATGCTGCGCCTATAGAAGAGCGAATCGAATACTCATTTAGCATTGTTTTTTCTCTGTGGTGGTTCTTATACTGATGTGAATGCAACTTTCATTTAAAGGACTTTTAACACTTCTAGGTGCAACAAATGTATTTTTAAAACCAATAAATGGCCTGCAAACTATACCAAAAAAGTCAAGTCAACATGGATGCTCCTTTGAAGGAATATTTTATAGAGAGTGACACATGATTTAAGAAAAAAAGCAAGTTATGCACTGCCAAATGTATATACATTGTACATATACTTGACAATGACATACGTGTATAACGATTACAACGGTTAATTCCTACCTGAACCAGCTCATTAAAGTCATAATGAAAAAAAAAAGAAGCTTTGAAGAGATTGCGTTTTTTCCCTTAGGGCGGTGGGATTAAAAATTAATTACAGTACTCCGTTAGTGAATCCTACTTAGAACCCTTGATGTAAGAAGAAAGAGTATGCATGTGTTGTGTGCATCCTTGTGTAAGGGAACGTGAGAGAGCAAGCGAAAGAAGAAAAAAAAAAGCTATTGTGGACTCATGAATAATATATACAGTTTATGCAACCTTACATAAAAGCATATATTGTACCATAACATCAAAGACAGTGTATACCAACATCAGACTGTCATACAGCAGCCGGTGTGCTAAAACTACTGCATAATTGAATGTTCAACTAAAATATTTGGACAGCCAGCTCACAATAACTTCCCAAGCAGAGACCCATGCACTTGCCATCACCCCATCATCTGACGCACTAAAAACACTCACACAGCACAGAGAACAAAATTCACAAGGTGAACACATGGCTCAACTCAGGGACAGCACCCACCTGAAGAATCCCTTGCAGCCTTCGCACGTCATCGCGTTAAAGTGGAAGCCGGTGGCCTTGTCGCCGCACACGCCACAGATCCGCGGGGCATTGCGGTCGAACTCATCTGGTCCGACCACAGACGTGGTGACCGTCATGGGCTCCATCACTGCTGAGACAAGAAAAAAAAAAAAAAAAGGAGAAGGCGTTAGAGCTCGCCTGCTATTTGTTTACGAGTGAAACACTCAAAGACAAAAAGATTTTTTTTAAAAGGCGAGGTACTGGCTGTGTGCATGTGAGAATTTCACCAACCTCGCCCCGAAGCTGTAAAATCAGTTTGTGTCCTCTGCTTGTGTGTTGTGTGGGAGTGTTAGAGTGTGTTTGATGGGAGGTGTGTGTTTTCCTCTTCTTATACAAACAGGTGTCGGGCTATTAGCATATTCAGCAAAAGGCATTGACAGCCACGCTCAAACTCTCACAGCTATTGGCTGAATGACTCAGCAGTCACACACACACACACACACACACACACCCACACACACACACACAAAATATTAAGAATCATGATGAAATTGCAATGTTAATAGAAAAGAGAATTAATGACAGAAAGAAGGGTATTTGCCAAAGGCTAAGACATGACTGATACATTTAATACAGCCAAGATGGAAGGGCTCATTTTTCCACACTCGCACCATCTGGCCGTCCCCTATGAAATAAACAGCAGTAGAGTAACACACACCGGCAGGCCAACTTTGAACAAACTAATCCATATCAATCTGTACAGAAAGATAATCTGTTTGAAGTCTTATTGAAGGGACGAGGATACTTTAAGGAGGTCATGAAAAGAGAGGAGATACATGATGCCGAATGAAAAGAACAATGTGTTGCAGGTTCTGAAGATAGCACCGGTAGAGTTTGAGCCAGTGTATTTTTTTATTCTTCACAATGGGAATGCCAGCAGCATGACGAGACGCCGAGCACTGAACCAATATCTCAAGAACCCACATCGATCGGCGGGTCTGTCCTCTCTACGAGCTTCGGCCTCCCCTTCACCCGGAGCAAGTACTCTACCGCGTTCCAACATTTTTACTTCCGCGGATATTCAGAATCATAGCAACCAGACGCAGCCAAAGCTGTCAGCTGAAAAACAAATGTTGCACCTCTCAAAACGCTACCAGCTGTGTGATTTCAGAAGAGCCTGTCTGCTTCAGTTTTGTGGGGCAAAAAAAGGTTTCGGTCGAAACACAACTTTGCAAAAAAAAGAAATAAAAAAATTATGGACTACCGTGATATTGTATGCCTTTCAAGTATTAAAACAGCTGTTGAGATGAATAGATTTTATTCACCTTGCAAGTATAAATATATATGTACCATTTTCAAAAGGTAAACTGAGCAAATATATTATTCAGGAAAATATGAAAAAAAAATGAATGAGGGAGAGAAAAGGCAACCAGGTACTTAAGTGTACTTGTCATGGTTCAAAGTTCGTTTATTGTGTATACAACACAGTGTCCTTTTATGGAGCACATGAGAAACAAAGTGAATTTTTGGTTGTATGATGGAGGATGAGTTGAGGAGTCTCACAGTCAGAGGAAAGAAGCTGCTCTGTAGTCTGAAGGCTGCTACTGGTTGTTGTCTTTTATTCACCTTTGGGCAAAAAGCATTGATACCGGGTTCACACAATAGTGTGGCTTCTTTGCCTACCTAGTATGATGTCATTTCTGTTAAAACAAGTTTGTTTTCTTGCAGGGAAAAAAAGAGTGAGAGTAACAGAGGTTGTTTTGATAGAAGGTTGACTAAAACATGAGGGTTTGCTATATTTTGTTTTGTTACTAGTAGAGGATTTGGTAACAATTAAAAATCCACTATTCCCCCACAATGTGACGGTTTTCCAAGAAGTTAATGTTTATTTTATTTTGGGAACTTCAAAATGATCTTTTCTGACATATGCAACACCAGGGACTAGTAAACACAATTTATTATAATACAAGTAAATATTAACATCTGAAACGGGGTGAATGCACGTACTTCCATGTACTTTGAAAACTGAGAAGAGAGAAAATACAAAGAAAAGACTCAAAATGTAACAAAGAGAGGGAAGTGTCCATTGCGTCAAACACATGATTAGAAGGTTTTTGCTTTCGTTATGCTAGGGCTTAACATATGCTTATGCTTAAGCAGAAAGATCTCAGCTTGTGGACGAATACTACAGAGAAATCCCTATGTGAGAGAGGGAAAGGTCATATGAGGCGAAGACAGCAAAACGAGGACAAAGAGAGGAGGGGGTGCATGCAATGAACTTAGGCCCAGCGTGAAAGAACAGTCACGTGGTGGTTGTATGCCCTGTGGGGAGTTGACATGCAGAGAAGTGGGACTTGGACAGTGTTAAATGAGGACAAGGGATAGGAGGAATTGGACGCGGAGGAGCGGCGCATGGCGGGAGAGAAATGATGAAATAGGTGAGGCAGGTGAAAGTGAATGATGGAGACAAACATAGTCGGACTCCATTAGCTCTCATTACGTCTTAGTTCGCGGAAGCTTCATAACATGAGCATGCATACGAACTACTGGCCGTGAAGCATCAGTCCCATTACCCAGAATGCATCAGACACGGGAGAAGCAGCACACGCTCTAACATTTTTTGTGCACCTATAAGTGCGCTGTGGTGGACGAGGACCACGCTGACGAACACAAAAACAAGACACACGCCATTAGTCATCATGTTACGAGTACAGCTTGAATAATGAAAAAGATGGAGCGGGTGAAGTGAGACGGCATGTCAAACAGCCGAACGGATCTGCCAAAACAACACCAAAAACAACCGGCCGTTTCATTTGTTGTGATGATAAACAACAGTACGAGTCGGCTCTGTAATTAACAACTCCAGTGTTATTTCTCATTTAATCACTTCTCTACCCATTATGTGCTTTCTCTCACTTGTTTCTCATTTGTAACGCTGACTTGATAATTAGCTTTGTTATTTATTTATAGTCGGCATGATTAGTGTGTAAAGAAAAGGGGGCAGACTTTTTAGCTGCGAGACGAAGGTAATTCCATGGCTTTTATTCAAACAATTTAGAACAGGTTATGCAGAACATAAAGAAATAAACATTGCTATTGCAAAACACACTACACTCACTGCTATACTCCTAGGGATGAAACCTTTATATTGTCATTGTGGATCTGTGGGTAGTGACCACTTATCTTCCAGACACAGCAACTGGGTATCATAACTGTGAGCCTGTCCTAGTGCTCCATGCTGCCACAGAGTAAGTTGGCTTGGTGTTTGTGTGTCAGCCAGAGGTCCAATAGCTGATGTGACTGTTCCAAGCTCAGTCCTGGAATTCTGGACTGTAAAGGAACAGACTTGATAAGACGTTTTTATTGAAGAGAGCTTTATCGTCCTGAACAAGGCCTTTCATCCACTGTACATGTCAGGTAGACTACACAGAGGACCACTGACCAGTATATCACCAGAAAGCCATGGAGGTTCTGCAGCTGTTGCAGATGATATGGCTGAGATGCACTGAAGTAAATAAAACTAAAAAAGAAAACATTAGCTGTGTAGTATTGCTAACCTTTTTGCTATTTTAGCATTGCCTCATTAGCGGTTAGCATCACCAGCTGTTGCTAACTAGCCAGCAATAAGTTGCTGCATCCTAACTCCCTTTTCAAAGACATTTCCTAAAACTAACATGATAGCTTGACATATGTGCCTAGCAAAAACAACCATGTTGTTTACGTTCATTATAATAATATTTTGTGTTTTCTTACATGTTGTTCCTCTTCTAACCGATCATTCATGTTGCAGTAAGGCCAGTGTGCGTTCACGCGTTCTGGGGGGCGCGGCTTTCAACAGAGGTCTCAATGAAGCGGACCAGATCTTTCCGGTACGCCAATGTGTTCAGTCAAAAATAAGGCCTTAAATGAACAAATCAATAAGCAACTCATCACCATCTTTCCCCCCCTCTTTAATAGGCAGCACTCAGGTGTGGATATACGGTGTACTCACAATAAAAGAGAGCGTCAACCTGGTTAATGATGAAATTATTTCACATACTTTGATAAGTTTGTTTTCATTACTTGGTGATACTGACGTAGAAAAGTAATCTCTAAAGAGGTTATAGAGATGTTAAAATGAATTCACACAAACGCTAGAACTAGGGATGTCCAAAGTCAGTCCTAAAATCGGCATTGGAGCCAATCCTGTGTTGTGCTGTTCATTTCTATTAGTTTCTTCCATTTTCAATCTTATGTAGATGCTTATGTTCCAGTTAATATGACATCCATGCCAACCAAATAAATTGGCAGATAGGAGAGAGGTAATGTTGCAAGACATCAGATCTCAGCTATATATAATGCATTCTTCATGGATCCATTCTCATTATCAGCGGTTGTGTCGACACTGGAGAACTGATTTATTAAATGTGTTACACAGCTAAGTTCAGATCATGTCTGAGGAAGACAACAATTTATACTGTCTCACACGCATGCGCACGCACGCACACACACACACACACACACACACCCACACCCACACACACACACACACCGTTTTGAAGTGGTGTTGCATTAGACAGGCTACTTATCCATATTCATCCGTATCAATAATAATAACTTTATTAACTTTATCAAAACAAAGTTACAAACCACATTTCAAATAAAAGCAGGCAAATAAACAGAAAACTGAGCTAAAATTCATTTTGGCTTTTTTGAAAATATATTTAAATAGATTGTGCAGGCCTCAGACCCTCAGGCAGGGAGCTCCAGACCAGAGGGCCTTTGACAGCAAAGTTAAGTCTTCTTTGGTCTCGGGTCAGGCCTCAGAAACAGCCCGGTCTGAGGATCTGAGTCTGCGTCCAGGGAGCAGGAATGCAGCAAGAGGCAGAGCCATGAACTGCTCTAAAGGTGATCAGTAAAATCTATTGTAAAACTTTCTGGTAACCATTAAAATGGACTAAAACGGGGCTGACATGATCATGTATTCGAGCATTTGTTAAAAGCCGAGCAGCTGCATTTTGTACCAGCTGGACGCAGAAGATACAATTTTTGGCTCAACCCCAAGTACGAGTTACAATTTAAACAGAGATAATAGCAGGGATGACCTTCTGGATATCAGGCAGAGAAAAGACCTGATCTTTGAGATGCTCCTTAAATGAAAAACATTTTAATTTGTTTTTGAAACGAAAGGTCACTGTCAAATAAAATGTCACACCCATGTTTCTGTCTGCAGGTTTGATATTTGAAGACAAGGACCCAAGATGGTTCTGTCAAATAGGGATGAAAACATAATTTAATTATTTCTGATTTATTTTCATTTAGGTAGAGAAGGTTTGGGGCCATCCACGACTTTCTATCTGACAGACAAGATAAAAGATAATTAAATTTGCCTTATTCACCGGTTTTTAATGCAACAAATATTTGTGTCATCTGCATAACGGTAGTATTGGATTTTGGGTTTGTTATTCTGTATATGCTGCCACTGGTAGAGTTTAGCATCTCTGCCCAAGCCCGACTCTAGCCTGGCCCGACCCACGGGCCAATATTTCCTGCCACTACCCTCCGGCCTGATCGGGCCAGCCTTTGATCAAGTGGTAGACCAGCAACTTCCTTGTTGTGCGAGTTCAAATTACTGCTTTTGTCAAAGGATTCTGGTGGCTTTGAAAGAATGGCTTCAGTTCCCGTAGAAACAGGCTGTCAGACAACAAGATATAGTGGGGGAAATATTCTATTTTACTATTCTTATATAGCCTACACTTAAGATGATATTTATGTTGAATTTACAGAACTACCTGAACTAAAATAAGGTTGTACAAATCCATTTAATGGGTCCCAACATTACAGAAGCCATCCTTCATACATAACCTCCAATAGTTAGCCAGCTGACCGTCCCAGGATGGTTCCTTTACAACATAGAAGTGGAACTGTGTTGTTTTTGTTGCTTCTGCCAAACCGCCGTTCACCTCATAGCCCGTTACAGCCTTGTGCTCCCATCACTCACTGCACCAACAGTCCTTGCTGGTATTGACAGAATAACAAAATCCAATGCCACGTCAATAGTGTTGCGAAAGACTGAACACTGATAACAGATAAACAACAAACTTTCAGAGTTTTATTAACTTTGCCTTAATTAAATGTACAAGATTAATTCCCACTTCAAATCCATGTCCTGAGGGTGTGTTGTGCAGACTGGTACAGGAAGTAAAACAGAATAGGCTTCAATACACACAGTCTGGATCTTGAAAAAACATAACAAAAGCGTCAAACACTCCCAATTTTTGACTGCAGTGCCAATTTTTTTACTTGTTAACCATTGTACTGCAGTAGTATTGACATTTTAGCTATGAAACCATGGTACTCAGTCACAATAATGGACAATGTCACAAACTTTAGACTTATCGTAAGATATCTGGACATGCGCTCAATAATTTTTATGTTGTCAACATCTGTGATTGTTAACATAAGAATATCACCTACAATTTAGCCAACAGGATGCCCTGACAAACAACAGAGTTCTCCGTACATTATAAGTTCTGGGCATTGCATATTTTTTGATACGCAATGTCTGCACTCTCCACTGCTCAGTAAGAACTGAAGAAGCCTCTTGGATGAGAGGCATGATGTCTTCGAAAACCAAAAGCAAGTCCAGTTGCTAATTTGATGTCTGAATAATGTCTGAATATTCATAAGAATTAAAAGTTCATTGCTCCTGTAAAGAGTGTATTTGAATAAGTCGATTATATTAGTGCATCAAATGGTCTGTTATGATCCAGCTCACAAGAGGGAAGGGGAAACAACATTAAACCAGTTGACATTGGTTAAATTAAGTTATTTGTTGACAAGGAACTAATACTGCGACAAAACACAAATAAAGAGTTAATCTACAAAGGAGAAAAAGGCTCAGTGGGTTGAAATCCAATAAACTAATATAAACAAAAGAGGACTCTTTAAAAAAAAAAGCCCTACTACACTAACTTAATCTAAAGCAAAAGCAAATCCCTTATACATCTAATAGGCTTGACGCAAAAGGTTAGACATGGTCTGAATTCCAAATGACAAACTGCAGCTGCCGTTACGAAGTAAGAACAGTTGTATGCAGTATTCATTCAATAACAGGGCACCTTGAACTTCGACTATCTTGCTCATATCTGCTATGCAAAGGATTGAGAGTCAGAATATCCAGAAAAGCATGCTTGTATACGGCAGAATGAGACCGGATGCAGTAGGACTTCTTGTATTTTTTAGAGATGGGATGGAACAATGAAGTGAGAAAAAGATCAGGCATCTGGGAACCGATCACACACAGGGTTGTATGTAGAACACAGCAAGAAGGTTAAACACAAGAAATGGTGGTCAAAACAAATTTAGATTTATTTAAATTATCTCTGGGACAATATAGCATCAGACAGAATTGGTTATTGTGACATGCCTGGTACCCATGACAAATTTCTGGTGCCATGGCAACAACAGTACTTGCGTCCTTGCCTGTCTTCCCATCCCAAATATCCATTTCATCGACTTCATTTATGTCTTGCTAAATCCCCTGTAGCTGTAAACACATTTGTCCATGTTGGTTCTGAGAGCAATGCATAGTCGGCTATACGTGCCATCTAAAGTCAACAGATGAAAAATTTAGTGAGAGGGATAATCAGGTCAAATTACAGCAGCGCTTGCTCTGTCTGTTTTTGCTGATGCTGATGTTATTTCCCCTCCGAAGCAGTGAACACTGAGCAGTGCAGCAGCTGAGTGCCATTCAGTTGTGTTTAAATTCATAAAATCCCTCATAGCATGTAAACACTTGGTCCCATGATGCAGACTGTTTAGACCCCACCTCAGCCCAACCAAAAAACAACCGATCAAAAGAAACACAATCTTGCAAATGGATCATACAAGTCACAACACCCGATCGGGCCAGTGATAAGAAGTGGGATGGGTGGTAAATGGCCTCTTTTGATCTTCCTATTCACCTACTTCCAGCACCATTTCTCCAACTACACCCATCCTCAAACTTGACCTTCATTTTAAATCTTAGCGTAAAGGCTTCCGATAGCATCTTTGCAGTTGTGACAATATCCTGATGGCAAAATTGATCAACGCACAGAGAGATATAAACACCTTGCTGCTCAATCCGGCCTCTGTGGTAGTTCCCACTACTGAAGGTATCTCAAAACCACATTCTGTTTTGAAGCACATACAGACTGACAAGGTTAACACCATCAGACACCAATACGACTGGTAGAACTGTTAAAATGTGTACTAAAAAGCAAAAATATCAATTAGTATTATATCAATATCTACCACATCCAGAGTACCCTCTCAACAAATCCCACCACAGGCCAATTTATAAAAGTGCAGAAATAGTTGTACCTCCTTCAAAAGCTTCATGTTGCTCTCTGGTGACCTTCTGTCTGCTTTTCTTTTCTCTTTCACTCCAGCCCCTTCTGTGCCCCTCGGAGGCCAGTCAAACTACTGAGCTGCGTTTGTTTGGCTTCCCTCCTATCATAAATCTGATGTTCCAGTTTACAGAACCTGTACAGCCCACAAGCCTCTAAAACAACAAGGCCACCTGACTGTGTAGGAGGAAAGAGGAATGCCCCATGCTTTATAATAAACAGTATGTACTCTATATATTATGTAATCAACTTTGTGTATGTTTGGACTTCCAGCTAGTGTTAGGCTTTCCGTTAAATTGAGCATGACGTGGACTCAATGTATTGATTAACCAGCAGCAGTACCTTCAAATATCATCACAATGATTGAGCATTCTATCACTACAACTCTGAGGTCGAGTCTGATAATTAATGAGCATCTGGTGGCCTTTACCTGGGTTAACGCACACACTGAGAAATGCTTTCAGAAACCACAGGCTGATAAAACTGATCATTGAGGATTTTGTTGAGGAGAAAAGCTTGACGTTTCTGAACAACAAATAAGGTCAAACCAGCATGGTGTAAGCAATATTTGGGTGAATAAAATAATTACAATTTTGTCTCAATATCTAGAGAAATTGGCCGTGGATGTAGAAGGGAGGTTTGTGTCCAGTGCCACAACTCCTTTTCAAATCTACCCTGTATGGAAACATTTCTATTTGTTTTGGATTTACCTGTATTTCAGTACTGTCAAAATGGTATGCGAAGTAGAAGAAAAGTGTTATTTGCTAGTCTACAGCAGAGGGGAAAAGTTAAACATGTCGAAGGGTCTTTGTCAAAATCTTTAGACTCCATCATAAGTGCAGCATTTGGCATTCTTGTTTGACTCCCACCTTTCCGATCACATGTTTACAGAGTGACCAAGTACTGCTGAAGTGATTTGAACTTGGCGACAGGGAAGCATAAAAGGTTAAAGAGATTGTCCCTAAACTGAGGACCTGGGTTCACAAGCATCAACACTGCTAAAGTGTTCCTGCCAACCCTGACTGCTGCTCTGTGGTTGACCCTGACCTCTGACCCCCAAGTGGAGGTGGCAAGAGAAAAGACAATTTCCCCACAGGGATCAATTAAGTCACACCACTTTCTGAAATAGGACCCCCTTTGTTTAAATTGCGGCCAGCTTATAAAAAGGAACCTTTTGACTTTTGTTTCACATACACTAAATATGCCAAGCCGAGTAGTCCCACACAATATCTTACATTTCCTACAAAGAGCTGTGATACTCTCTCCTTCCACATAGTTTCTCTTCAAAGCTCAGCAGTAACCCAGTACAGCCCGGTCCTGTATAAGGCTCAGTATAGGAGGGTACCATAGGAAATGGAATCTGTTTCGTATAGAGAGGTTCACTCTATAGGCGGCACAACAGGGCGCATGGCCTACTTTTACCACCAGCTGCCTCATAGTGGGCCTCCCTAACAGCTAACTGCCATAAACTCCAGGGCAGTACAATACAACAAAACGCCAGCCGGGCCGGAGATTAACACACACACAAAAACTAGAAATCCACTCGATCCACAACTCGAAAGCCCAGCGGCTACTTCTTATGTTTCCTCACGATGATCTTACACAGAGGCTTCTAGCTCTGTCATTTTTGGGTTGGACTTGTTTACTGATGTAGACAGTACAATGAGTCAAATTCAACATAAAAAAGGTCTGGTATTTGATTCCTGTTTTGCTCCTTAAATCATCATTTAAGGTAAGTTAAGAAATCACAGGGGAGAAACTGCACCCAAACAATCTACTTTTGGTTCAGACTTCAATTTGGGACACAAAGATCAAAGTCAGAGGGGTATTTTTCAGTTTATTTTACAGAAAGTAATTGAGAAAGAAATTGAAATGGATCCACCGGAACAGAAAACCTCTCTACATAAGATAAGATAAACCACATCCCCCAACACCTCTCTAAAACACTTTAACAAAATGTGTGTGCATGTGTGCTGGTGTCTCTGCAAACGACATGGTGAAAACTATATAAACTGGCCAATGTGTTTACATTATACACAACATTATAAGGACTGGAACATGTCAGGAATATATGGACACATTAAGATATTTATGCACTAATGGAATTATTAAGAGCAAAAATAAACTTACAGTAATGTGGTTTTGGTGCATATAGAAAAATGTATTTCAATCTAAAACATATGTTTGCTGGATATAAACTCATTATCAAGCAGGCAGCAAAACACGAAATGAAGGTCAGTATCAATAGGCTACAATGTGAGTGTCAGTACAGTACCACGTGAGACAGTGGAGTCTAAAGACATGAAACATGGAGAGAGAAGGAGCTTTATCCAAACACATCCAACAAATGAGCCTGAGGCCATTAAAGAAAGGGGAGCTCTGGGCCTGTGTGTGTGTGTGTGTGTGTGTGTGTGTGTGTGTGTGTGTGTGTGTGTGTGTCTGTGTGTGTGCGGTGTGTGTGTGTGTGTGTGTGTGTGAATGCCATGTCTGTTTGAAAGACACGAATGGAGAGTCCCAATTGGCTGCAGAGGTATGCTGCACAGAGCGACTAATGTGATTGGTCGGTATGTGGCGCACCCCCGACACAAGCACATAACAATGAGGTAGACCTCGATTCTAGTCTGCAATCTACACAAAATATTTAAATTCCATGCTGTTCTACTTTTTTTCCCCTAGTCTCTTCAAATAAAACAGAAACATCTCTATAGTTATCCAGGAAGTCTTATACTGTCTATTAATAGAAGCATTAATGGTTCTCAGATTCAGTGTGTGCTCCATAAAATGTCCAGATGCTGTTTGTGAACTTCAGTGGCTCAGCGTGGGCGTGACCGGTCGATAACTGTAGCTGCTGTATATCAGCTGATTCGTCCGCCTTTATCAACACACTGATAGTGTAATTTATGGATGTTTTACAATAATGCCATTATGAAATAATCAATATCTTAAAAACACTCTGATAATGCCAGGCTTTGAGGAAGCATCTACATATTACATACGATTTGAAAGATTTGTCAATTGAGCCAAAATTGATCCAATAGTAGCCATCCGGCACTCTAATAATGTGTCATCATTCATGGCCGTAATAAACACTATTACTGCTTTGTACATGTTGTGGAAGTCCCAGACACACCGGGAAATAAAACAGCGTCCTGTCTGAGTACATACCTTTATCCGGAGGGGGACGTTCCCATTCATTGTCTATGTAAGAAGCCGTGCAATGCCTTCGCGTCGCGGCGAGTTTCGAGAGGGCACCGCCTCCCGCAAACTCTCGAAAATCTTTTAAACTGACAGTTGTCGATCTAAAATAAAGACAGATTCTGCATAGCTTATTTCTTGCATAAAATGTCTTCAGAAACCGATTTCGGTGAACTATTTTCGCTAATAAGTCTGCGTGAGAAATAGTAGATGTGGCATGTGAGTGTGTGAACAGGTTGAAATGCGCGTGTTTGAGAGCCCTGGTGTCAAGACTATTTCGGTCTCTGCAGTATTGTTTATTTGTTCGATGGAGTCGTTAGCCTGGAGGGGGTAAGTGCTTCGTGGGAGGCTCCAAGGGGAGGACGATACGAGCTCGGAGGGGAGGGGTGTGTGTGTGGGGGGTGGATGCTTTTTTCAAACCTTTCAAATCGTAGACCATAGCTTTAAGATATATATTATAGTAAGTATAATACAAAAAGGAAAAACATGCATAAGTTCTGTTCTGTAATTATTGCCATCTAAAGGGTCATTGGAAAAAAGAATGTCCTTTGTTAAAAGACAAAAGCAAAGGATACCATGTGAAGTCAGCTGGTTTGGCTGCAACTATTCATTCTCCCACTTTTGGGAACAAAATTACCTGGCAGGGGGTCGAGTATGGCCAGATATTGCAACCTCCAGAGGTGCTCAGGGACCTCTGGAAGTTCGAGAAATGTAACACATGTCTTATTTGGTTGCATTGACACATCAGGTATTTGTAGACCATCTGGTCTTACAATATCTGGCCATACCCGACCCCCTGCCAAGTCATTTCCCAGAATGATGTCAACTCCTTCAACTGGAAGTTCAGGGTGAACACCAACCTTGGCATCCCCCTGTACCAAATCACAGGACAAGAACATTTTATGCACAGGCACAAAACTGATTTGCATACCCATCCCTCTAACAGGAACACAGCTCCCTTGGAGAAAAGAGCAAAATGGCCTCCCTCACAAAGGTGTGCAAAACTCCTGACTCCCTCAATATTTTGACTGGAACTGACTTATCACTCCCAGTTAACAGTACAAAACCATCAGACATGAATGGAGCATAACCCAAGTCAATGTCAGAGGTATCTATTGGCTTAACCTGCATTTGAAATGGAGCCATCAGGTTTTTATGGTCTGATTGGGTTTGTTTGTAACCTGTTTGTTTGTGACACGTCTTTAAGTATGCAGAAACATCAAGTTTTACATGCGGCCAAAAAAAAATGCTGAAGCACACGATTGTAAGGGAGGCCATTTTGCCTTTTTCTCCAAGACCATAAACGTAAACAGCTGGTTGAGCTTATTCAAAGTAACCCAGGTCTGTTTTCGGATACTACTACTCAAATTTTTAATTGATCATGACGATGTGGGAAATGCTAAGCCCATCACTCAGCGGTTCTATCAGGTTTCCCCAGAAAAGCGGAAAATATTAGACTCAGAAGCGTCATACATGTTGAACAATGGTATTGCCGAACCCTCCTCATCTAGCTGGGCCTTTCCTTGTCTCTTGGTTAGCAAGCCTGATTCCACCTGTGCTTTCATGACACCATCAGGTCTCTACTGTTACTCGGTCATGCCATTTGGACTGCGTAATGCTCCAGCCACATTTCAGAGGCTTATGAACAAAGTTGTGTGTGGGCTGGGGGGCTGTGCAGTTGATTTGGATGATGTGGTAATTTATAGTGACTCGTGGGAAGAACACCTTTAAAGAGTGAGGGCTCTATTTGACAGGCTGGTTTGGGCCCAACTGACTATCAATTTGGCCAAATGTGAATTTTCAATAGCTAGAGTGACCTATTTGGGTAAGTTTGTGGGGCAAGGGGAAATTCGTCCCATTCAAAAGTTTTAGCAATACAAGCATTTCCTGGTCCATCCACAAAGCGGGAGGTGTTGCATTTCTTGGGGATGGTGGGCTATTATCTGGGGTTTTTAGTGGCACCATTGACTGAGTTGTTGAAGGCTGACATTAAATATGTTTAGTCTCCCCTTTGTCAGCAGGCATTTGACCAAGTGAAGAGTCTGTTGTCATCCGCTCCCGTGCTCGCAGCTCCCTGGCTGGTTTTGCCTTTCCAGTTGCAAGTAGATGCAAGTGATGTTTGGGCTGGGGCAGTTTTGATACAGATGGATGAAAAGGGGGAAGAAAGGCCCGTTAGTTATTTCTCTAAAAAGTTGTACCAAAGTGTATCAAAGTGACATTACGTTGTCATAGAAAAAGAAGCACTTGCTCTTGTTTGGGCCCTCCAACATTTCAATGTTTATGTTGGGTCAGGTTCTACTCTGGAGGTATATACTGACCACAACCAGTTAACCTTTTTGCGTTCGCTTCAAAATTCAAATCAATGATTGATGCGATGGGCCTTGTTGTTGCAACCCTATCATTTGGACATGCGTCATACTAAGGGCAAAAAAATGTAGTTGCCGATGCATTGTCACTGGACTTAATTGTGTGCCTTGGACTTAAGATTTGCCTTTGATAAAGTTGCCTCTTCCTCTTTTGTATTTCTTCTGTCCCAGTTTTTCTGTACTGTAAAAGTGCTCCGCTCAGATCCATGTTGCTGAGTCATGAGACCTAGGAGAGAAAAGGGTCTGAGGTGGGTCCTCGCTCTTGAGGAGGGGAATGTGACAGCTCCTTGGCCTCTGACCTATCTTCCATTTGGTTGCCTCGGATTAGGGTTGGATATCGAGAATCGAGTATCGATTGGTTCAAAAGTTTCGATTCCTAGTTGCGATACCAAGCCGCCGACCGGAAGAAGAAGCCGCTGAACACCACTGGAAGTGTTTGGGTAAGCAAGCGAGTCAGGCATGGATAGCGTGCATCGGCGGTCCAAAGTGTGGCTTAACTTTTCTAAAAACAACTAAATCTCGGTAAAATGCACTTGCGACAAGATTATTTCGCGCGTAAGAGGGTGCACGACGAACATGAAAAAGCACCTCCTCCGAGTTCATGGTGTAGAAATAAATGTGTGACGCGCTGCACCAACGGTCCTCCGCTGCGTCTTCCTCTGGCTCTGGATCCGGATCAGGCTTCGACCCCCAGCGTGGCACCGGAGTGACTGCACTGCAGTCCAAATCCAGAAAGTTGAACAATATATAATGTCTTGCGCCAACATAGAGGCAGCTAACAAATTAGTCCACGTATTTTTTCATAGACAATTTAAGACCTGAGATTGCTAATGTTCCACAACTCTGCGATGTGTTGAGCGTACTCTGTTCATCTTAGCAGCAAAGGGGAAGATGTTGTGCAACAAAAGGAACGTTTTACAAGTTGTTTACATTTACATTTACATTTAGGTCATTTAGCAGACGCTTTTGTCCAAAGCGACTTACAATAAGTACATTTGTCAAAAGAAGGAAACAAAGAAACCACGACGTATCATTGCCGATAAAGTAAGAGCTAAAAATAGAACAAGTGTTAGGTCCTCATCTGAGTAAAGTAGTACTTCAAGAGCAACAGTGCTAAGATCAGAGTGCTATAGGTAAGTTTTTTTTTTTTTTTTTTTTTTTTTTTGTTTGTTTTTTGTTTGTTTGTTTTTTTTTTTTTTTTGGGGGGGGGGGGGGTGTCGAGGGAGGGTGCTAGTGGGTCATGCTATGTAGAGTCAAGGTGAAGTCTGAACAGGTGAGTCTTGAGCCTTTTTCGGAAGATGGCAAATGACTCTGCTGTCCTGACATTGGTCGGGAGTTCGTTCCACCACTGAGGCGCCAGAACAGAGAAGAGTCTGGACTTTGCTGAGCGACATTTGCTTGATTTCAGCGATGGTGGTACCAGCCGGCCAGCTGAAGTAGAAGAGCGAAGTGCTCGCTTCGGGGCATGAGGTTTGACCAGTGTTTGAAGGTAGAAGGGTGCCGTTCCATTGATGGCCCTGAAGGCCAGTGTCATCGTCTTGAATTGGATGCGTGCTGCAACAGGGAGCCAGTGGAGGTCACGGAGGAGGGGGGTCACGTGGGAGAATTTGGGTAGATTGAAGATAAGGCGTGCTGCGGCATTCTGGATACGCTGTAATGGTTTAATCGCAGAGGCCGGGAGTCCGGCCAGGAGAGAGTTGCAGTAGTCAAGGCGGGAGATGACCAGTGCTTGGACCAAGAGCTGCGTTGCATCCTTTGTGAGGAGGGTCCGAATCCTGCGGATATTGTAGAGGGCGAATCTGCAGGATCGGGCCACAGCAGTGATGTTGGGGGTGCAGGATAGTTGGTCATCGAGGATTACACCCAGGTTCCTCGCAGTTGAGGAAGGTAATACTGTGATGCCCTCGACAGTGACCGACAGGTCCATGCGAGGGCAGTCTTTCCCTGGGATGAAGAGGAGTTCGGTTTTGTTCAGGTTGAGCTTGAGGTGATGTGCAGTTGTCCAGACAGAGATGTCAGCCAGACAGTTTGAGATGCGAGTTGCAATGTGAGCGTCAGAGGACGGGGGAAAAGAGAGGAACAGCTGGGTGTCATCTGCGTAGCAATGGTAGGAGAATCCATGCGATGTGATAACAGAACCTAGTGATCTGGTGTATAGTGAGAACAGAAGCGGTCCTAATACTGAGCCTTGAGGGACGCCCGTGTCCAGAGAGCAGGGTTTGGACATAGAGCCATTCCATGTGACCTGGAAGGTGCGGTTTGTCAGGTATGATGTAAACCAGGCGAGAGCAGAGTCAGTTATGCCAAGTTCAGCCAGAGTGGAGAGGAGGATTTGGTGGTTGACTGTGTCGAATGCAGCAGATAGGTCGAGGAGAATGAGAACGGAGGAGTGGGACGAGGCTCTGGCGTCTCGCAGGGACTCGGTCACTGTGAGGAGGGCCGTCTCAGTGGAGTGAGCAGTCCTGAATCCTGATTGATTAGGGTCTAGGAGGTTTTTCCGCAAGAGATAGGATGACAGTTGGTTGTAGGAGGCACGTTCCAAGGTTTTAGAGAGGAATGAAAGAAGAGATACAGGTCTGTAGCTTTGAATGTCAGTAGCGTCTAGGGTGGGTTTTTTAAGGAGAGGCTTCACGATAGCGGTCTTAAAATCCGCTGGAATGACACCTGAGGTGAGGGAGGAGTTGATCAGGGTGGTGAGGAATGGCAAGATGTCGTGTGAGATGTCCTGGAGAAGAGAGGAGGGAATCGGGTCAAGGGAGCAGGTGGTGGCGCGGTTAGATGTAACAAGTGCGTGGACGTCCTCAGAGGTGAGGGGGGTAAAGCTGGTAAGACCATCCGAGTTGAGAGTTGGGGGAGATGTCTTCTGGGAGGGAATAGGCGTGAATGAGGAGCTGATGTCATGTACTTTCTTGGTAAAGTAAGTTGCAAAGTCATCGGCAGTAAGGGAGGAAGGGGGGGTAGGGGCAGGAGGGGTGAGGAGGGAAGAGAACACGGAGAAGAGTTTCCTGGGGTTGGAGGCAGAAGAGTTGATCTTAGCCAGGTAGAAGGCAGATTTGGCTGCCGAAACAGTTGAGGTGAAGTCAGAGAGGAGGAGGTGGTAGTGAGCAAGGTCCTCGTGATGTCCCGATTTCTTCCATTTTCTCTCTGACGCTCGCAACAATGATCTGTTGGTTCGCAGAGGTTCAGACAGCCAGGGAGGGGCGGGAGATGATCGCGCCGGTCGTGAGATTGGGGGACAGAGAGTGTCCAAAGAAGAGGAGAGTGAGGACATCAGGATAGAGGAGGCTTCCTCAGTAGACATTAAGGAGAACTGTTCCGAGGATGGGAGCGAGGAGATAATAGTTGAGGAGAGAGCGGAGGGTGTGAGGGATTTCAGGTTGCGGCGGCTGGTGACCATTCGAGGCGTAGAGTGGAGGGATGAGGTGGGCTTCATGGGGATGGAGAAAGACACAAAGTGGTGGTCGGACACGGTGAGCGGGGTAACAGAGAGTACCGAGATGTCACAGGATCTTGTGAAGACAAGGTCAAGTTGGTTCCCGGCCCGGTGAGTTGGTGGAGAGGGGGACAGTGTAAGGTCAAAAGCGGAAAAGAAGTCTATGAATTCAGATGAATGCAGCTTTCCCGGGTGGATGTTGAAGTCACCGAGGACGACGAGTGGTGTGCCATCATCAGGGGAGCAGCTCAGGAGGGCATCCATCTCATCCAAAAAGTCACCAAGAGGACCGGGTGGGCGATAGATCACTATGATGTTGAGTTTGAGAGGAAGCGTGACAGAGACGGCGTGAAATTCAAGCGTAGATCGGGGTAGGTGGTCGAGAGGAAGGACCTGGTAGGACCATGTGGGTGAGATGAGGAGCCCAGTTCCTCCTCCTCGCCCTGTTCGTCTTGGGGAGTGTGAAAACGAGTAGGCAGTTGAAAGGGCAGCTGGAGTGGCAGTGTTTTCTGGGGTGATCCAGGTCTCCGTGAGGGCCAGGAAGTGGAGAGTCTGCAGGGAGGCATAGGCTGAGATGGTGTCCGCCTTCTTGACTGCAGACTGTTTCTTATTGTTTATTATATGCCCATCAGGGGGAGAACAGTAACATGTTAAAGTACCTGCAGCATCAAATGTGTTTTCATGAGGTTTTCAAAAATAAAGCTCTCTTGAGGAAAGTGTACCCCTGTGAAAATGTATTCATAGTTTATAATATTTATATTCAAGTTCATAGATTTTAATATTTATATTGTAGTTGAAAACAGCCCTGTGAGATATTCAAAGTAAAAAGTTCATAGAATTAAAATGAATGGCTATTGATTCATTCAGAAAGACCGTTGGTTAGCTAGCTCATTTAAAATATCCTAAACTTTTTTTACCCTGCCTCTTAAAATAATTGGAATCGAGAATCATTTTGAACCGAAATCGAAACAAGGAATCTGAATCTGAATCATTCAAATTCAAACGATACCCAACCCTACCTGGGATCTTGGGAGTGGCTAATTAGGAGAGATGGCTAACACCTGAGTTGGTGAATGCTCACCTACATCTTTGGATGCCTGAGCATTCATTCTCGCTCTCTCTTCTCTGAGTTGCTGATTTGGTTTGATCTTGGGTTATTTGGCTTTTTTTGTTCTCACACACACCCACACACTACAAGCATTACTAATGAACTGATTGACATAGTTGATTTAGTTTATTTAAATACATTTATGTTTAACTTTAAAAGTCATGTGTGGTCTCCATATTTTGTCCTACCTCTGAGCCAGGTCTTGACAGTTCCTAATATACTTCCAATCTATCTGAATCTTAACAGTGTGTAATCAATGGTCATTAAATTATTAAAATTCCTAACATTCTCTAATGCACTGAGCATTATAGTTTTTCATAATGGGGGTATTAATCACTGCCTTAGGTCATAATTGTCTGGCGAAACCTGACCTCTTTATGTCGCCCTTGTTCTTGGCTTTTTCTGTTGGTGCAATATTAAATACATCTGTTGTTAAATTGTGTAACAAATGCTGTATGGGCATTTGGCTACTACTGTAGCGGGGCGAATGTGAAGTGTTTTAATCTTCCCAGCAGCATCTGCCGAAAAAATGGTTACTGTTTAATAGGGGTGTAACGGTACATGTATTTGTATTGAACCGTTTCGGTACAGAGTGCTCGGTTCGGAACGGAGGCGTACCGAACGAGTTTCCATACGGACATATTAAGTAGAGGACCGCATGTGTGGAGGATGCTGCAGCCGCACATGCAGCTACTTTATGCTAATCAGAGGCGCCGGGCTCGACTCGCTGCCTCGGGAACGCTCGCAAAAATCTGTTGTTTGAAGGAGAGCGCCTGTCAATCATCCTCTAGTGGCAGCCCACCAAGCGTGCAATACTGGGAAGCGGCGCGTCCACTCGCGTTTAAAATCGCCCCTGAGGACACGTACCTTAATGCCGCTAGCGTTGGCAACAAGCCAGAGTTGGAGGACCCTCCCGCGACATTAAGGTCTCCCGTTTGGGAACACTTCGGCTTCCCGGTGAGATACAAACAGGGACAAAGAGAGGTTGATAAAACCAAAGCGGTTTGCCAACATTGTTCATGTGAGGTCGGGTATATTTATGGCAACACGTCACACCTGTTGACGCATTTGAAACGGCACCACCCCCACGTGAACATCGCTACAACGAGGAGAAAGACGAGCGTAACGTTAGTGCAAACATAACTCCCCACCGCGTTTAAACAGCCTGCCCTGTTCAATTTTGCACCATCAGATGGAGAAAATATTTGTTTTTAAAGAAACAGTCTGTTATTTTTATTTATTTTTAGTCTGAGCCTTATTCATGTTATTTAATCTGAGCAACAACTTGAAACTGTTTAGTGTTGCAACTGTTCAATTTTGCACATCAGATGGAGAAAATATATTTTTTAAAGAAACAGTCTGTTATTTTTATTTATTTTTATTTTTTAAATAAATATTTTAAATACTTGTATTTATATTTTTGAGCAGCATTCTAGCTCCAGTGCATGTTCCTACTGTTAAAAGCACAAAAGTAATAAACAACTAGCACATTTATATTTTGCATTTTGTTTTCTTACTGTACCGAAAATGAACCGAACTGTGACCTCAAAACCGAGGTACGTACCAAACCGAGATTTTTGTGTACCGTTACACCCCTACTGTTTAATACTGTTAAGACAAAAATGACACGATGTTTAACTGAAGAAATTGAATGTGATGAATAAATAGGCAGAAAAAGGTTGACATTTTCTTGTTTACCATAAATATTATATATGAAATATAATATTATAATATTGACTAGGGGTGTAACGGTTCAGAACCGAAACGGAAAACCTCGGTTCAGAGGACTTCGGTTCAGAAACTCATTCTATCTTCCCGAACCTCGGTTCATCCCCGCCCCGACGGAAACGTGTGTCAGGTCGCTCAGGTTAGTTTCATTTCTGTAAGATGGCTAATAAACCTGAGCTAGCGGATCCACCGTGTTTACACAGCTTCTTCTTCGTTGGTGTTTACGCTGGGTAAACGCCGATTGCCATGAAACACCAACGAAGAAGAAGAAGCTGTGTAAACACGGTGCCGTTTACGCAAACAGCGTAGCTTTAGCAGTAGAAGCTATCAGGCAAGTGTTCTTTTTAAATAAACTCCTGGTGTACTTACAAACTTTAAAATACCTCGTTTTGTGAGGACAGACCCTATGTGAACTACTGCAGAAGTTTGGTAACATTCCATGCATTATTAGTGGGGTAATTTACGAGATATACTGTAAGTACCATAGCGCTAGTACTAAGCCGTTCGGCTGATAGCGGCTATCTTGACCACTGCTGACCATCGCTAAAAATGCTTCTGAGGGGGTGTTTGGCTGGAGGTCTTGGTGGAAATTACCTAGGGTCCATTTCACTCCGGACCATCACTTTATAAGAAGTGCTTTTTATTTATTTTTGTTATACCTCAGACTGGTGTAAGAAGTTTTTCATTTTTACTTTATTTAGACTTGTTTAAAGAGAAGTGTTATACTTGTTAATATAACTAATGTTCATGTTCTTGATATATCCTTTAATAAAATCCAGACATTTTTTCTGGAAGTTTTCCAAAAGGTTTTTCAGTATGTTTTTAAAAACCGAGGTTTGAACCGAACCGTGAGTCAAAAACCGAAGTCGAACCGAATCGTGGTTTTGGTGAACCGTTACACCCCTAATATTGACAGGGAATGTTTTAACAGAAGAAAGACTTAATTTAATAGATCAAGTCAAATAAAAAATATATATTAAGAAGTGGTACATTTGTCATTAGTCCCTGCCAGAGGATAATGCTGTACGGAGGTCCTTGGCATGGCAATGTTTGGGAAACCCCTGCTCTAATGCACATGTGGCATACGTTGCATTAGTAGAAAAAAACTGGCTTTTTGTGGGGCTGATCTTTAATTTAGTTTCTCCAACATACAGCCATTCTCACCACACACACACACACACACACACTAAACTAAAACAGGTTTTTATCTTTTCAACCAGACCAGCAGGAAAACTGCTGAAGGTGCTGCTAATTGCTTGTATGATGTATCTACAAATATGTGTGTGTGTGTGTGTGTGTGTGTCTGTGGTGGTGTGTTTTATCCAGGCACTCTAATAACAGGGGCTGAAGAAAGCTGAGCTGGGATAAATGCAGGTCTCTCTCTCTCTCTCTCTCTCTCTCTCTCTCTCTCTCTCTCTCTCTCTCTCTCTCTCTCTCTCTCTCTCTCTCTCTTCTCTCTCTCTCTCTCTCTCTCTCTCCTCTCTCTCTCTCTCTCTCTCTCTCTCTCTTCTCTCCTCTCCTCTCCTCCCCTCCCCTTCCCTCCCCTCCCCCTCTAATGGGGCAGGTGGAGGCACACACACCTCTGTCTAAAGCTCACACACTTCCCAACATGGGAAGAGCCCAGCTGTGCAAATGAATAATGTGTTAATGGCATTGTATCTCAAACATATACACAAGCACTGTGGGTGTACAGTCAGTAATGGCAGCACGAGAGAGTATTGAAACTAGCCCATCAAAGTGTACTGCATTTCTCTTGCTAATCAGATTAAAAGCAACACACACACACACACACACACGTTATATTTCTGGCATACCACAAGTGTCCTCTTTTAAGGCTTTAGGCCAAAAAACATGTCAGAACACACTTGATTTGTGCTCCCTATCCCCTTCAATATCACCTTCACTTCTTCTCCAAGCGTCTTTTCCCCCCAGCTTAGTGTTGCATTTAAACATCTTCTGAATGCATTACAATCACCGGACAAGGTGTCCTGAAGAGGTTTTATTTCCCTGACAACTGCATTGTTGTAGGACACACTGGTTGACAATAAAATAAGCTGCATAAATCATCAATATCAGATCAGATTTCTTGATATCATGTTTATACCCCACATAAAAATGAAACGTGTTTCACACATCCACCAATCAGTAATTCAGTGCAAGACAGAAGACTACAAAACTATATGGTAATAAATAAAAGCATTAATCAAGATTACACTAAAATAGAATAAAATAATAATAATCAGTGTGCCATGACAGTCCAAAGGTTGTTATACAAACAAAAACCACCCGCACAGTTTTTCTGATCGTTTCAGTCATGAAACAGGTACAAGTATGAGTAATAAATCTATTTCATCCAGCTAATTCACAAGTGATTGCCTGTACTGAAAATGAAATGTGGTGTCTGATTAGATTAAAATTCCTTCCATTTTAGATGATATTCAGTTGTTTTGACCCAGCAGGCCTGGCCTCCTTCTGTGTTCCCTCTCCTGCCGCCAATCCACAACAGCAGCTTTGAACTTTAGACCTTGTTTTCTAGGCAGAGGATGAAAAATAACAGGCCGTCGGCTTGTTGGCAGACTGACAAGGAGACAGGAGAGGGAGGAGCGAAAAGGAAGAGAGAGAGAGAGAGAGAGAGAGAGAGAGAGAGAGAGAGAGAGAGAGAGAGAGAGAATAGATTGTAAAGAAAGGAATGAAGTAATGAAAAAGATGGGAACTGAGGAATGAAAAGAGAAATTGAATGACAGAGAGATTGAAGAGGAAAAAGGAGGAAAGAAAAAGAGGCAAGGGAGGGGGGGACACTGCTGGAGGAAACCAAAAAGGGAAACACGGTTGAAGAAATGCAGGCATAACAAAATAAAAAGCCAAGTAAATGAGAATAAAAGGGAAGAACATTATGAAGATTATAATTATACACTACAGGGCTTTTTCCTTCTAGTGCCTCCCTTGGGCCAAATATGAGAAACTTGCAGACTATTTACACATTTTCAAATGTCATGATTTACAGGGTTTTCTTTGTGATGGACTTTTTTAGGCCCTAGGGTGTCACGTGATTTGCACAGCGTGTTGCTGACAGCTTAAATGCGATGCCTTTAGAATAAAGGCTGTAATGTATGGAGTACAAAGTATACACACTGAGAGACAGACAGCATATTCCCAGCAAGCTGATTCATCTTCTAAGTGTGTTTCATCTTGTTTTGGTTTGTCAGTGTTATTAGAAGCATGTGAGGTGTTCACTGAAGTGTTCTGGGCAGAAGTCCAACCACAGGAAAGTTTATTAATGTGTACAACAGGCTAGAAAAACAGGCCTACTATACATTTATTAAGATTATTTTTTCGTCTAGAGCGCCTTTTAATATTTTTATACAGACAGTGTGGAAACAGGGAGAGAGAGGGAGAAGCCATTGCGGGGAAGCTGATCCCGGGCCGGGAGTCGAACCCGGGATCGCCGACCTGTTTATACATTATTTGTAGAACATGTTTACATTATCTTTTGTTATTCTAATTGTAAGGAAAACAAAAAAATCAATATCTTGACAAGACTGAGGGCCAAATCAGATGAGCTGAGGCTCACTCATCATGGGTGATCAATATGTGACCTAGAATATGTGAATAGGGGCAAAAGGACACCAGCAGATTGACTGAAAATCATGTCATGCAGCGTTAAAACGTGAAAACACCCTCAGCTGCTGCAACTGAACCACACAAAACATGCTGATGATGATTCAACACAAGTTGAAATATGTTTGCTCCAGGCTGAAAAAGTAAAGGATTCATGATTTTCAGATTTCAGTCAAAGTTCAACTTTTTATACTATATCTTGTGTTCACTGCCAATGCGTTATTCATTGAGATGTATCTCACAATGCTACATCACTAGAAACCTTACTACAACATTGCCAATTTACTTTTCCTCCAATACAACAATACAGCAACTAAACATATGTGTTTTCCTATGAATAAATGTTCAAGAAAAGTATATAGCAAAACATTATTTTTGCTTGTTGACAAGGCTTAAACTTTAAATGACTACTCAGACAGCTCAAGTACAAGAAATAACTCATGAAATCAGACAGGCAGGTTTGTAATGACACTCATAATTCTGATGTCAGATTTTTACACGTTTCTGAGCTAATTCAAATATTTTTTTTTTTCTGTTTCTAGTTAAAAGAAGAAGCAGCATTTCAATTGCTCATCAACTGTTCTCCACACAGCGATGTCTGAGCCCAATGGCTCCTTGCTAACTGTGCTAACAGCGCTATATGTACAACATTTGTGCAAACCTGCTTGCAGGGTGGGTGCTATGCTTCCGCCACAATACTGTCGCCAAAGGAGAGCAGTGCAGAGAGGCAGCCATGAGCTAGCCAGTGGGGCTCGCTCACAAAAACATGCACTAAAAGCTTGCGTGGCCAGCCAACAAACCAAGAAGAAGCTCAGATAACAACACACACAGAGGGAGTGTGGCTTCATTCTCCACTCAGGTAGACATCACTCCACTACATCTTTACATAGACAATAGTGATTTGCTGCTACATTGATGCTCTGAATTTTGTATATTGATCTTTTAAATATATTACAAAACAACACCAACTACGACCTTGTCCTCCTTCCTTAGATGGCCACTCAATATTTCCAGAGAAACACGACCAAGCTCCAAAAAACTCCAAGCTTAAAATTCTCTGACAACATTAAGATAAATTGTACGTTTTTTTCCCCCTAAAGGTTTCCCCATTTCCTGCTTCAACTTGTTAACAACCGAAGGGAAAGGCGACGGTCGTGGCAGCCTTATTCAGGCAAGAGAAAAAGCTGCCTGAGCATTCATCCAGCTGTCAGGACAGGGAGTTTCTGTGTGGTCTCTGTGTGTGTTCATTCACTTCAGGAGGGACAACTTATAACAAACCACACAAAGTAATGTGTATTACTCTAACTAGTATGCACTATTTGCCTGCTCTAATTACACTGAAGGATAACCAAATGAGGAAAAGAGAAAAGCTTGTTTTCTACAATGTCACACCCAAAGTCTGGCATCAGTCTCAGGAGCAACACTTACCCGCATAGAAAAATGCTGCATTTTAACTGGTGAAACAAATCGGTTGCAGCTCATCTGTTTGTTTTATAGACGTTTGTGTTGTTTGCTCAACATGCAATGGTAGCTTCAAAGGAGGTGTTTTATTATGTTATTATTATTATTGTTGTTGTTTTATTGATTCTAATAACATTTAAGAATACCATCATTAGCCACTAGAAATTTTAATGATTTAATGCTTACTCTGTTTACAGAATGACAAAGTCCATGAAGGTAATGACTTGGAACGCCAAGTCTCCACCCTGCCAGACCTGTGGACTAAGAGAGGCCCTGGTGACGGGGTGACTGAAGGAAGTCTGGTATAGTAATCCTAAATAAAAAGAAGGCCATCATGGACCTCATTGGCTGGATCAGACAGCGTTTTCTGCTGAAACCCTCTGATGGCTGCTATGAGGAGTATAGCTGTTGTATACCACGATAACATTACACTGTTCTTGCGTTTGTTTTTTTAAACATTGTTTTTCTCCAATTAATACATACAGTATCATGTAAAAGGTTTACAAAGGCGGTCTTTAGGAATTGGAATATATGAGATTGCGATAAAAAACAACAACACTCACAATAAGTTGATCGTAAACATCATCAGGAGTAACTTGAAACAGCTGCCTAGCTTATTATATTGGTATGTGATCCCATAGAAAAATATTATGCTGTTGATTGTGGTATGATTAAGAGGTTTAAGCATATTGTGATTATTGATTTGATTTGATTTTTATTTGTCTCAAACAAGCACATCAAAAGACAAACAATCTATGTAGTAGGGGTGTCACGATTCTCCAAATACTCGATTCGATTTGATTTTCGATTTTAGGGTCACGATTCGATTCGATTCTCGTTTTTTTCTTTTTCTTACAGCACAGATGCCTATGCCATTTTCAGACTAGTCTAGTCTACGATCATTGGTTTTATTCATCAAATTTTGTACAGTAAATCTTATTTCAAAAGTTGGGCTACATATAAGTGATGCAATTTCCATAATGTATCACATTAGGCACTAATGGTCAAATTTAAATTATTTATTTGCAATATAAAAGTAACAATCTTGTTTTCAACAACAAAAACAAACAACAATGAGAGGTCACAGAGGTGCCTGGCTGCCATCTAGTGACTCTTTTTTGGTTACAGCAAACTACTTTTAAAATGATAAAGGTGCAATAAAACAAAATAAATAATTTTTCTTTAACGTCTTCATACATGGAGGGAACCACTTTTGTTGTAAGATGCGACCTGCTGGGCATACTGTAGCGTGGCTCAAGTACGCTAATTAAATGTTTAAATCCCGTGTTTTCCACCACCGAGTAAGGCTGCAGGTCTGCTGCTATAAATAGCCCTATAGCGCTAGTTATAGCTTTTGCGCGAGCTGTGGTCTGTGGAAGTTTTATTGCAAACGAGGATTGAATAGTTGGCTGGACCAGTGATGGTGCTTTCCCAGCTGTCAAATCTACATCTTTGTGATGCCGGCGAATGTGTCCTGCCATGTTCGTAGTGTTTCCCGTGGCCGGGTATGGTACACGCGCATAGCATATCTTACACACTGTGGTCTTCTTGTCAACAACGCGAACGTCGTCGACATAACTCACCGGGAACGCAAAGTATTTCCATACATGTGATTTAAGAGAAGCAGGAGCTGCTTCAAGCTCCGGTGCCGCGTCTCCTCTTTCATCTGCACTCGCCATCGTGTCATAACCTGCAGGATAGGTAACTAGCGGCGTCGGCTACAATGTGCTGCGTCATTTGCGTAACTTTGCGTAGTGTGCGTAGCTTTGCACACGGGGGGAGGGGGGATCGTCGATCCTCTCTTTGACTTCGATGCTCGAGATCGTGACGTCATTTCGATCGATTTCGATGAAAAATCGAAATCGTGACACCCCTACTATGTAGACAAGAAACAAAACAACAGTGATACTGTGCAAGTTTGAGAAGGGGCTGAAAGAAGCAAAGCTTATCAAGTTCAGCCCCCCCTTACATTGTGATTCATGTCATACATCTGTAGTTCCATACAATTCAGAAGATTAAAAACATATTGCTTTAATATGAAATAAGATCATGATTATAAATAAAAAGAGTAAAATTAGCAGTCCAGTTCTTTATAACTGTCCAAGAGTGTATGTTTGTACTTACTTTTAAATTGTTTTAAGTTATTGCACATTTTTATATCCTCATCTAGTCTATTCCACATTTTAACACCACAAAAATAGATGCTAAAACTTTTCAGGATATCATAAATTGCTATTATTTTTGCCAGGATAATCATGCCATGACATTTTCGTGTCATCCCATGCCTAGTCCATTCCTCGTCAAGCTATTGATCAAATAATAAATTCATAGGTGACTCCATAACAAATATGCGAATGACTAAAGGGAAAAGCCCGTTGAATTAAAAGGAGGGGGTCAAACTGCTTATTTTGTATTATCAAAAGAAATCTATTTTATATATTAAATAAAAAACAGATCAAATTAAAACAGATATGACTACTACCTGTCAAAATGAAGTCCAAACCAAAGTAAATGCTGTCTGTGTGTTTGTTGGTTTCTACCCACTTCTATTTTCTTTGTGCTGATTGTCCACTTTCAAGTCTGGTTTGGTATTGATGAATTCTATTTATTTCTTCAAAATGCATGCATATTTAATCATTTCATAACATAACAGTTCATGGGCATTAAAGCACACATCGTTCAACAAAACAATCAGTGAAGAAATGAGTTTCTCTTCACAGACCATTACCCTTTTACTTCAACTGCTCTGTCTCATCTGGCAAGTACACAGGGTCGATGTTAATATGAACCAAAATATTAATGCAAAATAACATCCACAATGACTGTGATCAAACGTCCAGTTGCCTTTTAGTTAAATGAACAGACAAGCCAGGAATAAATAAAGATTCATAAAAAGGACACCAGGCAGCATTTGCAGCTACCACTGACCTTTTACTCCATTTTCCTCCCAGCAGCCAAACACGGTGGCTTACAGCCGACACTCCTACAGACAAAACCTCCCTAGGTCCAGAGCGATAACTCCCACTTCAGGCTCTCCTTCTTCCTAGCGTCCTCTGGCTTAACTCTCTAGCTGGTATAATGATTTGGATATTTATTGACACTCCCATGCTCGGTCTCTTCATTGCCAACTTGACGATTTCCTCCTGCTACTGCCACCACACCAATAACGTCTCCTCCTCCTATTTCTCTGCCTCTCTCTTTCTGCCTGAAGCGTGTTCATTTGATGCGGCAAAAATAAAACACACTAGCCTGAAGCTATGTCAGTGTTGACGAAGAGTGAGGGGCAAAGGGCCAACAAGGTGAAGCCTTAAAGTTAATGGATAACCTGATAATTGGGGTCAGCAGGGTGAGGGCAAACTCCACAAATATAGCACAAGCCATCACTGACATGAGGAAATAGTTTAAAGAAGGGAAAGGAAAGGGACTCTGCATGATTCCATTAAAAGTATGGTAAAAGAAAGGTTCTTAAAGTTAAATGAGACTGTTGGCAATCTGCTTTGTAACCCATAATTTGGTTAATTTTCCAAGAATGTCAAATTACAAAAATGTGTGAGACATCAATATAATGGTTTTAATTTAATATAATTCAGATGCTTAGCTGAAGGTCTTTGATGTTTCATTTATTAGAGCCATTTTTATTTCATTTCATTTATATAAATAAGTTAACAACTGCTGCATCTTGGCAATACCACACCACATTGATTGAAGCAAGAAATCCAACAGGTTATAGATATGATGTAACAGATTCTCATTTCAAGTTCAAGTATTTGGGTTAGCATAATCTTTGTTGGTATTTCTTCTGGTACATATATATAACACTCCATTGTGGGTGGATAACACGCATAACAGGATACAATATTAGTAGACTATGATTCCCAGTAAGATTCATGTGATGCATCAATGAATCGATTGTCAGTCCTACCGATTCAACTAAATCGATCTCATAAAATAAATAAATAGAATCACTTTGGCATCACCAATAAAAGATATAAACGCATTAAAACTTATGAATCGCAATTGTTATTATGATTGATGTTTTAAGACAATGTTTACAAATGTTTTGGTGCTGCTCGGAAATCTGTCATCAGCTTTTCAGCCTGCAAGGAAGTACCGCCACCAAGAGTACCCCCCCCCCCACCCTACTGGTGCATTTCACTTACAAACATGGCAGAGAGCAGCAGCAAGATTGTCAATGCACCAGCAAACTTGAAATCAAAAGTGTGGAAGCATATAAGCATACACCATGCAAAGAAGAATGGTGAAATTGACAAAACGTCTACAGTGTGTCGAATTTGTAAAAGTGCAATGAAATACCACGGGAACACTACAAATCTAGCCAGCCACCTTTTAAGGCGACACGGTACTAAATAAATAAATACTCGCAACACTACAAGCTGGGTTGCTGTGGCAACACGTCTTTAGAGCCATATGACCTCAATGAGGTGGATGACAGGTCTGGTGACTCGTTTAGGTTAAGTGGTCTAAGTTAAGGGTGCAAGCCACATGACATTGGAATGCTTTAGGGCGATGGGATTTTGGTGAATGTCTTAAGCCTCAAGTAGAAGATGTACTGATGATAAAAGGCATGTGGGGGATAACATAACAGAGTTATACTTCTGGCTATATCTCGTGGCAATGGACAGATTCCAACAGAATGCTCTGGTGCATCTTTCTCTACTTAAGAAGAAATCGGATTTGAATAATTAAACAACTCCCTAATTGACTGGTTTAAATTCAAACGTTTCACTACTGTGTGGTCGTCAAAATCCAACCATCCATTTCACAGTGCTTTAAGCAGCATTTGAGCACATATTATAGTAATATTTGGACAGCTTGCCCAAGACCTGCCGTAGTGAATTATGGGATGAATTCATTCAGATGCAGTGATGCACTAAGCTAGAGGTCAGTCTGATAAAAGATACACTCAAGAGAAATGTATGTCTAAAAATAATGCATTATAATACAGTGACGACTGTATATTAAATGAGTTTACACTGATTTGGTTAATGAAAGGGTTAAGTATGCCAAAGCCTGACATGATGACAGTTGACATGACAGCGAAGTCAGTAGAAACTTAAGTGTGTTGCTTTTTTAGGAAATCTAATGTATTATACATTATACATCAAAATGGCTTTTGACGGAGAGAGACTGCATGGAAGATTACGTGTTATTAAAGAAAACCTGACAAATCTATCTAAAAGGTAATTTATTTATTGAGTTTACAAACATATTTGCTTTCAAAGTGCTCATGTTTAAGAGGATGAAAATATTCATATTCAATAAAACCTATAATATGCACTCAATACCTTTTTAAGTACCCAGCAAAATATCCCAGTTTTAGTTAGTATCGAAACGTATCCATTCCAAAATACCTTCAAATCGATCCTTGCCCACACCAAAAAAAAACACCCACATCTCGCATGATAATCATTTAATTGTACTCGAGTGGTATTGGTATGAAATTAAGTGTAGAGATATTGGTATTGGCATCATAATTCAAACAATGCCCAGACCCCCTCACACTGATAAAATTATGGTGCTGCATAATCAAACCACATTAGCTGATCAAATTTGCAGCAAAGTCCACAAAGCCAGAGTCCCTGTGATTTCATCACCTCATTGAAGTGGCCAAAAAAAGAGGAGGAGAAAAAAAGGAAAAAAGAAAAATGTGAGGCCTTCTTTGCCCTCTGCCAAAATCTCCATGTCACAGGAAAAAGGCATCAGGCCAAGACTAACATATTAGCTCACTGAAATGTAAGGTGCTTAATGTGGTCAGACAGAACTCTGAAGGAAATTTCTCTCACTTTACCGGCAAAACAACCCTCTTTCGAGCATCTGAAACAAACTCATCAGAAATAAGTTTCCTTTCAGTAATATCAAATCTTTATTACTCCATTCACTGAGGTTAGTGTGGCATACCTAAATGTCTGCAATTGTAGCCTGCTGCTCTGCTTACAGAGCATAAATCATCTCTTCCCAAGAGCGTCTTCTGTTAATCTCCTTTTAGAAACAAAACTGGAAAAAGGTTTACTCGTGTTTGAAAGTTAAATAAATTACCAGATTATGCCCTCTGTTAAGAGATGTGGCAGCATTGTAGCGCTAGAACCAGTTATCTTGATGACCTACAGTGACAACGCATGAGCATTGTATGCTTACAGTTATGTTCACTTTGGCTAATACAGGACAGATACTATGCAGGCTTGTTTTACATGAATGTATTTATTCAATAGTCGAGTTGAAATGAAAAATGCCATTTTAGATCACATCACCCTTTTGTGCACCTGTTTAATACTACCGTTCAAAAGTTTGGGGTCACTTAGAAATGTCCTTATTTTTGAAAGAGAAGCACTGTTTAGTTTAATGAAGATACCATTAAATGAATCACAAATACAGTCATCAAAACATTGTTAATGTGGTAAATGACTATTCTAGCTGCAAATGGCTGATTTTCAATGGAATATCTACATAGATATACAGACGCCCATTTCCAGCAACCATGACTCCTGTGTTCTAATGGTACATTGTGTTAGCTAATCGTGTTAAAAGGCTAATTGATGATTAGAAAACCCTTGTGCAATTATGTTAGCACAGCTGAAAAATGTGCTGATTAGAGAAGCTATAAAATTGGCCTTCCTTTGAGCTTGTTGAGCATCACAATTTGTGGGTTCGATTTTACTCTCAAAATAGCCAGAAAAAGAACTTTCTTCTGAAACTCGACGGTCTGTTATTGTTGTGAGAAATAAAGGCTATTCCATACGAGAAATTGCCAAGAAACTGAAGATTTCCTACAACGGTGTGTACTACTCCCTTCAGAGAACAGCACTAAACAGGCTCCAAAATAAAAACCAAGGAGTGGGAGGCCCCGATGTACAACTAAACAAGAGGACAAGTACATTAGAGTCTCTAGTTTGCGAAATAGACACCTCACAGGTCCTCAATTGGCAGCTTCATTAGATGGTACCTGCAAAACGCCAGTCTCAGTGTCCACAGTGAAGAGGCGACTCCGGGATGCTGGCCTTATAGGCAGAGTGGCAAAGAAAAAGCCATATCTGAGACTGGCCAATAAAAGGAAAAGGTTTAGATGTGGAAAAGAACCATACATTGGACAGAAGAAGATTGGAAAAAAAGTGTTATGGACAGTAGAATCTAAGTTTGAGGTGTTTGGATCACACAGAAGAACATTTGTGAGACGCAGAACAAGTGAAAAGATGCTGGAGGAGTGCCTGACGCCATCTGTCAAGCATGGTGGAGGAAATGTGATGTTCTGGGGCTGCTTTGGTGCTGGTTAAGTGGGAGATTTGTACACGATAAAAGGGATTTTGAATAAGGAAGGCTATCTCTCCATTTTGCAATGCCATGCCATACCCTGTGGACACCGCTTGATTGGAGACAATTTCCTCCAAGTACCTCCAAACTATACAAGAATTATTTAGGGAAGAAGCAATCAGCTGGTATCCTGTCTGTAATGGAGTGGCCAGTGCAGTCACCAGATCTCAACCCTATTAAGCTGTTGTTGGAGCAGCTTGACCGTATGGTACGTGAGAAGTGCCCAACAAGCCAATCCAACTTGTGGGAGGTGCTTCAGGAAGCATGGGCTGACATTTCTTCAGATTACCTCAACAAATTGAATGAATGAATGCCAAAGGCCTGCAAGGCTGTAATTGCTTCAAATGGAGAATACGTTGATGAAAGCAAAGTTTGAAGGAAAAATTATTTAAAGTAAAAATCAAGATTTCTAACCTCGTCAATGCTTTGACTATATTTTGTATTCATTTTGCAACTCATTTGGTGACATGAAACATGAAATTGTCTGGGTGACCCCAAACTTTTGAACGGTAGTGTGTATATATATATATATATATATATATATATATATATATATATATGTGTGTGTGTGTGTGTGTGTGTGTGTGTGTGTGTGTGTGTGTATATAAGGTCAATTTCTTACATCAGCTAGTATCAACCAATTTCATCCAATAATATCATGACATCTATCCACCAATGAATCTGCAACTACGGCTCAGCAGAGCTAGAGAAGGTAATGAGCTAATCTTTTCAGCAATCAAATCAAATTCCTTACCAACGCTGCATCCCTGTCCCTGTCGATCCTGTTTCACCATAGGGTAGCTAGATACTCTTGAAATACCGTTTCAGCTTGACTTTAAATAACAAGGTGGTGATAACTGCCATAAGAAAAAACATTGCAACGTTCTCAGAGGTTGTATTTTACATTCCTAAATGTTCTCTGCTGTGATGGGATATGTTAAAACCACCTTTAAGAACCACAGGGAGGAAGCAGAGAAAAAAAAAATATTGCTCTGCTCTTGGAATCAAAACAATGCTATCTCTATGGAGCACTATTTGCAAGCTTTGGATAACTTGAAGGACTTACTAGAAGGGAGATTTAATTTTCTGTTTTTAACTTGGACTTTGGAGGGAAATCCAACACTGTTCTTTCCTAAGTTGAAAGCTTAGTGTGCTGTGCTTGTGTGTGTGCGAGTGTGTGTGCGAGTGTGTGTGCGTGTGTGTGTGCGTGTGTGTGTGCGTGTGTGTGTGTGTGTTGGGGGGGGGGCATCACTAACAGCCAAAAGAACAGGATAAGCCTGCCTGGTATGCAACTCTAATTCATAGCTGCCTTCATCCTCTCTAGAAGGCAGAAAGGTGAATTCCTTTGTGTATCATTCCCACGTGTTAAACAGGAGCCAGCAGTGGTTTGAGGAGAAAGAGATACACCCAAATGGTGTCAAACTCGGTACAATGCTCCGTAACAGCCTCACCTTCATTCACACACATGGCGTGTATGCTAAACCAAAACATACTACCCACGTCTGATTCCAGTTTCCTGTCACTCTGGGAGTTGGCAGACTGGGCACAGCGTACAGCTGCCAGCGCCTTTGTCGAGCGGGTAACATTGGTTAGAACAACAACATTAAGCCAAGTATCAGTTTATCTTCTCCGCAGTATTGTGCGGGGGAATCTTTCTAGGTCGTCTAGACTGCCAAGTATGCAGGTGTAAATCAATACATCACCCATCAAATGGATCTGGAGGCTTGTACTTGAAAACTGGCTCCTTCACATTCCCTGATGTGGCTTGGCAAGCTGTTAAAGGAAGAAGAGCTCTGAAGGAGAACGGCCTGCACTCAGTGAAGCAGAAGGGCCCTCTTATTAAACGAGGAGAGAGTGACTTTTTCAAGTTAAGTGTTTAAAATTCAGCCACACTTTGCCATAATTTCAGAGTTTTGTCAGTATTACCTACATTTTGCATGTTTGTCATCACAGACTCTGTGATGCAGTGGGTTAAGGAAGGATGAATAATAGTCTCAAAAGAACGTTTGCGGTCCAACCATCAGCTGGCAAGCGCAAAAGACATAATGAAGCCTTTAATAGAATGTAGGGCAGGGACGTGGACAATGGATGCTTTAAATGGGACGCAGGAATGTGGGACACAGAATATAGGTTCTATGACGTAGTTCAGATGGAGGTGTACTGCAGAGGGTGAGCGCTATGAAGACGTGCTACTTTCATGTGTTACAGGAAACTTCTTAACTAGTTCTGGAAATAAAAGACTGCAGTCACGTTCAGCAAAGTGTCAGGTGTCACAACAACACTGATGTGTAACCACAAGGGCCTCCATTTGTAATGCCTCTCAATCAAGCAAGGTATCACAGCTAAGCACATGGACACCCGAGTAGCTTCTTTCTCAAAGAAAAACAATACAGGAAGAGAATGTACATGCACTGTACCTTCATTTGAACTGGGTCGATGTTGTTTATCTCCTGAATGTGAAAACCTCACAAGTTAAACTATGTAAGGCATTTTGTTATATTCTTTATACAATGTTATAATCATATAATCATCACTAATCAAGACTAGGGGTGGGCAATATAAAAGAAAATCACGATATTTCAGGGTATTTAGGCGATAATGATATATTTGACGATATGACAAAATACTGCAAAACAGGTTGTTATTCATTTCAAGAACATACAATTTGTCTGGAAATATTCAGTAAATACTAAAACAAATTATATATATATATATATATATATCTATATATATATATATATATATATATATATACACAGAGTTAAGTTTCAGTTTAGTCAGTCTAGTTTGTAAACAGCCGTAAGCCTCTGAGACCCACAAAGAGAACTTTCCATCTTTTCATACTTTTGTGTTTTGCCTAATAAAATTTTAATTTTTTTACAGTATCATCAAGTTATACATATATACACAGAATCAGCACATCAGCTAACTGTGTGTATCACTCAAATACTTCTATACACTATAATAAGGGATTTTAGCCCATAAATTAAAAATAAATAAAAAACGGACCTTGAACTTTTACACATTTTATTAAAAAAAAGCACTGCAAACCATTATAACGAAAGAAAAGCTCAACATAGAAAGTTGCACACACTTGTTTGGATTGCGCTAAAGTTATTTGAAGCTTCAAGCTCCTTCTGTTTATGAAATATGGACAGTCTTTTGGGTAGTGTCCATGGGTGTTTTTATAGTGTACTTATAGTGTACTTCTTCTGTGCCATTTATGTTTTTAACTTTATCTTTCACTACAATTACTCTTTGACTGTCATTTTCTCTGCTTTGAACTCCTCCGTGTCTCCCGTTTTCCGCAAACACAACAACTCACGGGCCAAGAGTAAATTAGGCTCCGATTGGCAGTAAAAGCTCCTACGGGAGCCAATACGACTGTCCGATGCGGATGTGGATGAGAACTGATCGATATATGTATACAAAATGGAGAAATGCGCCACGGAGTCACATCTTTTACAACTTTGTGCATTCATTTTATGTTGGAAATAAATGGCTCACATGGACAAGCAGGGTATTGTTGTTTAGCCCCGTTTCTCTAGTTTAAAAGGGAAAAAACGCAAGTTTCTAGTGCATACCATTAAAGAGTAATGACGCTGGAACAGCGTCGTCTTTTGTAGTGTATACGCTACAACGGGTCTCAGAGGGTTTTGAAGTAGCTCCTTTTTTGGGAATTATTTCTTCTGAAGTATTGCTTTCAGCCATGTTTGGTTTCAATCATGCTTGTTGAATGTTAATGAGCTGCATGAGTTGCGCTGCATGGCGCTGTGAGCGTACGTCGGCAGCATAAGAGTCATGACGGCAACCAATCAGAATTTTCATATGCTAGGTCTGTCATTACTTTATCGCTCTGTCAGTCATTCTCCCCATCCTGTATCTTGCCTCTTTAATAGTGAGACTAACATGACTCATTAGTTGACTGGGAAGAGACAAATACAAGGACATTAAAACATGATTTAGGATTGCTAAATGTGATGCCAGCTTCTTTATATTTGTGAAAACAAGTAACAATTGCTACAATAAAAGTACAAAAATTATGCTATACAGTGTGTGTGTGTGTGTGTGTGTGTGTGTGTGTTGAGCATGGCTGTATGTTGGAGAAACAATAAAGATCAGCCCCATAAAGTATAGCCTGTTTTTTGTGTAGTGTACATACCGTATACACATTAGAGAATGTCATTCATGACTGTGAGCCTCAACATGGTTGGTTTGGTTCTTTAAATGTGTGCTTTTGCCTGGCGAATGCAGAATAACTGACAGCAGTAGTGTGCTGCCAACAGGGACGTAGTACTACTCAAAAAGGACGAATTCCCTTCTCTACAATGGGGTCCACTGTAAAAAGGCTGGCAAATAATCTTAGACGAGTCATGGCGGCAAAGAAGTGGTTATAGTGCAGCGGCCAGGGCAGAGATTAGCCACTGTGATAAAAGGAGAAACTCTCACAGGCAGATTAACAGAGTGCAAATGGCCTCTTGAAAGAGATCCTTCAGATCCAAAACACAGACATAAGCTTCCATTCAAACGCCTATTATCCAATTCTATTCCATCCTGTCTGTCTTTTCACTCAGTTTAATACATTGTGCCTCTGATCTAATACTACTCAATTCTTTCCTATTCACTGTCAGAGAAGTATGAGAAAGAATTTTCAGGGCTGGCATCTTCAGTGCCATAGTCTGTCAATCAAGCACAAACCTGCAAGTCCTTTGTAAATTAATTATTCACTTCTTCCACGACATCATGTAGTTTACTTTTCTGGTGTTAACCCAGAGCTCCGTTTTAATTTATTACTGTGAAATAACAATTGTGAGAGTATCCTGTATGACGACATGTCACAACATATATTATGAATGGGTTTTATGGACTGGGGGCTCATGAAACTTGATCCATCTGTTATGTTGACATGATAATGATGATCTCTTTCCGACAAATTCATCCCTAACATCTCATCTGTACTTGCATATTCACATACAACCACCGGTGTAAGTGATACCTTTCCAAGTTAACTTCCAAATGAGGTGCACATCATAAAATACAAGATGGAAAAGCCGAAAGTCTGAATTTTTACTTACTCCCAGACTGTGTGGGTGTGAGCAGTTGGTGCCTCGTTCATGTCACCTGCCCTCACTCTGCCGTTGCACCTGTAGGGCAACTTGCACCTTATCGGGACTATGATGGATTTTGATGACCTTAGGGTGTGCTCCAAAACCTGAGTGACAGAGTGCCTGTTTGAGCCGACTGGGTGTGATTTCTACTCCAATTCAATTTGGCACACACATGGTGCTTATATAAAGGTGGATTAATGGCTTTGTCCAGCAACGCCACATGTAGTCTTATCAGCAGTATTGTAAACATTAAAGAAAATGACAATACTTTGTCCCTGCCAACACTTAAAACCTATGAAGTTTAACACAGCATCTCCACTGACTGCTGCCTTTTGATTATCAGCTGGTTGGGATTCAGCTTTATTTGTAGGGCAAAACATTTTTGTTAGAGTAAAAATCTGTTTTGACTTTCCGTACATGACATCAACTTGAGCCTGTGCATTTGTGTAATTTCCAACATCTAATCGCTGCCTTTGTTTGCGCTGTCAGCACTCTTCGCCGCTAGAAAATTTAAATAGCCTCAATACAGTTATCGGAAGGGGATGTTTTCACAGCAATATGATACATAACAATGATATTAGAGACAGGGAATTATGACCTGTTAACTTCCCAACACCAGCAGCTTATCATTAATTATTCAAACTACTAATGCCAAGAATTCTTCTCTTTTTTTTTTACCTAACCAAGTATTTAAATAGAAATACAACCATGTCATCTGAATTCTGTTTTTAATGCAAATATCAATTATAGATGACAATAACAAAGTTAAAGGATAGACTTGCAACAAATTATAGCTCGGAAAGAAAATCATATTGGCAAAAGAAAAAGAATAACAGCACTCTGTGCATCTCTAACTTTACTCATGACTTTACCTTGTAGATACCCAAATGACGGCTTACTCCAGAGTGACAAATGCTGCAGTTGGTATAATGCTATAATAAGCCTGAAAAATACCATAAATAGTCAAGTACTTAGTAATGTTTTTAACTAAATTGCAAGTGAAAGGGGCCACTTATAGCAATGATCTCAGAGAATTATCCCCAGCTCAGTGGACCACATTAGCATCTTTCAGGTCAATCGTTTGGTTTGACAGCCCTCAACTGAACTGTTTTAGTAGACAGAAAAATGGCCAAAATGGCAAGAGACAGGGACTTTGTCTCCTTTTTCATTGTAAGACAACAAACTCTTAGTGAGTCACTAATCACTGAAGCATTATAAAAACTATGAACACATTTTCATCTTATGCCAAGTCATTTCACAATACCATTTTTGGTCTTCAAAAAAAGGGAGAAGACGGTTACATTGGGACAAGTCCATGCAAACGTTTCAAGTTTTACCACAGTCGGACCCCATTGTAAAATTACACCAAATGTGAAAAAAAAGAAAAAAAAAAGAGAGTCTTTCCACCCACTACCTGGCATCCATTTATGAGCGAAAATAACAGGGCTTAGTGGAAAACAACAGTGTCTGACAGAGAAAATGACTCATCTCTTCATCGCTCCATCTCTCGCTCTCTGCCTTCCTCTTTTCTAGTTACCAGCTCCAGAACATCCTGTACATAAAAACATAGCTGAACTTAAATGAGAACATAGACACCAGTACTGTGCACAACACGTTTACCCCTCTGTTCCAGGAACTGGTGGGGCAGGCTGACAAAAGTTAAGGAAATAAACACGGTGCCCATACGACAGGCAAAACACAAATGAGTTGTTTCAAAAGTTTCAAATTTAGAAATAGAATAAGAGAAAGGAAATTAGTTCCACGCATTAAATCACAAGGGTGGGATTTCTATCATGTCAGATTTACCAAAGATCTCTATGTGGCCGTTGCAGCCTTGTTTGCTTCCTGTTGTCAATAATCGATGGTGTAGAACTACAGGGTGAGTTTGACAGAGTAATTTCCTCTCTATAATAGAAGCCATTGAAGCCCAGCCTCCTGTTGAAGATCCACCACATTTTGAACTACAAAGACAACAGATACATGCTGACAATAATACCTGTTGCCAGTTGTCATCGGTGAAGACTTGATACAAAGAGAGGCTCAGGCTGCTCTGTCCAACCTAGCTATGCTGATAAAGCTTGAGCTCCGTTTCTAGCACAAAGCTACAGTGATTTTCACAAGTTCTGCTGGAGGTGATTGCTGACATCAGTGCCGAGGGCAAGTCAGTCTGTCAAAAGCAGCCACGTTGATTTCCACTCTTGATAGAGAAGCAGAAATCTCTGCTTTCAATAAGAAAATGAGTTCAGGCAGGCTTAAGGCTGGATTATGCTTCTGCGTCGACACAACGCAAGGGAGCTTGCGGACCCCTTACGTCCTTGCGGACCCCCCTTGCGTCGACGCAAGGGCCTGACGTGTGCCTCCCAAAAATCCTCGACGCGCGTCGAGGCAACGCAACGCCAACGCAACACCAACGCAGCGGCATCGGCTGTGATTGGTCCGCTAACTACATCCGCTGGAGACCGCTATCCGGTTTCCATTCATAAACACCGCCATTTAAACTTTTAAAAGGCTACTTTTATTGTTTTCACCTCGTTTTATTGTTTGCACCTTGTCGCTTTTGCACAAAGAAATAAAACACCAGGTTCTGAAAAATTGTGGATGTTTAAAGCCGGAAAGTAAACAAATACGCTATAACGAGGCTACGACGATATATGTCAAGAGTCTCGGTCGGTCGGTCAGTCTTTACAAAAACCATAGCGCCCTCTACCGGTGTGGCATTGAATTGCATTTCGACACGTAAACCCAACGCAGAACCATCACGGTCTCCAAGCAACTGCGTCGCCGTTGCGTTGCCGTTGCGTGATCACTACGCGGAAGCATAATCAGGCCTTTAGTAGGTAAACATGCCGGGCTCATCAGAAGGGATTGCATGAACCCTTGCACCATACTGGTACTGGTAGTCATGGTGGCAGCACATTTCTATAAGGCTGGGTCTACATGGACTTCTTAGCTCTGAATTAAGAAGACACATTTTTAGTATTAATTAAAAATTGTGTTTGCAACAGTCAAGCGGCACTGAACAGCTAATAAGAGGAGAAAAAGCATATCATGTAACTTTCATAAATAATACTCTGACTTATTTGGCAAATGACTGTTGTATAAGGAATGCTATAAAAAGTATTTGTATATGACATTAATAAATAAAAAAATATCCCTCTCCTCTCCCTCTTCAGAACACTCGCGAGATGCTTGTTTACCTTGATACACCACTTAGATTAGAGGAGTTCCCGCAGATTGCAAGCAGCAGGAAATTGCTGAATGTGTGTGTGTGTGCGTTTACAAGCATGGATGTGTGAGAGGCCCCTGTAGAGAAAGCAGCCCAGCGACATGACTCCAGCCTTGGCTGGTTTGATAACTTCTACTTTGTCCTTGGATGGAAAATGGGAAAGAAACAGGAATTGTTCCACAGATTTCTAGATTTTGGATCACCATCTATGTGAGTGGGGCAAAATTTTAAAAGGAACATGACAGACGCTTGGCTCAAGATATGTTTTTCTGTGCACTGGCACATCTTTTAAATGTACATACATAAAATTGCTTTAACCTGCACCCAACTTCTTTTTTTTTTTTTTTTTTAACTGCACCATTTTTTCTTTGTCCTTCACCGTGTGAGAAAAAGTTTCCAAGCACGTTATAAGAGCCAATGTTTTCCAATCTAAAAGATAATAATTGTGTGACAAATGTTCTTGGAGGTGCACTGCTCAAAAATATTGTGTGATGAGTATCAGATGTTTTACTAATGTAAAAGATTATATCATGTCGCATGAATTGTCTGGAAACCTCTTTACAGGGGTTGTAGGCAAAACCTAGGAGTTGAGTTCCAGTTTGACTGTGCAACACCGCGAACAGGGCCTATTTCAGGCTTCAATAAATTCTTGGGAAAAAGTTACACGGGGGTGCCAACTTTCACTTCAGATTTTACATGAGCCAACTTCCCCACTAACTATCTCAAAAATTTCACTGTAAACAAATGTTTTATGATCATAGTCATCCAGAACACTATTGGTCTGATGATAGATAAGCTTCTTGGGGCAAGGGACTATATTTCTGGGATTATCTGCTCATTGTTTAAGATGCAAAACCGGGGTTATGAGACAACATTTTTTTCTAAAGTAGCAGGTTTATAAGATAATCCAACAAAACCAATAGAAAGATATTGTTACAAGAGAACCGGTTGCTTTCCAGATTGTATTTCGGCGAATGTATTCCAGTCTTTAATTTCCATAATAACTATTTACCTGCATTCAATGACAGCCTGCTCAAAAGTGTTTGGTCAATACCGCCCAGACTACAAAAGGAAAACAGAACTCTTCCGACACCTAAATCTTTCTGTCCCGTTGCATATGAATACAGAATCTGGTTATAGCGAATATCCTCAACAAGACTGCATTGATGTGAAAGATTAAAATGTGATTAATATATGAAACTGCTTCAAATTGTATATGTCAGTCGAGGAGAAATCCAATGTGCTTCTCACAAAAGCTATTCAGGAGACAGTTATTTACAATCAGGAATTATCTGATGATGCTTTTATTTGGTCTCTAAAATATGAGAAATTATTTCTGAAATGTGTCTTTCTTAATCCTTCTTAGCCTCTCCGAGAGATGCTACCATAACCGCATGGATGAATTCTTTACGTGCTGCCATTGCATTATTCTGCTCTGTGTTGTCGTTCAGTGCACGTTCACCATCCTCTTAACTTGCCTCAACATTATCAGTGAGAAATGGTTTTCTCTGCCATGAAAATGGACGTGTTGTGAGAGCGGGTGGAAATGTCAATTACATTGGGCCTCGCGGTCAGTGGTTACATCCACTGCTTCGTTTAGGTGCTGAGAATTACACGGACTCTTTGTATGTAATATAATGAAATAGAATTTAATATATATAATATAAAAGTAAAAATGGTATGGACCGTGTTAAAAGTTTTGGGCCTGGTTGGCAAAGCACAGAAGGTTAACTGATACCACATTGTGGGGTTTCTGGGTATTGAAGATTTTAAAATGTGTTTCAAGTAATGGTTTCACTGTAGATGAATGACTCACCCTTAAAGTAATATGAGACCCTCACCAACAAAAAGGTTCACATATTCACTATGAGAACACAAAACACAAAATCACAAGTAAAAGCAACAGTGAAAATAGGATTTGTGAATATCTTGGCCAGCTATAAAGTGCACAATTGTCAAACATGATGGCTGCTTTTTCAAACGGCGACCAGAGTCAACACGTGTGAAAGCAGAATCTGATTCCGAGTGACACTTTCAACTCTGCAGTGACCTGCACAGCTGTAAATAAGTGGGATAAGGGAGGGATCAGGCTGAGTTAAGTGTGCAGACGTTTAGCCACTTTTCTTCTGCAAATGTGCCTGAATTCGCGGATTTATGGGTTTAATTATGTGTGTGTGTGTGTGTGTGTGTGGGTGCTTGTACAATAAAGACTGAGTGCTCAGGATTTCCCAGCCAGGCTTCGCCAAATCAGAGTTAAAGAAAACAAGAACCACAACCAACCGACACCACATGGAGAGCAAAGAAAGAGGGTGAGGAGAAAAGAGGGGGGATGCTAGAGGAGTATAAATCATTATCTATGTTTAGAGTTGTGGCTGTTGTTTGTTGCTCGGTTTCTCCTCTCTGTGTAACAAGCATACGTCCTCGGAAAACATAACCACTCCACTCCTGGTTTCGGCCGCTGCGTATACACACATTTACACAAACATACACACCCAGAATTATGTTCACTGGAATGAAACGGCATGTTGTCTTAGGCATGACATCTACATTACAGCTGAATTTCGTTCAGTACTCGATTAGAGAACGATAAATTGAATATAATTTGTTTTGCGGATTGTGCTACATGGGATGTAGTCAGTGACTATATTACAAGCTAACAAATTGCACATACATCACACACTTTCCCACCCATCCAGACCACTCTCCTGGACGAGCATGTGAGGCACGTGAGGCATGTGTTTCTTGCAGCAGGGAACGCGGAAAGATCGAAGAAAGTGAAGCACCAAAGCGAGTTCAAGGTTGCAGAACGACTAATGTGCCTCACCGCTTGGTCACCACTCAATGCAGAACACTGCAGTCAAGCAAGCCTCCACTTTGATAAAAGACGAGCCCTCGTATTGTATTGCCGTATGAATAAGGTTTTACAGAGAAAGTGTAAGAAATGGCTTCAAAGTAAAAAGACACCTTCCAGTAAACATGATAGGCAAATTCATATTCACCCTAGTCCAAGTCAGTCAGTCTATCAATAATAGATACAGTGGAGATCACTGCAGGGGAAATCTATATAAATATATTCGACATTCAGATGAGAAATATGATGAACTCTTAACACTCAGCAGAGACAGCAAGCGGATTCATCAGTGCATCAGCAGATTTAATGACAGCTTGCCTCATCAAAAAAAACAGGAATTATAATTTAAAAAACAAATGCACATGGGCGAAAAAAAATCTGCTAAATTACAAGGTATTTGTGGATTGACACTGTTATTTTAATGATACTGAATCCAGTAAAAGCTGCCAGCAGGGAGCCTGGATAGAAAACTAATTTCCAAGAAAAGGGTTTCAATTTTATTTAGCTTCCTTTACCTTCATTTCTGATTAGGGCTGCACAAAAAATCGTTGAAAAAATCGCGATCTCGATTCACACATACACGTGATCTCATTTCTACACACAGCGATTCTGAAGCATTTTATATCTCGAGCTGCATCACAAAGCGCCACATTTTTGAAGCGCCCCCAAACGCAGCACTGCCGCTGCCTCCTCCCTCAACCTATGGTAAAGCGTCTTTACAACACGTGATTCAGTGGAGGAAGCCGCCTGCAGTTGAGTGTTTGGAAAGAGAGAAGGTACGTGTCCACAGGCAGCGGTGTTTCCCCGCGTCCCATTCATTGCGCCGGGCTCGACTCGCCGCCTCGGGAATGCTCGCAAACGCTATTCTAAACTGAATGTTGTCGATCTAAAATAAAGACAGATTCAGCAACGGCATAGCTTATTTCTCGCTTAAAATGTTTTCAGAATACCTTTTGGTGAACTATTTTGGTAAAATAAGAGAAAGTTTCCAAACGAGCCGCCATGTTGGTCTGCGTGAACGGAGCAGACAGGACAGCAGTGAAAGCGATCGTCCAATCAGGTGCGGCCATGAAGTGTACGTGTGATTGTATGAAGGAGAGCGCCTGTCAATCATCCTCAGTGGCAGCCCAGCAAGCGTGCACTACTGGGAAGCGGCGCGTCCACTCGCGTTTAAAATCACCCCTCTGGACACTTTTGTAAAAATTACTTATCTTCCAATGATAGGATTACTACTATGCCTCTGCCAAAGCAACAAACGTTTTTTTGTTTTGTCAAAGTTCATCAGTGCAATAAACATTTTGTGGAAAAAAAATCGTGCAAGAGAATCGTGATCTCAATTCTAAGCAAAAAAATTGTGATTCACATTTTTTCCAGAATCGTGCAGCCCTATTTCTGATCATGGATTAAAAAAGGTCTAATTCCATTGTGATAAAAATATATAAATAACAAAAAAGTATTGCCATTATAAATGATAGTATAGTGGATAGTAAAAGGGTTTGCACACTTCTCTTTTCATAGCTCACCCATAGCAACAGTCGGAAGAGCTGGACCTTTATCAGTTCAGCACTTGTTAGCATATAGCGATGCTGTTGACATGAATATTTCCATAAACTATGACTTAACATGTCTAACCACATTGCTTACTTTAACACACCCTGCACATTTAGCAGAACTGAGGAAATACCATGTTTCAACCGCTCCATATCTAATCAGAAATTCCTCATGTTGGCATGGACTCCAATGTCAGCACCACATTAGGGACATAAACTCAACAGAACAGCTGTTGCAAAGCAGCATCAGAGAGAAACCTTAGAACCCCAATTTATCTGCACACCTTAATCTATTAATTGTCAGATTACCAAAAAGACAGCCTGTTACATGTTAAGCAGTTGGGAGACCACAATCCAGACAGCATCCAAACCAATTTAATGGCATCAGTACTGAGGCACTTTACGTTCTTCATTGTGGATTTGAATGCACATCTTCGAGGAAATGAAAATGGTGGAATCGTGACTGCCAATTGCTTTTTCACCAAAAGTAGTACATGACCCGTCTGTTATAATCGCCATTATCTCAACATCTTGGAGGACACTTAAACTCAGAAGGTGTAGGTGCTGTTAATTTGACTTTTTCAGTATTTATTTATTGCAGAATCTAAAATCATTGGAATCATATAATCAGAGTGATCAGAGGCCTGTACCTTACCGTTACCGCGGTACAGCAGCATTGGAAATTTACACCGCAGAGCTAACCCGTTCCAGAGCAGGTTATGTTCCCGATAAGAAATCAACGTGTAGAAAAGCACCGCCTATTGACCAATCAGCTCGCTTGGATAATGGTATCAGCATTTGTAAAAAGATCCCATGGGGCTCTGTGCGTGGAGAAAAAAAGGAAAAAAAAAATTGAATCCTGAGGTCTCTTAGGAGAGCTAGTGTTGAAACCGACGTTTATATGAGAGATCCAGATTCTCATCGGAGGGAATGACTTATCTGTGTCAGTGTACAGCCTACTTACCACTTTGAATTATGTTTTTATAGTTATTTTATTTGCTTCCAAGTCCGTTTTACACCGCCGGGATTACAACCTGAAGAATTAGGCTGATATTGTGACACCACGCCATAAAAATACATCTTAGCAACACATTCATTTAGCCTTTTGGCCTTTTATTGTGGGAGGACAGCATGAGAGAAAAGGGCAAGAGAGAGTACCTTGGACTGCTCCAGGGAGCCTCGGTGCACGGGGCGGTAACTCTACCACTGAGCTATCATCGCACTTAAAACATTGATTTAATCAGTCAGATCTAGTAGTTCCCTTATGATGGGGCAGTCATATTATACGTCTATTAATTCATGCATTCACACGGTCGGTGAGTTTTTGCCAGCTGTCTTTCCTGCATTTGGAAGATGAAACTGATGCATTTTACCTGTATTATATGTTTAACTTCTTCGTATTTCTGTTAGATTACGGTTTGCTCCTCGTAAGTGAAATATGCCGCTCTGCTGATCCATGTTTGTGATTGGTCAAATGCTGCAAACCCCGCCTCTTTTATGTGCACGTGCTCATAGCTGGAAAGGGAAACCCTGGGTTGACTTAACAAGTTGATAACCAGCGTCATGTGACCGCTCATCTCTGATTGCATTTGTTAGGGTTACTTAAGCTGGATAACTGAAAGATACCCTGGATATGTTGAACTCGCTTCGTAGTACAGGCCTCCGGACGAAGTCTTTTTTTAAAAGAAAGTGGTGACAAGGGAAACCATCAATGCTTGGAAATATCAATGTAGAAGCCCCTGAGTCAATGACAGAAAACATCACAGTGAAAGGGGATACCAGGTACCATCAAGAATTTTTTGGTCTGGTCATAGTGATGCATTGCCATCAAGTCATAATTTCCTGTGTCAATATTAGGCACTTAATTCACAATACTGTAATTTCTCCAAAGCATTTAGCGTCTTTTTTGCAGCTTCTCAGACCACACAGGCTTTATGATACAACACGGATTGTTTTAGTTGTCCTCTGCTGGATTAGCTCTGTCCGATGGCATATGCACAGTCACAAAAGTTGTTTCCATATATATATATATATATATATATATATATATATATATATATATATATATATATATATATATATAGAGAGAGAGAGAGAGAGAGAGAGAGAGAGAGAGAGAGACACAGACATTTTGTGTCAACATATTTTTATAAGTCTGTATAATACATCCTCTCAGAAATGTGTTAATCCTTCCATGTAACACTCTACCAGGTACCTTTACTCCCTGTTTTTTCAGCTTTGCTTTGCAGTGAGTGAAAACACATTCTGTTGTACTGAGGTCAGGTGACCCAACTTGACCAGTCAAAAACATTCCACTGTTTGGCCACAATAGAAATAAAAGGTCACTGGCTGGTTTTTGCTGTGTGTTGAGTATCATTGTCCTGCTGCATTGTCATAAAATTCATAAAACTATACCTAATTAAAGGATAACAAGCCCTTTACCATTAACCCAATATGGATGTGATATCACAACCCCTGTTTGTGATATAACGCTGATTAGTCCATATCAATTCAACACTAATATGCTCGAGCAAATAGACAAAAACAATGAAAGACATGCCATCACACAGCAAAACCTGCCCTATCTAATCCAAAACTATTTCTTTTTCATGTTTGGCTGACAAACAAATTGATCTACATTGTGGTTTTCTGTAATGTCTGCCACAGAAAGTTGGACAGAAATGTCGTTGACAGTTTTATAGCCTAGATACTCAACAGTATGTTTCACAGAGGATCAACAGCAGCACAGTCTACTGGCACCCTGGAGCTGATGATAGCCTGAGGCCTTCAGCTCAAAGATGTAGATGAATTGATAACGGAAGGTTTGGTTACAAATGAGTGCCGTCTTCCTGGGCAGTGAAACACACAGTGAGACGCTGGGCTTTTCTCCTCATGTTTCCATCCCTGTCACAACCAAACTACCCATTGAAACTAATACTGGAGCAAACTGTGCCACTATGTTTGAAATTCATGTGGGTCACCGTGCTCTTGTGTTTCTGTGGCTTAGGTTTCCCATTTCGGTGACTCACCTGAAAGCAAGGCGTCTGACAAGGGTGATATTTAAGCCCGGGGATATAATGCACAGCATTACAACCAAGACAATTTTTGCAGCAGGAGTAGCATTTTGTAGTTAAACGAATGGAACTGATGCACTTTGGGAGCAAAATCAAGGGACTTGTTCTATGAAGAACGTTGTGTTCTTGTTCAAGCAGTGGTAGAATGTAACAAAGTACATTTAAGACTGCGATCACATGGTATGAGTCTGTTTTTTTTAAAGTATGCAAGTTATAATTGCACGTGGTCGTATTCATGAGAGTGAATGATCATCTTATGGAATGGAGACATCAGCCGCCCACTGCCTATCTAACGTCGCCTCAAAGGCGAAGTCGACCAGTGAGCGTTGAGCAGCTGTGAGTGTGTAAGGAGGGTCACACTTGTCACACCTGTACTCGTTGGACCATATGTGTACATACAGTGCTGAAATGCTCCCTCGCGAGGATGGTTTTCTGCTCGTTCCGTTCACTTGTATCACGGGCATGCACCCGGTTTGTTCGGGAGCTTAGACTAAGTAAACGCAAAATGCATGATTCACATGTACGCAGTGGCGGAAAACTTTACGAAAATGATCCACTTAGCTGTTTTCCAAAAGTGAACTGGGCTCCAACTGATTATTTAAAAAAAGCAAAATACGGAGACCGAGGAGCATGTTGGTGGGGAGGGAGAGACAACGAGAGGTTTCAACACTACGGATGACCACGTACAGCAGGGAGAGAGCGACTGACCTAGTGCCATTGATTAATACCAGTGGTGTTAGTATTAATAATGAGATCTTTTACTTAAGTAAAACTAGCACTGCTTCGATCTAAGACCTGCATTCAAAATGTTACTTTGGTAGTATTACAGTACATTAAGACAATGTACTTAAAGGATAAAAGTAATCATAAGGGGTTTGTTACATTATATATCATAGTTGCATTAATTTATTTTTATTGATGCAGTCAATGTAAGAGGCATTTTTTGAGGTAAAGCTCATTTTATTTTTATACTGTTGGGTGCTTTACTTTACTGTATAACATTGTAATTAATCTACTTAAAATTAACAAAAACTTTCACTTTATATATTTGACAATATTGTTTACCAGTTAGTAGTGAATGGTATCCACTTACATCAGTGAGATTGGTGAGAAGAGGTGCCTGCGAAGAGCCCAAAGGATACTAAAAGACGGAACAGCCTGTTCACCCTACTGCCCTCTGGCAAGAAACACAGCAGTATCAGCTGTCGTACCACCAGACTTTAGAGCAGCTTCTCTCCGCAATCTGTGAGACTCTAAACTGTAAGATCATTCTCCAGCATACATACATACATACCATATAGTCTTGTTGTTGTTTGGGGACTACAAACAACCCTGTTCTACAATGACAAGACCTTGTACCTTCAGATTCTTAATATGAAATATGAATTATATAATAGCCTATGTATTTTGTAGTATATAGCCTGATAATATATGTATATAAAGTAGTTCAAATGAACTCCACCTGAACCAGCTGCAACATTAAATTGATGCATTAATAATTATAATCCAATGGCATTATCCTCTGCAAATGTATTATTTAAAATAAGCCATTCTGTATAATGAGTATATTTTGGTGCAACATTTCGAATGCAGGGCCTTTACTTGAAACAGGGTGCTGGAGCACTGTGTTCACGGCCCCGGGAAGCAGCAAAGTCCAGCAGAGGGGTTCACTGAAGCCGACACGGATGGAGCACTTCCACTTTCCGAGCCGAACTAGAGTCGCTGAGCACGGCTGCGTAGGAAACGTGCCCACCCATTGAGAAGTGTAAAAACATTCTCGGTTCATTATGAAACTGTGGCACGGGGAAAACCTTGGCGGTGCGCCACATTCCAGTTAATTAATGGGAAACATTGTAAGAGGTGGAGGACTGGGAGGATGGACAGGAAGAGAAAATCAGAGAAAGTGAGATGGAGAAAAAACTAATGGTAGAGGGAAGTGGCAGGGGCTGATTGGACGAGAGCCATGGAGTGAAACAGTAGATAGTGTGGAGAACACAGTGTGGTTACTGTGAAACAGCTGTGTCAGCTTTCAGTCTACACACACACACACACACACACACACACAGAGCATGGATGAAGTCAATTCCATCTCGTACAGTTATGGACATAAAGTGACTGACATGCACGGACACTCACTGTATGTCACATGGCTGCCAAGTCCAGTCATGTGACATCTTTCACAATAACACAGCCGCTAACATTGACATAAATGTCGTCCACATACAGTTCCATCTGACACACACACACACACACACACACACACACACACACACACACACACACACACACACACACACACACACACACACACACACACACACACACACACGTGTCAAGGTCAACGTCAAGTCAAGACTGCAGAATACATTCATCCAAAGCATACCTAAAACTCAGAAATGTTCATATAAACAAAGGATGAATGGATGGACCGGTCAAAGTGAGCGTTGTGAGTGCCAGCCCCGGAAATAGGCCATCTGCACAGCTCGGGTCTAATTTTGGAAAGGCAGGGAATTCGTTGAAAGGACTGGTGTCAAAACTCCTCTGAGTAGCCAGAGAGATGAGCTACTGTCTGTCCCACCGAAATATCAACTGACAAAAATACGAGGTGGAAAAAAATAAATAAATAAATAAAAAAAAATATATATATATATATATTACTGTTAACATATGGCAAATACAGTGGACACCGTTTATAGTGATCCCGGTTACAGTGGTCAACCGCTCATAAGGGTCTTGGACAGAATCGTTCCCAAACTAATGCTGTCTGAAGTATTTGCTTACAGTCACATGGGAAAACCATATGTTTTCTGTAGAGAAACCACAGTGGGCTAAATTGATTCAATTTTTTTCTAAACTTTATTTTAGGTAATACTGCTTTCCTGCTGTATAACTGAGGCTGGTGCTGCAAGCATATTGAAATCATGACGGGAAAAAGAGAGACATTCTATCTCAATGACAAACGAAAGCACCTGCGATTGAATCATGTGGATTGATGATAAACACAAATGTAAATTAGATAGCAATCTGCAGGAGCTATCAAGCAACGCTAAGTATTAATAATCATCTGCTTTAGTTCTCAACTTCATCCAGACAGACGTGCACATAATAAGAAGTTTCCACTGTCACAACAACCGTCCAAACACTTATTGAAGTTTCCTAAATTGCATTGCCTTGCAACCTAAATAGTAAACCAGTGGTGCCACTGTTCTAGCCAGAGATTCAACGATAGCAGAACCTGTGGTTGTACCTGTTGGGCCCCTGGGCGTAGGTCGAATAATCGTCCCTGTGAGGTGGAGGCCAGGTTAAGAAAGATAAAATTCTCTCTTGGAGTTGGTTTCTTTTCCTGCTGTTCATTTTTGTCTTTGTTTGTGTGGGCCAGGAGAGGACCGGTGCTTACGAAAGTGCTCAGTCGCAGCCGCAACTAAGAAGTAATTAGAAATGATGACAGTTTATTTCCTTTGGATGTGGCTGGAGTCACTAGTCTGCCAGCTACACACACCGGCAGCTTGTCTGCAGAGTTTTCTTAGACTTTTAGGATTTTGGTCAGTATGAATTTTAGTTTATGGGATCAGCCTTGGTGACCTGAGATTCCTTTAACTCCTGGTGTTAACAGTGGTGTCCATCGCTCCCTGGAAACCCTGTGTGTGCATGTGTGTGTTTGCTTCTGTGGCTCTGTTCTCTATCCAGCCTCGTTACCCCGGCCAAACAGCTTCGGAAACAAAACAACTCCACAGCACACTTGTTTCAGATTTGATTCAATTAGATTAGTTGATTAGATGTGCAGATTACCTTTAAAGCCTCGCTTGTGATCAACATTTGTATCCTTTCAAACCTTTGGTAATCCTTTTAAATTATAGGGATATTTTTGTTGTTTGACAGCCTGTGGAATGAACATATCTGATCTTTGGATAAGAAGTTGATTGATAACAGATTTTTAAAGCCAAATACAACAACGATAGTTTGGTGGGGGGGGCATATCACAGGGGAAAAATATTCTTTCTACTTCATGCAAAATTAACCTTTGACATTATTACGAACGGGATAACTTTAGAACGAAGTCTAAGTCATACATATTTAAATAAATACATAAATCTGTAATTAAATACATCTGGCACTGAACATCAAAGTAAGCATAAAGTAAAGTTTTTTTTTTTTAAAGAGATATGACATATGGCTTTAAATGTGCTACTTTTGCATAATATCAATATACCCCATTTTGTATCTCTATGATTTATCATTATGAAGAGAATATCCTGAAGTGTGATATGCACATTTGTTCTGTGGTTTATAACTGGACAGGATTACTTCTGTTGTTCATCCCACTACATTTTTAAATGGCACTTTTGTAATATGTTTTATATTCAGGGGTAAGGAGGATGCTAAAGAGTGTGATTCCATTTCATGAAAGGTTACGTGGCTGGATTATTTGGAAGGAACAGATGAATGATTTATTTTCTTCCGTGATGTTTTATGGACAAAGAACGGATAGTGTTGCGTTTAGGTATGTGACGACATGACCATTTATATTACCCTGATAATCATTATAATATGCTTAAACTCTTAAAATGTCAGCAAAGTGAAAATCGGCACACTGAAGAACAAGACATACGTTTTGTGGTGGGAAATAAACAGAAAACAGCTGGTTCCCGGGACCACAAAGACTTCGCCCACATCGTCTATCTTTATAACGATGATTGAAGGTTTGCCACGGCAAAATTATTCATTAGTATTCATAAATTCATCATGCAACCTAGCAAACTACGTTGGTGTGTAAAAGATGCCATGTCCAGTCTAAAGAAAGGAAAGCATGGTCATGGGCTCCGTGTGTGTGTGTGTGTGTGTGTGTGTGTGCGCATGTGTATCGCAGTGTTTTTCCTTCTCTCGGGTATACACAAGCCACGATCAGTGTAGCACTACAACAAATCTGACCCAAACAGTTTCCAGCTCCTGCCAAAAGCAAACAGTCTTAAAGGCTACATAATACAGCGCACAGCAGAAGTAAAAAAATAAACTAAAAAAAACACAGAAAAACCATAACAAGGGAAAAAACCTAGTATGCAAAAAGAAAAAAAGGAGGGGGAAGAGAATAACAAGAGCAAAATGCTGTCAGTGGAGGAGAGGAAGAAGGGCGAACGACAACAGAAGGAAATGAGGCAGACACAGACCGTAAGAAGAACGAGACAGAATGTTTAAAGGCAAATTAAGACTTTACTGCTACCAGGAATTAGATTTAAGACCAATTTAGTAACAAAAAGTTAACGAAAAAAGAAAAACCAGGAAAATCTGTGTTGCATTAAACCCATTGTGTATCCATTTAAATCTTGATGAGCATGCAAATAACACTTACTTTGACCACCTGAGGCTTATGTCATAAAGACAAGAAGAATATCAAGAAAAATCTAAGTCAGAAAATAAGACCAACATTGCTGCATGTCTATTTCTCATGTTTTTCTGAAAATTCAGCCTCATTTTGTTTGAACTTAATTACAAATAAATATCCATGCTGCAATTTGTTGTATTTCGTTCAAGATTAAATTAAATCAAGAAATCCCATTTATGTCTTAAACAGACCTGATATTATAACCTAGATATAATCATGGCTTTGACGTGAAATAACAGTATCATCAATAGAACTGGGGTGAATGCTGGACGCATTCACAACATACTTCTTCTTCGCTCAAACATGCCATTTATTAATATTATTCATCCGGCAGTTTTTTCATCATGTTACTCCTCCTGCATATTTCAACGTAGAAACTTCATTCAAAAATGAAAACATTCAGCTAAATTAGGATGTGTTATTACTTGACAAAGCAATTTATATTCACCTGTCATCATACAGCTTATAGCTAACAATGCAGTGTAGATTCAGCGTTTCAAAAAACCTAAAAATATTACACATTATTATTATACATCATTGTATTAGTTACAATAAAATCAATGATACAGACTTTGACGTCACCTAAACTGTCGTTTTAGTAAATATAGGAGAGCTTGTTGAACTGAACCTTTATGTAACACTACTGTACATGCCACAGTATGTACAGTATGTACAGACTGCATTCTGCACAGAAATAAACTCGCCACGTGCCCCAACACCAAATCCTCAAATCAACCAGGACATGAATCTGAGCAGGATTATCAAGTCAGTAAAGCCTTATTTCACTGCATTTTTCATATGCTTTACCTGTGTTTCCTGATAATGCAAAGTGGAGAAAGACATGACACGTTAACCAATAAGCAGAGGAGGAGGTAACAGCACACACACACACACACACACACACACACACACACACACACACACACTTGAAAAGAGACAAGATAAAGTGAGGGAAAGAGGGAATATTGAGGTGTAAACTCAGGGCTCCAGACTAACTTTTTGCATTGGTTGCACTGGTGCGCCTAACTTTTTTTTTTAGGTGCACCAGCACAAAATTTAGGTGCACCCACATTTTTCATCGTGTCGCCTTTAATGCCAAAAGGTCACCTTTTTATTGCTCTCCTTTTACATAATGACACCCCCCTTATGGCCTAGCTTAACTGCAGCACCATCAGCACCCAGAGGAACCGTTTTCTGCAGCCAATCTGCGCACTGATGCCCAAGCGCAGTAAATGCTTGCTTTGTGGCACAATAAAAAGATCATACAGGTCACTAGCCTATAGATTGCAAATGGAAAACTGTTTATGTGATCTTAGCCTAGCCTACTTATATTTTTACTTAGGCTATTCATTTTTAATAATAATATTAGGAATAGGCTACTATACAATTTCCTATTCATGATCTCTCATGCTGTAATGTGGGCCTTCAAACACTGTGCGTGTCCATGCTCCACCTCGACATGTCCAATTAACATGTTGACCGGCCTCCCTTTACGTAAAATGCAGCAGTAGACAATAATGCACTCCTTCATAGAGACTTCTGTGTCTCCGTCAGTCATGAATGACGTGTACGTGGCGTTTCCAACCTCCGCAGCTGTCTTGTTCTTTAGCGTGTCGGCATTTTTTTTCATCAGAATCATTTCGGACTTAAATTTAGTGAACGGCAACTCCTCCTTTGCAATATTGTATGGGACGTTGAATTTTATAATCATTTCAGATTCCTCAGCGGACGTGATCGATACAGCCTGACGCTGAAATGCAGCTGGATGAGGGGCCACTTTATTAACACACTTATCACGGCATGTAGTATGCTTTTTGGACATATTGCGCTTTTTCAATGTCTCGATGCGAAATGTTGTTGACTCCTCCACAAACGCACTATTACCGGACAAATTCTGACCGCACTCCCGACAATAAATGCAGTGCATTGAGTCCCTTCATCGTACATCAGCCAGGGAAATTGCTTCAACCAGTCCTGTCTGAAGGCATATTTTTGGGCTTTTTAATTAGTCTCGGGGCGAGGCTTTCTGCCTCTCTTCACTTTCAAAGAGAATCGAAGCGCTCAGAGTACCTGCTCAGCTCGCTCGCATTGTTCGAACTGACACAATTTACAGCAGTGAAAAGGACCACAGCCAATCAGAGGCAAGGACCCGCCCCAGCTCCGTCTCTTATTGGTTTAGACCACGATGCCATCAGGAGAACATAAAGAGATACTGCGCTTATGATTTTTTTTTTCACTCGAGCAGCGTTAAGTGCACCAGTGCGACCTACTATTTTTTTCAGTCGCACTCATAAAAATTTTGGTCGCATATGCGACCAAAATGGTCGCACTCTGGAGCCCTGAAACTGGATGAATCATTTTGTTTTGTATTTGTAATGAATGAAAGCACTGGTAGGTAGAGCAGAGTAGAAGAGCTGCAATACATAAAAGCACAAAAATAGACATTAAGACTGAGCCAGACCTTCTCCTGGCTTAATAGATTGACAAAGAGGACATTTGGCCAGGCTTGAAGCCCTATTATGAATCCAAAACCAGACATAAAGCTGTCAAATCTAGCTCATCTGCAGTAAATGATGAAACATAAACAAACAGCATGAGAAAAAAGGCGAAAATGTGTGAACAGATCTCCAGGCTGCCACCATTTTGTCACATCTTTATCCATTTTAGATACAATTTGGAGTTTTTAAAAGTGCCAAAGAAATAAAAAAGAGAGACATTTACACAATGAGTAAATGTCAGATATCATTTTCTCCTTTCCAAGTCTGAGGTCCAAACACTGAAAGAGGGAGCAAGCGAGATTGAAAATGTTATAGCTCTAAGCTAAAACATGCTCTGTCCTGTCGGCTTGGGCCTGCTGTTCTGCATTTACACTGGATCCATGGTGTGTATGTACACGTGTCAAACGGATGCAGGCAGCGAGAAGAAGTGAGAGACGGACAGTGAGCGAGGCATGAAATACTTATGCCAATAGCAATAAAAGGATATCGACTGCATTTAGAGCGTGTGTGTGCAAGCAGGAGAACACGCTGCTTGCACACACATTTTAGGATGACTAATTGTCCCACAAACAGGATGACAGGATGAGAGGGGCGGAGCCTTCTGTGGGGGGCCTGTTGAGGTACAACCAATCCCCTGTGTGGGCTTGTCTCTCCCTCTCTGTGCTACAGTAGCATCGGGAAAGAGAGAATGAGGAATGAAAGAGGGAAAAAAAGAGGTTGTGAAGGGTTAGTAGCTCAGTGTGAGCCCCTTAAACTGGGCCTCCACAGACAGACGCAGAAAGAGTGAGCTAGAAGGAGACAGAAGCTGAATTTCATTTACTTGTGTTTTATGTTTCCTTCTCACTCTGGAGTCATTCCCTGCAATGTCAAGAAATGTGAACACTGCCTTTTTGGAGAATATTATTAAAAGAGCAAAAGTTCCCATTTTTCACCGTGTTGAAACGGAGGAAAGCAGCTTGTCTGGTTCACTCTAAAGGTTGAAAATACAAAACTTTAAATCTAATCGAACATTTCACGTCACAGGCAGTTAAAGGAGTTTGTGTTACAGAAGCTCTCAGAAGTGTGAGGCGGTAGGTGTGTTGGACTACTGTAAGCCAAGACAAAGCGTGGACAACAAGCATGTGGAAATACTGAAATTAACCAACCTCATACATATTCTCCCTCTCTCTCTCTCTCTCCCCCACTCCCTCCCTCCCAGGTTTAATGAGTGCTGCACTAATGAGCCAGTCGTGCTTTTGGTGTGGCAGTAAAACACGTCCAAGTAAGCTCTCACCTAACATCAGTCTAATTAAAAAGCCTCACTTTAAATCAATGGAAACACAGAAGGCACCGTTTGTTGCAATACACTTCTGGCTTCTTATGGAAATATCTTTAGCCTGGAGTTCTGATTCCAGTTAAACCAAATCAAAGTCAATGAATGAGCTGTGCATTTTCAAAAACACGGGCAGACTTTGATTGCTTCTTGTTAAAAGGCCTGCGCTTGTATGACATGGGAAATGTTTTTGACGGGAAGATTTCAAAGCTTTTTCCCAAGACTATTCCATCACGTCATACAGCACAGGTTGCATGAACTAAATGTTACCGGGTTGTTTTTGCCAAATGTCTCATTTCACTGGGCTATATTTAGATTTACTTAGTGGAATACAGTGGGAGCCATAGGGTGAATACATCAGTGGCTGAATCCATTAAATATCCAAAATTATATTACAGCCTACTGTGCATGCAAGCCATTAAATGTGATGCAAATAACAAAGCTCTAAAAAATGTGATTTGTGTGGGATCAGGGGTAGCAAGGGGACGGCTATGTTGCAATTGATTCTGTCACAGCCCCTGTGCCAGCACAAAGTCCTATAGTGCATAAAAAAAATACATTTTCAGCCATCCACTAGATCTTTAAAGTAAAAAAAAAAAAAGGTTTAGACACAAACACAGTTGTAAGTGTTACAGCTGCAAAGACAGACTAATGGTGATTTTTTCCTGAAAGATATAAATGGATGCTGAGGAGCATTATGTGAAGGCTGACTCTCAGATCTGTGCAATAAACAGCCAATTCAATTTGTACTTTAATATTTCAGTATAACGTGGATAGATGCTATCCCTGAATGAATGCATCATAAACATATTGCTCAAAGCCGTTAGGGCTGGATATCGTTTGCGTTTTACAGTAGTTACGCTATTGCCTTAAAAGCAGAGAAAACCAGACCACCATCAACATGTAATCTAAAGTATGGCCAGTATTTCCCCTATATTCATGCACCGCTGTTAAAATTTCACACATCATTAATATCCTCTGCTCTCGTGTTTCACTGAGTGCGTTGGAGATTCTCCACACACATAAACACACACACACAGAGTGCAGCAGAGGACAGACAGGTAAAGTGAAGGTTAATGTTGTTTACAAACAGACTCGATAGTACACGACACGTTAACGCGCCGATGGATTCTGTGTTTTTAGCCGAGTTAAGACCTGAGAGTATTCAGTTAAAACAGATTCTAGTTGTTCTCTGTGACGTTTGCTGGAAGTGATGTAATGTAATAACAATAAAGCCAGATTTAACTGCAAAGAATGTGGTAATGGGTGGTGTGGGGCAAGTCTATACAACATAAAACACATTCTTCTTCACAAGCCCCCCTCAGTTCTACAATCCTAAATACTGCCAATCCATCAGGAGCAAGTTATAATGCAGGAAACACAGCGTATCTGCATAGTCTGTCTATCTGTAACATTTCTGTAAATTTAAACCAAAACCAAACTAGCTTGCATTTAATTCTGAATAGCTCCATTTTCTTCACAAATTATGAATTTATCTTTATACTTAGATATATGAGCTATTGTTTTAATTGTTAAACACAAACTACAAACTTTATCAAACTGCTTCGATTCCTCCTCTTTGACCTTGTCCAGATTTTGGAGCGTCAAATGAGGACCAAAGCCGTTCTTTCTGCAGCCGCAGTAGCTCTTTGGAGAGAACTCAAATGAATGAAAAGCTACAGATATTTGCCCAGAGGACACTGTTTTATAAAATAAACTATTTCTGTCACTTCACATCGGGGATAGCGTGTCAGCAATTCCACATCACTCATTTTAATAATTTAAAAGATGAGCCGTTAAGGGGTGTCTGACTATCTATAATATACAAATGTTACTCGAATAGCAACCTCATCCTAAAATACTGCCGTCTCTGTGAGGTTTGCATTTCAAATGTGATGCCTGCAGTGCGCCGTAGGAGCATCAATATATTTCAGTGCGTTTGAGCCTCCTGCCTCAACCGCCACCACGCTGTCGAGTTCAATCTGCTACGTCACTGGCTGGCCAACTACCTCGCCATTTTCCAACACAGCAAACAGATGTGATAGGCATGAGTGACCTGACTGATGTCAGGGACAGGATTGTATTAGGAAAACGATGTGGTCATTGTTCAGTGTTCATTCAACTTCCTATTGTATTTCACAATAGAATCTTAGAGTGAAGACACCGGGTCTGCTCAGCTGCAGTGAGTGAATGAGTATTGCTGCAATAGGGACGGACCAAATCTCCCATCATGCCAACAAGGCCCGAGTGCTGGACCACTTTGTTTGTTCAATTTGATGATTTATGTTCCAAAATATACATTTTACATTCATCAGTGTTTGTAATATAACATAGTTTTCACCATTAGTGATACTATTGCTGTGAATTCCTTGTCATGAACACATACGTGTGACCATAGTGCAATGCTGTGCACTCACTATGAGGGAAGGCCATAGCGGCAGCGGGGTAAACATGTACGCTCGACAGAAGCATCGTTATTGAACTACATTCTGAAATGAACACGTTTGTATCGCTGCATATCAGACGGCATATTCGCTGTCTAAATCTGTGACAGGTCAGTATCACGGTAATCGGTCTGGCTCTATAATTACCACTGGTCTTTGTTATTTGATAACCGCTAATAAATAAAGCAATGTGTACAAGGGCAAGTCAAAATTGACTTCTGACCCAACTGTGGAAGTGACAAAAAGAAAAACACATTGAACCCTGATGTCTCTGTACACAAAGATATAGAAGCATAGAGAGAGAGAGATCAGGGTTTTTTTTCCAGCTGTTGTGGCTGCTTTTGACATTTATCTCACCAAGCCCCTCAGGGGGCTTCAAATGAGACCTAATCACACCAGAGCCTCTATTATATTTGTTGTAGCTACACAATTACACCTCATAAGGAATCCATTAGCCCCTGTTTAGCACGTCCACAACAAAGAGGGAGGAGGAGAGGAGGAGGCTGGGGTGTAGGAATGAAGGAATAATTACAAAAAAGGAGTAATCCCTGTAAATGTCACAAAGCAGACAAATGTAAAATAGTTTCTCCTGTCCGTTACCGACTTACTGTTCACAACGGTGATTCGACCTCTGGCCTGCTCATGAAAGCCTTACACATTTTGCCACAGCGAGCACCTGGTGTCTGGTGGGTCTTTCCTACGGGAGGGATGGGTTTTGTTTGAAATGTGCAGAAGAGAAACTGGTTAGAACGAACACCATGGTTTGACAGACAATGGGGAAAATTCAAGAGAAAAGATAACAGAGTAGTGAACTGTTTGGATGACAGACAGTGGTGCAGAGCATAAATACTGCAGCAACTTACAACAAAAGATGGAGGCAAAAAGAAAAAAAACACCCAAACATAATATGTTTATGTGTTTTATCCAAGAGTGAGATTATTGCTGTGGTCACTCTGCTTTCATTTTATCTCCTGTGTTTGTATGACAGTGAATTCCAGGGGTTGCATTCGCCAAGCTGAAATTTAGTTTTATCATATAAAGAGATTAGCAAATAAATAAGGTTGAAAATGGTATACAGGTGTATTCAAACTAAAGGTTATCATACTGTCTATATTTATATATTTGTTTATCTACAGTATTGAAAGAAAACTGACATAAGTGAAGGCTGTATGCTATAGTGTTGCTTACCTGTAAGCTAACATGCTTCAGTTAGATAACATGTTATGATTACATGCCACTGTTTACCACTGTTTACCAGTGTCAGCTATCGACAACATTTAAATGAAGAGAAGCATCATGCTCATTATTATTCAGAAGGAACTCCAAAAGAAAACTTGATCTGGACATCCTTACACATTTCCTGTTAGTTCAAAGCATTCTTCCACTAAGCCTGAGCCTCCGTCTCTGACAAGGGGTCGTAACAAGGGATCATCTAAATCTGAGAGCAGCACAGATTTGTTTTAACGTTGAAAAACCCAACTACAGCGTACTTTCAGGACAACACCGAGCCAAACCTGCTTCACAGTTTGCAAAATATAAATAAAAATCCCTGATGGACACCAATATGCCCTCAGACAAATTAAGACAGTTGACAGACAGTCTCGCCCATCCGCCTGGATTTTATCAGGAATCTCCATAAAAAAACTTGTGGTGAATTTCCATCATAAGGATAAATGTAAATATCATAAGGAATGACTTGAAACAGCGATCTAGTTCACTATCATGGTTGACAAATGAAACATATAGGCTGATTTTAAAAATACAGGGGAAAAAAATACATGTACGCTTGTTAATACAAGGAGACCTTATGATTTATGATGATCTTATTTGAGATTATTTTAATATTGTATGCGGCTCATCTGTAACACAACAAAGAGATTTATTTCTTAACAAAATGTAAAGTGAAAGTCCCATGCAAAGTGTGAGGTTATTTCATCCATTAACAATTGTTTTGATTCTATGGTTTAACTTCTCAAATTGTTGATTGATTTTGTCTTAATTTGTTGTTGTTTTAATTGTTGGTTGGTAAAAAAAAAAGACCAAACTAATAATCAATTACTGGAGAAAATAATCACCAGATTAATTCAACAGGAAAATAATTGTTAGTTGCAGCCCTCTGCTTTCTGAAATTATCAAAACATCCTCCTACTCTTATATCTCAGGTTTCGATAGAACTACAAGTGGCAAAAACTTGAACAAACAGTCCCTATTTGTGTTGTAGTGAGACGTCCCTGTACAAAAATATTTAAAAGCAAACAAGAGGCACTAACTTTAAACTCCATGAACTGAACAAAGTCACTGGAAAACTCACAGCAACAAAGTGTGTGAGTATGCGGACCTGGAGGTACAGTATTTGCACGAGTGTGTGCATGTGTGTGTATAAGTGCACATGTGCACACATGCATTCCATATTGTCTGGAACTAGCTTATGTTTCAAAATAGTGTGCTGCACCTTGAGGCCCCCGTGCATCTGTTCTCATTTTACAACCTGCCTGAAACCCAGCGGAGTAAAAGCCTCCTGAGCACAATGTGCTCCACTAAGCACCTCATTACAGAAAAAGACCCTTTGTACACCACTGAGGTAATAGGTGGGTGGGAAGAACCTTTAGATGGAGGAATCAACACGACAAAGTGATTGAGTGATCATTCCTTTCATGAGTGAACTGCTCAGCCTTTTCCACGTTCATAAAACTGAAATAACTACTGCTCTGCTGGCAACGTGGAGCAGGTGATGCTAAGAAACATCAGCATATCACTCCGACATGATACCATGCACTAATGGAGATTCGAGGTCCTAGGTGGTCAGTGAATCATGTTATTGCAGTGAGGTGCATTAACTCACAATGTAGGAGAGCCGTTCTAAGAATAGCACAACATGTTCCTGACAAAACAAAACCTTAACTTTCCAATCACAGTTGTCATTGCAGGGAACTTAGACAGGGTACATTGTCTTTTTATCTTAATCATTGCTAGAAAAAAATTTAATGGAAGCTCAGCTGAGCACTTCACACAGAGCAGAATAGCTAGTGTGTTTACATGCTACGCTAAAAAAAGTAAGTAAATCCTAGAGAAAAGGAAAATTAATCTCATGAAATAACATTCCTCTTAAAATCTGGTAATACAAAAATAAATATGGATTCAGAGACTGTCATAACAAAGGATAATGTTCTATTCACCAGCCATAATGCAAAGGTTAAAAAAAAAGCTATGTTCAAAATCATTAAAAAAATAAGCAGTTAGTCTTATGCTAACTTGAATAGGGATAAAATACTTCCTGCAGCTCTTCCAGACTATCCAAAGGTTATCAGACTGCATTCATCCAATTCTGGTAGTGAAACGCGTCGTTTTGTGAGGGTTTTGATGCTCAAAACAATTAACCCACCGTTTACCAGCTGCCACAGGAGCAACGGCGTAGGCCAACATGTTCCTAACATGTACAATGTGTTAAGAAACATATATCACATTTTAACCCGGACTTTGGAGTATAATTGAAATGCAGTATAATTTATCTTCAGACAAGTGGGCCAAAGCCTGAGAGGCAAATCCACTCTACAGAGTTAAACATAACACTGCTCTTTCAATAAAATTTACTATCAATACCAAATCATATTAAAAGGACTGGGAGTTTTGTTTAAAAAAAACGTTCGGAGATGACATCATGATGAGTGTTGATGATGAGAAATAAGTTGATTTCATGAATTATACACAGATAGAAAATTCAATAACCAAAAGACAGTTACGCCAACTAACACAATAGATTTTCTCATGACTTATAGTTGCTTGTGTCTAACAATGCACCTTAAGGATGCAATAAAGAATACAATAAAATTAGATAACGCATCAACACCCTCCAGTACTGTCTATGGCTCCTCAGAGTCACACAGCAGCATTTTCTCTAAGTGCAGTAACTGACTGAAGTCCCTTCTACTCCTCTCTGCTCCACGCTGATCTGTCCCTTTGTCTTCCCTGCAAAGAGGAGCAGCAGCCTCCTGCACAGCAGACGCTGACAACCTCCAGGCGAGAGCACTCCCCAAACCGCATCACAACCTCGGTGCGCTTTACGCACAAAGTCAGAACAGTCATCGAACGCTGTGCAATAACATCCAATTCGGTTGATTTTCCGATCGGCATTTCCTTTTTCCTTTCTTTCTTTTTTTTTTGTATTTGCAGGGATTTGCGCACTGGCCCTGCTGCAGGCAGGCAGGCAGGCACACACACATGTGGAATGTGGAGGGAAGCACCCGCCTATAACAATAACACCACACACAAAACATAACCAGGACCAGGCTTCGGGGAGAAGTTGAGAGATGCGAAATGAATCTGCGACACGGAGGTGCCATGCGGCTTCGACGCACGTAAACGCGGCAACAGCGAGGAAACAAAGAGAAAAGCTGCTGTTTTCTGGTCAGCCTATGTGCAGCGGTTAGCCCACAACATAACATGCTAACCGGATTCTTTTTTGGAGCGTTTCTGCCACACACACACATATAAACAGCATTGTGAACGCTCCCTTACCTGATGTGGCATATCAACCTTCACTTTGTGCAGAAGCAAAGGGGGGGCCCCAAATGTCGAGCCAGGTCGCCAAATGTTCCGAGCCAGTGGAGTTGAAGGCAGCTTTTTTAACAATTTCCCCCCACACTGGAAAACTTTTCCTCCGTATAAAACAAAACTGTCAACAGAGAAGAAAGGAGGAGTGATTAGGCAGGGCTATCTAACGGTCAGCCGGGGGGGGGGGGGGGGGGGGTAACGTTAGAGACCCTGGTGACGTCCCGTTTTTTCATGCACGGACACACCGTTACGCTAAACGTCATTCAATAAATCTGGCAATTAATGCCTCGCGTAATCTCGTGGTAAACACTCCTGACAACGGGACTTTAGACCTTTCGCGAAACAGTTTTTTCTGGTGTGTTCGGCACAAAAGTTAGACGCGATGCGGCACGTCATCCAAACATCTTGAAAGTTTTGCGGTTTGTTCTGGCGCTCGCCTCCGACGCGGGACGAGAGGCACGGCCGTCATTTAGCGTGTCGTTGGGAGAGCTCGTTATGGTCTATAAAGAATTGAAGAGTGGCTCTTATCAATATATGTCAGTGTCCGCGAAATCACGTTACTGGTTCTGTACATTTGCCAACGTGCACGGCCATATTCAACTGCCGCATTAAAAAAAAACGTCTCTCGTTGTCCCGTTTCTCCACACATGAGCGGACAAGAACGTTAACGGGGCTCGGACGCTGGCTAGCAAAAGTGGCAACATATATCACTGCGTTACGTGCTGTTTACAACGGGCTCTCTACGATGACAGTACGCCCAGGCTCACTAAGTACGTTGTGTCAGCGGCATGTCAAAATATTGCAGGCCGTTAGAGAGCAATAACAACAGGCAACGTTAACAGCAGCACACTTCGCTGGCCTGGGAAGCGCGTGTGCCACTCGGCCTGAAAGCACTTCTCGCCCAAACGAAACGAGAAAGAGCAAAACTACAATGGCAATTTCATGTTACGCCGCCTTACGCCCCAGCGAGTAATTCCCCAAAGGTACAGGAAAGTGCAAAAATAACTTACATTAGTCCATGCGAAGGGCGACGTAAGCAAACACTCTGTTAGTCCAGTTTTTTAGATCTGTATCAACATAGACGGGTAGCACTTCTCCATAGCCCCGCCCCCTCGCGGTTTAACAGTCAGGCATATCTATACATATATATAATACCTCTGGCGTCCAATCACAGCTCTTCACTCTGGAGCAGTGTCTGCTCCCATTGGTCGAGAAGCGTATCAGTCTCCAGCCTAGTCCCCAGCTGTCTCCTTACCATATAGGGGTGTGTCGTGACGTAGCAGGCAGCCCGATAGGTAGTAAACGATTTCGTTAAAACAAAACTAATAGTTTATAAAACAAGTAAAAACATGTTCAATACAAGAAAGATCGAATCTACTCTCTGGATTTTTGTAATGTCCAGGGCATTTACGTGTCTTCATTTATAAAGTTTGGAGAAAAGGTGAGAAATATCACCCAAAAAAATGATATACATTAAATTTGTGTGTGCAAATTTGTGTTTTGGCATAGTTAGATTTTGAATGTTGAAGGTACTATGAAACGTCACATTTCTCATTATGAATTATTTATGATTTACCTATACATAATATATGAAAGTTCCAGCAGCCTCTGCTCTCTCTCTTTCTGATCTCTCTGTCCTGGAAACTGGTGGTAACTGATAGTATACACATCCCACAAGCAGTGAAAAGCATTTTAACCACCAACCAAACATGGTCTGTGTCCTTAGTGTATATATGGAGAGGCGCTATTTTGACTACTTGGTTGAAGAATTCAGAGGGAATGATAGGGCCCTCTGGTGTGATACAATATCACCCCTGGGAGGTTTTATTCAAGCAATTCAATCACGACATTACCCACTCTGTAATTAGGAGTAATTCTCTCCTTATATCCATCTTCTTTCATTTCTCTGGGTGGACTACGTATTGCAAAGCACCAGCCTTGAGAAGTTGGACTATGGTGTCTTTTTTATCAAGCACATACCTACTGGACTTTACATGGAGGCCGTGTAGCTGGAATCCAACCTATGACCTTACAATGAGATCCACGTTGACAACATTCCAGTGACCAATCCATAACTTTCCGTACGTTTCATGTAATGGTATACAAATGAGAGGCAATATGAAGCCCTGTCCGACGTGAAGCTCGCTCATCAGTGGCTTTGAGTTCTCTGTGAACAGATTCAGGTATTTTAAAGCTTGCTTTCTGTGCTGTGTGAAAGGAAAACATTCACCGCGTGATATATGGCATGTTACATGTTGGAAGAAAAAAAAATGTCATCATGGAAGTCCAGCTCTGGACTTTCTTCGAGGCAGTGTGAATGATTCCAGAAATTAGTTTTTAGCTGGCTGTTGTTAGACAGTGGGGATGCAGTCATCGTGGAGGGAGTTTGATGTTGTTACCGTTAGATCAACAAGATTATCCCAGTTGGCTGCATGGAACATGTATGCTGGCAAACAGCTGTTATGTTGTTGTAATCCAATTTTCTTCAAATGCTGTGTATTGCTAGAATAGATGGGTGTGCTTTTCTATATACTATGACATTATATATTTTACTTATTATATTACAATATTTATGTTATAGAGTAATGTACAGTGTGCTACACTATAGTGTATTGTACTGTTAATATATATACATTATGCATTTATCCTGTACTAAATTATGTGGTATACTTTACTATAATATACTATATGGCTTTACTGCTATTCTATACTAAACTATACTGTACTATACTATACTATACTACACTACACCATGCTGCACTCTACACCATACTATACTATTCTATGTACTATTCTATTATACTATACTGTTATACACAGCACAGTCAGTGCTATACTATACAGAACTATACTGTACTGTATTACACCATGCTATACTATCTATACTATACTATACTATACTATACTATATATACTATACATGGTTTACATAACATCCATTACAGGAATATTGTCAGAGCTCCCTAACTTCCTTGATGCTCATTCAGCTACTGCCATTTGATGCTAATCTTGTACAACTGTCGGCCAAGTGTAAGTGTAAAAGCTTAATAGCCGTGGGCTAGTTTGTTTTAGTAGTATGTTTAGTCGAAATATGTGGTTTGCCGTTGTAGCTTCAAGAAACCTTTGCTATATGTATATAAATCAGATGTAAAACAGCATGGTTCTGTACAGATCACACCTGTCCACCTGCTTTTCTTCAACGCCTCCAGTGTTAATGAACATCAAACACAAGGATTTTACAGCTGATCATAACTAAATGTCCACTTATTTAATTGTTGTAGCATAAACAAAAAAAGGAAGCCGAATCTATGTGTGTACAGTTTATATGCATGACATTCAAATGTGTAGGCTATGTGTGTGAGTGTGTGTGTGTGTGTGTGTGTGTGTGTGTGTGTGTGTGTGTGTGTGTGTGTATGATATTTTCCCTTGCAGCCTGCCTGTGTGTGCATGTGCTGGAATCTAGGCCATCCCTTGTGGCTTTGTGTCTGAAACGCGGATCAGTCTATATGAGGGGCAGCCAGGCATATGGGCGTGTTTGCGTGGGGGCATGCGCACACAGGGCTTCATCTTCCTCTGTGTTTGTGTGTATGAGAGAGAGAGAGAGAGAGAGAGAGAGAGAGAGAGAGAGAGAGAGAGAGAGAGAGAGAGAGAGAGAGAGAGAGAGAGCGAGAGTATATGCTGTATGAGGTACCTGGGTTGTCCTGGGGTGTTTCCACTGTACAAACACACTACAGCGTAATAGGAACAGGAGACACTCTCACTTAAATTGAACACACACGCACGCACACACATACACACACACTTTCTCTGTAGCGCTCTCTTCCTCACTATCTTCCTTTCTAGGACTCAGAATATCTCCATCTCACTTCTACACCCCCACTCCCCACCTCCAAACACACATGCACGTACACTCCGCTTTCTCTCCCACTCACAGGGTGAGTCTAGGAAACAGCTGGAAAAGCAAATAGTCGCAGGCAGGCCGAGCCCTGGCCCACTGGCTCTCACACATGACTGGACCTTTACTTGGATGAATGCAGTCCTCACACTGATTTTTCAGCTGCAGTCAGAAAGCACAAGGAGCAGTGCAATTGCACAAACCTAAAGGAATGCTGCAGCAGTTGGCAAACACACTCTTTGATCAACTTCTCAGTGTGCGGCGAGAAGATTGGTAGCACTGTCACCCTCGTCTGCCACAAGTTTCTCAGGGATATTTTGGCAGCTACGGCCACACAGAGGATCACACAGTCCGGGGAGGGAGTTGTCTCAGTCACTTACAGGCCATTTAATATTTCAGACCCCTCAGCTCTGCCTCGACCTCTAACTCCTTGACAATGTCATCATCGGCCTCCAACATCAATAAACTCGACCCGTATTCACAACATATTTGCTGCATTCTTTCCAATCGGACATGAGGGAATTTGATAGCTGAGCAAAACTGGAACATGGGTTCAGTAAGACAGCAAACAGTCTGCTGAACCCACAGTAAGAGCTGTTTTCAGTTGATTTCATATTATATGGTGTCTTCCAGTATGGATGGCATGTATGTTTTGTGACATTTATAGGAGAACTCCATGAAATAACAAGTTGTATAGTGTATGATTGTGAATGAACTAGATGTGACCTCACACAATAAGGAGAATACAGCACAAGCATTCTGGACAATATCATACATTTTCACTTCTACTTAATGTATTTAGGAGCAGAACACCATGTCTTCAATATACCATCCTATGTTCCTTGTACACATTCTTCTACTTATTCAGCTCTTCTGTCTTGTATGTGCTCTTGCAGAAGGGAAGACATCAAAAAGGCAGAAAACGTGTTGGACGGGTTCCAAGAATGTGGATATAATAGGAATGTAACATAGACGGCATATAAGAGAGCCCCTCACATAAAAGAGGCACCCTACTATACCCCATCACTCCATGGGTCAAACACTGGCACGCATCATTTCACTTTAATGTATTCTATACCTAAAGGAGTTACAGCTTATGCACAGCAGACGTCACAAACCACCTTCAACAATCTGCCCCCCTTCTGTACGCCGCTCTGAATTCTAACGTGCCACATAAAGGAAGTTCTAAATCAAGAGCCCAATGGCACAATAAATCTTAAACCTTTGACCACCAAGATCCCACCATGGATATAAAACAGTAGAGGTGACGTGTTCTAATAGCTTGCCGTTCCGGGATGAAACCATGTGGCGGCCATCTTACCTGGGTCCCATTTTATTTTTTATTTTATTTGCTGTAATTGGAACCACCGGTGACGTTTTTATCATCTTTTTCTTTTTCTTTTTTTTTATTCAAGGTAATGAATGTAACCACAGAAACAAATGATTTGGATCATTAAAGGCCCAAGAAAACAGATCAAACAACACATTGCAAAACTTGAGTTGAACTGCTGAACTGTTGAAAGTACAAATCACTTTTCTCTGACTGGATTACTTTTCCTGATCAAGCCATGGGTCCTATTTTATTTGCTTCACTAAAAGTGAAATTGAGTAAAGGCATGAGCTAAGCTGCAATCAAGTGATGTTAATATATGATGACTGATTGCAGGAGTCAAGAAGGAGGTGTTAATGTTAAGTGCGACCCGTCGGCTTCGAATAACAATATTGGCTGATTGTGCGGTTGGATAATATTGCTGTCAAGGATGTGGTTTCCATCTGTTTTGATTTGGCTGGGCTTTACTTTCGGTTTACTGTAACCATGGCTTGCTGGATTTGTAATGAGATATTAAAGTGATTTAAGAGTGAAGGCAAGCTCTTCTCATTTTTCCATGTTTACTTCACACTTGATTGGCATGGACTCAGCTGCTTAGTGGTCAATTAGAGTAATATCAATATCTTTGATCAATCGGAGATAACTTAGAACTCAGCTGGTCCATTACTTGGTAGCTAACCGTAACATTAGCTAGTTTAATACGTTTTTGTAGTTTTCATTGACCCACACTTAAAAAGTCTAATTTACTGTATACTGACACGTGCACAGTGATTCAAGCTTCCCTGTCTTTTTGGTCCTTTTGGTAAAGCAATTAGGGACAGAACAGCCGCCAACCAGTTGCTGCCCTTTGGTGGTGATTGTAAACAATACCCTGGTAAGATGGTGGACAGTTATCCCATTAGTATCATGTAATGGTGCTGCTGTTTTATATATCCCACTGACTCTGAAGTCAATAATCCACTTTAGGGAACATAAAACACAAACATCCTTTGTGATGGCTCCTATTTTTACCCTTTATAGAGTTTTAATTTGATTCTTTTTAGATTTCTTTGTCTGTTTGTTGAACGCCAAAGTCATGGTGTTGGTGTCATTCTTATGTCTTTTCCATTTCCAGGGACACATACATGTTTTGATATTACCCTAGGAAGTGGTGCAGCTTAAATGCATCACAGTATAGACGTGTTTTCTTTCCAAGCCTGTAAAGCTCACTATATTTCTGCACCCTCTGAACAATTAAACATGCTTGATTTTGCTTTTGAGAGCATGGAGCAAAGTTCCATGAAGTTTTGGAAGAAGGATTTAATAGAGGATTGTTGAAAGTATGGACGCGAGGCTTCGGAATGCAAGTTAGGACCCAAATGCAGAAACAGGTGAGGAGGTATTAGGAACCATGATTTAATACCATAAATAAACAAGCATAAAACAGTCCAAAAACAGAGGCAGGTAACAAAAAAGTCCACTGTCAATCAGGTACACAGGGAAACCACAAAAGCAGGTAAACAGACTGGGTCATGAACCAAATAACACAGGATGAGCCGACAAGACAGAGAAAACACACAGTCTATACACAAGGAACTAATTGGGAAACAAGACACAGGTGGGCTGAAGGCAGGCTGAAGGGTGATTGGAGGGAGACTCAGGGGGAAAGGGCAAGGCTGACGAGAATAATCAGACACAGGTGACAAAAAAGGTACAGACAAAAAGGAGGGAAAACAGGCTTTATAGGCCTACAGTACAGCCTGACTTATCTTTTGAGTAAAATGTTGCAAATGCCCTTACAAGAACAAAACATTGTGCTCATATCTTAAGATATTTTAATTGTAAAATCTTATAATGTCGCAAATTACACTAATTTCATGGCAGTTCATTCATGAATCAGTATTTCATACAGTTTATAGAAAGTGAAATATATGGACCTACAAAGGTGAAAGTATTTCCTGTTTTTTTTCAGTACTTAACTCTGTCTGTAAAAACAAAACATGCAATTTCTTTTGTAAAATGTTGCATACTATTATATGTTTCCTGTTAATAGTCTGCAATTAACAAATACTGAGTTTTGTGTGTATTAGGGGTCAAGTTATTTCCGAGTTGTCCGAGTTGAGTTTTCAATGCGACTGCTTCTGAGATTCCCTCAGACGACTGTGTTCACTGACTTACTAACTTACTTACTTACTTACTTACTTACTTACTTACTTACTTACTTACTTACTTAATCAGTCACAGAGCGACTTATAGGGCTGGCCCGATGTGGCCCAGCCAAAAATGGTTTTAATCTCTTTAGCAGAGTAAGGTATCCTTTGGCCTACCTGCCACTATTGGCACAAGGTAGGTTAGTGGCAAACTATCAGTGTGCAAGAGAGATTTTGGGTCGTGTGACCAGTTATTTACGGTAATTTAATTGATTGTTTTTCCCCTTCAGTGAAGACCCACCCTCTGCTCTATAGTTAATTTCCCTGTTTTAAAATAACTCACCAGGTAAAATTATATAAAGACTCTAATTAGACATAATTGAGTGACAGGTTGTTTGCCATCTCAGGTCGCTAGCTGCTAGCTGTCTGCCTTTATAAAAGCTCATACCAGGAACCACAAAGCCAGTAGTTGTGTTATATCCACTTGACCAGGGGAAATATTTTTGATGGATCATTTCCAGTCACTCAGCTGTTCAGGAAGCTTTTAATGTGAAGTGGATGGGCTGGGGAGAGGATGCACACCCAGTACTGACACTTCCACCCAGACTGAATGCAGCCCACTGCACAAAGCTACACAGTTATTAATAATCTCTACCATAACATCCACCTGTGTATAGCAAGTGTCAGCAAAAAAAGCTTATGTCAGTGTCCCTACCATTGGAAAGAAGAAAATCATTTTTTTTTTGTAAAAAAAAAAAAAAGAAAAGAAAAAAAGAAATACAAGAATATGTACCAATTTTCTTTATTTTGAAAAATAAAGGAACATTTGTATTCTTTGTTGTGGAGAACACAATGCTACTTTAAAAGGACAAAGTATAATACTCCAAATAAAAGTCCTTTAAGTACATACATCTTGTTAGTAAAATGTACTTCAAGAATCTAAAGAAGACATTAGATTTATAGTGATGCCATTTCTTATTGCTTTGGAAGGGTTACCTCTTGTGCCTCAAATGGTCGTACAAATAAACTATGTGAGGAGTTTATAACTATTTTATGAACTGCCACAGTGCCACAAACATATTGGGAACATCTGGTTAAATATTTAAAATTGCTACGTGTATAAATGCCTGACTATAGCTTTCACATGCATGCAGTGGAGTAAAAGGAAATATTTCCCTCTGAAGGAACAGAAAGTATAAAGTAGCATGAAATGTAAATGTTCAAGTAGTAGTCGGTCAAGTTATACATCAGTGCCAAATGCTGAATATTAGCTGGTTTAATTAAACAAAACAAAACAAAAAAGATCTGTGTCAGTCGTCCTACTATATATAACCAAACATATGCACTACATTTAAAAAAGATTTTCAAGAAAAGGTTGTGAATTACGTTAAATTCAGTCTGAGCTGTTTATGGCCAACATAGTTCAAAATTTGGATTTGACTGTGTATCTAAAATATGCAGACACATTTTTCAGGAACCAGTTGTAATAAGTGAATGAAAAGACAGAAAGGAGAGCGAGAGGCTGCACACTGCAGACAGATGAGACAATAGCCGCGTCATCATTCGACAACCCCAATCAATATCAAGTTGTTGCACAACAACAAACCAGCCTCTCCTTTTGTCTTCCTGTCTTGCTTCACTTCTTGCTGCCCTGCTTTCTGTCTGTCTTCCTGGTTCTGCTCAGTCCGCACAGCAAAAGAAATGATTGCTGCAGAGAAACACTGAAAACAGACAACCTAATATTCCATGAAGTGTGTGTCCTCGTGGCTGATCCTGAGTCTTCCTCATTTATGTGAAGTTTTGAAGAAAAATGACAATGCAGGATCTGCGTCGTTCCTTTGCATGCTGTTTTCATTCCACCCCTCCTTCTCCCCCTGATCCCCAGTGACCTCTGCCCTAGTGGGCTTCATCACAAGTGGCGAAGAAGAGGCCCAAATCACAGCTCTAAATGAATCCGTCCGTGTGTTTGGAAACAGTGAAGATCTCTTCCCACAACAAACAGATAGGAGGTATTTGACTTCTGAAATTCCAGCGGTGCGCTCTTCTGCGCTAAGATGTCTTAAATCTGTCCTTTATTTACCCGCATGTCACCCCCCTGAAACATCCCTCATCCCGGTGCCATGTTTCATATAACGGTGTAATGTAATGCTCCCCCAGCATTGCGTCAGAACCCAAAATGGGTCCTCACATGACAGGAGAGGCAGCCGTTACCAGCCCAGGTCCACAAACGGCACACTTTCTCAAGAGGATCCCCAGCTAGAACAAGCTTAACAACTGCTGCTATAATATAAACTTCATGTATAAAAGATGAGGATTGTCTTTTTATAACACAGTGCGAGCAGAGATGCCAAGCAGGGTAAGACCTTTTTTTTTCTGAGTGCATTTCATGCCCCCTATTTTAGATTTTTTTTTTTTTTCTGCATTTTTGCATTTTTTTCCCTTTTTGATTCACTTTCAGTGAACTATGAAATCATACACTTTCACTCAATACTGGCAATTTCCTACCACTAAGATTTCTGTTCTATAGTTTGCCACACATTCCACACTTGTTCCCCACGCTGGAAACTGGCAGCATGTTTCAAAGGAGAGACAGGATCCATTCTCCCTTTGACCAGTACATCCTCAACCTACCATTGTTGGTTATTTAATTTTTTTGTTGTTGACATTGTGGCTTAGGCTGGTCAGTATTTCCTTCCAATGCAGACTGTGTGGTGTCAACATTTTCTTTATTCGTCTTTGTTCTGTGTTCTTTTTTATTCTCGTCTATTTTCTTGCCCAGAATGCACTGAAACGTGCACCAGTCACTTTGACATCTTGCAAATGTGTCACATGTAGGGATTACTTCTTCTCTCGTGTTGAATTGTTTTGAGCATTTTATGATTTATTTTTCACCTGTAAATGCCTTGATTTGTTTTTTCACGAATGATACCACAGATCCCCATTTGCTAAGACGATACAGAGCTATTTCCTGATGACTATAATGATTTCTGCAGAATCGTAAAATTACTGAGGACAGCTCCACTTTTCCGACGAGTGCACAAACAAGTTCTCCTTGATGTCAATGACGGTTTCAGAGCAGCCTAATGGATGTCTCAGGGCACAACTTTCCTCTGTTCATCATGCATAACTCTCGCATGAACATTAGTACATTCATGAGCAGACACATGTGACACGGATCACAACATCCCGAAGCACATGCTAAGCTCTAGAGGTTAAAGAGAGCACAGAGCATGTGACTGCACCAACATACACGAGGATAAGAAAGCAAAAGAGCTGAGGAGATGATGGATTGTTATTGAATGTGTGTATTGCTTTCTAGCATCTGTTAATATTGAGAGGATTAATTCAGCTGTATTGCATAGTTATTTTTCTTCTGTACCAATTAGGTTGATTTGAATTGAGCTTATCTAAATGTATCTTCACTGATGTTAATTGAGATGAACTGAGTTTGGATGTCAGTCTTCAGAATTCAGAGTATATTTATAGCTCTCGACATGGTGACGGCTGAGCCAGCGGCTAGCAGCTAGCAGCGCTTACAGCATGAACAGTCGAAACAACAGCAACAGTGCTAACACAGCTCACAGTGTTTACCGGAGAAGCTGTAATGAACAGAGCGGCGATCATTAGCTAGCTAGCGGGTCACAACATAGAGACACACATGCATAATAAAAAAATTACAAAATACATAAACAACCAGCCCGGCTATGTAAACAAAGCACAGAGAAGCTCTGACAACAACACACACAGAGGGAGAGTGACATTCGCTGCTCAGCTCGACATCAGTCCTCTATATCTTTACACAGCAAGTAGTTGTTTGCTGCTATATTAATGCTCTGGATCCTGTAAGGAACCTTTTACAATTAAACTGAGCACATTGAGCCCACATGTGACTTTAAAATGCTTTAAGGCAATGTTGGTTACTGGATTATGCTCAGCAGTAACAAAAGGCACTTATATAATCTGGAATTCTCATTATTATAGTTGAAATAACAACAATCCTCATAGCTGCTAATGAGCCTTGCTTAACCTTTTACCCAGTACCAGTGTTAATGTTTTCATTTTTAATATTAATGTTGGCTTATTTGACAAAACAAAACCATTTTGAACCAGTATTAGACACAACAAGCTCAAGTCTGACCTTAAACTTGTCAAAAATGCATTGCTAGTTGTACAAATCGATGTGCAAATGACATTTAAAAGTGCAACAAATAACATTATTAACAATCAGTAACACAGTTAGATTGAGATAAGCTAGAGCTAGATGATAAGTTGAAATGCAGCCATACTAACTGTACCTTATGGACCTCCGAATCTCTCACACTGATTGAAGTAGGCTTGGCTGGGTGGATGCATGAGTGCATGTCTGCATGTCTGGTGTGGCTGCACATTGCTGAGCTTTTTCTCCGTCTGTTTTTGCTCATACAGCAGTAAACTACAAGCTGCTGTGATGTTTTGTTCTCCTTCCAAGACAACAGGTGCACATCTATATGCACACGACTGCCGCCTACATTATCCTGCATAATTTCCAGAGGGGAAAAACAGAGAGAGGGAGGATTAAGAGAGGTATAGAGACCGAAATGTGTCCAGCTGCGCAGCCAAAATGGAAAGCTATATGTTCCCTTAAGTCTCATGAACATATATGTTTGTAGCCATATGTTTGTGTGCTTCCGCTTTGTGTGCGGTGTGCGCTGAGATCTCTTTTTCAAAGTAAACCATATTCTGGCAACCCTGACTATTATGCCTCCGAGCAACAGTCATCACGCTACATTCTAAGAGTTATACATAGAAAATTACACACTGCTGTGCCAGCCCCTCTGGACTCAAGCCTGCTGGTGGATACAGGACAAAAAGAGACACAAGCGTAGAAATATTCCACACAGATGCATACGTTAGATAAAATGACGCGAACATATTTGACGGCCTCAAACACGTGCACCAAAATCGTGTCGCTTTCAGAAACCGCCAGCATGGGCAGCGATTTCACTCTTTGCATTCCAGCTTCATATTTACACCGCAGATGAAGTTCTGCCGCTGCTGCACAACCATCCGACTGTTATGCAATGCGAGGCGACTGGCTTTTAATTTTTTAAACTTCAAGCTTTAAAATGGCTGCGAGGTGAAAGAGGAAAAGCAGTGTTGCCGGAGCTCCCCGAGCAAAGCAATGAGCTCCCTGACATGCCCAGGTTAAATCTTTCATGCAAGAGGGGAAAGAGGGAGTTGTATGTTTATGTGTGTGTGCATGAGTGGCATGGAGGGCGCATGAAGCTTGGTCAATCCGTGAATAAATGTTTAAGGTCATCTCTAAATCGGCAAGTTTAGGTAAAAGCAAAGACAAGCTGGACAGAAATAAAACTAGAACCCCTGCATGTAAATGTTTGATGCAGACTAATTTGGCTTGCATTTTTGAACGTGTGGTCGGACAATTTGACTCGGGAGAGAAAATAGAAACAGGGCTCCCTAGACAGCGCTGTTAGCTCCCTGACCTGCCTTGAGTAAATGTTTGACAAAGAGTGTCCCTGCTTGCTGGATTTGTTGCACGCTAGTGTGCAGAGGAGGCCTGGGAGGGGGAGGAGACACCGTTGTCATAGAATGAACATTGACTGAACTTTTCACAACTTCCTATGTAATTATTTTATCTATAGCTGTCCACACAGCTCCTTTTTGCCGTGGTTTTATGCACTTATGTGGTTTCTTATTTACTTAACCACTCCTGCATGTACTTGCCACAGGCAGCAACCTCCCGTTCCGAAAAGTGAAGCCAACGTGGAAGTGCCAGAAGCTCGCATTCTCTCTACTGGCCATCAGGGGGCGACTCCTCATGGGTGAATTAAGAAGTCTGATTGCATGGAAGTCAATGACCCTACTTCTCACTTTATGTATTATCTCAGTAAACATTGTAAACTTGAGTTTATGGTCTCAATCTCTAGTTTGAAGTCTTCATGATGTTTATTTAGTAAATCATGGTCCACCGCGTCCACCGTGTCCACTGTCGCATCACTACTGTTGCTATCATGCTACCAATGCCATTAGCTTCTGAGATTACTTTAACACTTAACTGTAAAATTGACCTTGAATTATGAAGCGGCTAAGGGTGCTAACAGTGCAAACAGTTCAGACAACAATTTAAAAAAACCCTAACAGAGTTGGGTTTGTTTTGTTTTGTTTTTTCTTGAAACTTGAGGGTGGGCGCTACACTTCCATGACAACACCGTCAGTCCGGACAGCGTTATCAGCGATGACCGCCATATGAGAGCAGTGCAGAGCGTTGGCTGTAAGTTGAGAGTGGAGCAACAGTCATCACGCTACATTCTAAGCCTTCCCACATTTTAGCGGTCCAATCAAAGACAAAGGATTTGATTTAAATACCACTTGCAACTGTACACCACTCTAACTTCCTCTTAAGTACTTTAAAGCCACAGACATAAAACCCAGACATGTAGAGTTCGATGGAGTAGACACGGTAATGAATCAAAAGGAAAGCAAAACATTTTCTGTTTGCTTTTGAATTTAAATTTCAGATCATCAACTCAAAATTTTGTTTGAAATGTTTTTTTCCCTCTCTTCTTTAATCTAAGGACAACAAGAGTTACATCTAAATGCTTCTAAAATATGTTGCATGAAATAAAAAAATCCCTCTTATTATAAATGGTGAAACAAGATTCTGTGCCTAGTCGGTAATTAGTGAGTAATCTTATTACCCGGAGTCTCCCTTCCGCTGAATGTTCACCCACCCTATCCTACAAAGCTGTCAACCTCAAAGAAACCTAGTCTGGGTTTCCATGGAAAAAGAATGTCTCATGATGGTCTACTCTACATGCTGCTCCAGAGGCTTTTCCAGCCCAGCAGGAAACACTGACTTCTTGTAATTTGGATGCATAAAAATAGAATATCTTTCATCTTGTTTAAATTCTAAATTTCCTCAGAAGCTCTCAGTCACCACAGACTTGTACGTGGACCTCAAGAGCATGAAGTCCAGTGTGTGGTCACACAACTCTTAAAGTGCTAAATTGAGATCATTAACACTGTTCGTCTGTTAGAAAACCACTTAACCTGCGCTAACCTTCAACAGATTACAGCCCAAGACTTTCTAAGCCAATCAGACAAGAGGAATCCCAGGATGAACTGTTACGCCATCATTTTAGCCAGAGTTGATGCCATGTGAAACAGTTTTCAGATGGGATCTATAAATTGCCAATAATAAAGTGGAAATTGTTTTAAACCTTGGCAAAGAGAGAGAGGCAATATATATATTGTTTTAATTTTCCTCATTATTAGGAGTATTCCCAATTTCAAGAATGAACTTTGAAATATTTTTCTTCCACTAGGCTGATCCAGTGCTTCTGTGTCATTAAGTAGAAGAGGAAACGGCGTGTTTGGCTTTTCTGTTGGCTAAAAATAATTACGTTCTGGTGAAACTTTATTACTGTAATGACCACAGTTAAAAGGAGTAGTTTGCATTTTTGTTTATTTTGCCTAAACTTAATGTGGTGCAGGCACAAATTACATTTCCAAGGGAAATACATTACTTTTAAGGTTGGGTTGAGCGACATGAAAAAAGTGGGCGATTCATGTCTCCGTAGGCTACACACTGACTATGTCCAGGTTACAAGGTTGAGAAGGGCAACATCGTTCTTCCTTCCTTCCCCCAGAAACCCAAAAGGTTATTAAGGCTCCCTGAGTTATGATCTCATCTCACCTGCCCTATACTCGTCATTCAGTCGGGACTGTTTTACAACATCATAACCTGGATCAGTGACAGCGTTATTTTACTTTACACTAGTTGTCTACTTAACTCTACTTTCTTTTTTTGAAGCTAAAGACAAGTTTATAAAAAGATGACCAAAGAGCCTATGGCATATCAAACCGATATTAAGTGGGTCAGCTCAGTGTTTAGCTTACAAGCTAACTGTTGGCTAACAAGCCTAGCTAACTACTGCTCGATAAAAAAAGCTACATTGGGACATGTATGCTGTTACTTTTCTCATTCATACCTTTAATACTTTCAGAAATATTCAACAAACCATCAAATATTCCACATCTGTTGGTCACTATTGGTACTTGTTTAATGTAGGACATTCATATGAATTAAAGCATTCCCACATTTACAAATATTCTTTTTACTTAACCTTGCTCATTTCTAAGGCAACGTTTCAGGGTAGCGTCAGCTTTAAAAGAAAAAAAAAACAACTTTAAATTATTCCACATCTTTTATAGACTATTGGAGTTATTAAACTTTCCAATGACATTCATACTAATTAAACCCATTCTATGACTTCACTTTCTTACGCATTTAAACCAGCAATTCAGCGTAGCGTCATCCAGCATTTACACCGCAATTTTCTCCAGAAATTGCTTTTCCCGCTCTAATTCTAATACACCAGCGTATGAATCTATCTATTGTTGTTGCTGCCAGTTCATCACCCTCATAATACAATTCACACTCAATATACGATTGGAGATGTAATTTGGAAGTCATCGTTGGACAAACAGCGTCAAACACAGCTTAGTCAGAGCTCTTCGGTATTTGAGACAGATGCTCATTTAGCACCTGAATGCAACTCACCAATTATTTCAACCAATAACTCCTTGTTAATGTTTTCATCTCCCTCTTTCCTCTCAACAACAAGCAGGAGCAGCCTCCCCCGCCTCTGTGGACCAGCCTCCTCTGCTCTGGATCCTCTGATTCTTTTTCTGTTGGTCGGGGAATTTTCTGGAAACAGGCACAAATACCGCAAATTCCTCCATCTCCACACTCCACCACCACATGTCATCTGAGTCCGAAGGTATCTTGTCACAAATTAATTCAGTAATTCATATTTGTATATTCATTAAAGTGCATGTACGTGTATTTTCTTGCGTTGGACGTTTTTCGTTATGTCTCAGTTTTATTTGTATGACAGTCTCTTTCCTCTTCGCACAGACACACACACACTCTCTCTCTCTCTCTCTCTCTCTCTCTCTCTCTCTCTCTCTCTCTCTCTCACACACACACACACACACACACACACACAGTCTTTGCTTACAGTGTAAGCCTGTCTGTGGGAGTTCTCCTCGGTACAGTATGCAGTCTGTGGGTTTTATCAGAGGTGTCCCACCTGGAGGGAGTCTGGGAGCGAAAACACAGCTTCAGACAGATTTAGAGCTCTTTCTGCTCCGCAGGAATGAATGAGCAGTGTTTGTGTTGTGTGGTGTTTGAATAGTGCTCTTTTTGGAGTGAGCCTCCCATTTGTAAGTGGCTCCTGGAGTGTGAGGATGCATAATGATGCTGTATGGGTAAAAAGCCTTGCAACTGTAAAATGTCAACACGCGGCGTCAACCTAAAAAATAGCAGGGTGGACACTGATTTTTGTGTATTCTTTTAATGACATTCAATAAAAAAGTCGGTGGTAAATATTCTGTGGGCCAATGTAACAAGAAAGTACCTTTCCCCATGAAGAACAATGTGTTCCCTGCAGAATATCTTTCAGCTTTTAATGGAGTGAGAGGAATGTCAAAAGCCCCATTGAAGGATATTTTTTGGGGAAAAAAACACAGTTGGATTTAAGTATGTTCTTGGCCTGTGGGCCCTTACTCTCCCCACAAGTTCTTTTTTTCATAACTTTTGTTTCCTGGGGTTTTAGCACTTCATTTAATGCTGGGAAAATAGGGCACTTATGTAAGAAACGAGGGCCACATAAATCAGTTTAAGAGTTAAATATAAATATATATATATATATATATATATATATATATATATATTCACTAGATGGATGAAACGGTTTAGCAGCAGTGCTGACAAAGATCAAAACCAACTTTAAAGCAAGTAGATCATAAAAACGTTTTGTTTTTATGATATTAATTTATAATTTAATTAATTAATAATCATGACATATGGCTTTCCCATATTGCATATGATTATGATTACACATATACATTCAATTACATTTGATAAAGTAACTGCACGATAACTTATGATGATCCTATCATCTTTAAATAGTGTCAGGTGTCTCCTTCCCCCACACGAGAAATCACATTGTAGTGACCTTTTGCTGGCCAGGAGGTTTAAGTGATGCTGACCAATTACTGCAGTCTGGAATGTTTGTTGCATGTCGTCCTCCCCTCCGTGGCATGTGGTCTGTGGCATAATGTATAACGTCAACAATTATACTTATGAGCTCTGGCTTTGTCGCAAAGCATATTAATAATAATAATAATAATAATAATAAGTAATGAGAAGAAGAAGAAGAAGAAGAAGAAGAAGAAGAAGAAGAAGAAGAAGAAGAAGAAGAAAACAACAACAACAACAACAACAACAACAAGGTGCTACACATTGAAAAATGCACAAAAATGCAACACGGTCAAGGGTAGACAGACAATAAGAGACAGCAGGTGCTAAAATATATGAGTGGAATAAAATAATAGTAATGAGAGAATCAGTAAAAAAAAATCATTTCAGCTGAAAATATTCACTATTCTTTACAATTCAGTTTAAAGCATTGCACATTGCAACATATTTATCAAAAACAGAATTAATCTATAACATGTTCAGTTTATCATAACAATATTGTTGCATATAAATGTAACCAACTCGAGGTAAAATAGATTGAATTTCACTTTGGTGAGTCAGTTAGTGTGATGAACGATATGTGTGCGAGGTTCAAGCACAGCTGGGAAAATATTTACCTTCAGAGTTTTATGAAGACATTTGCAACTAATGTTTATGAATAATCAATCTGATGAGCAAATGATTTAATGCTAACAATAAACTTAAGTGCACTAAAGGTTTTAATTTTCCACACTTAAGACAAATGAGTGCCTCTAGGTTAATAATGATCCATATGAAGGACCCCTTTATTCTACACATTGATTCCAGCACAGAAAATGAATAGATTAGACAGAAAAAAAGAGAAGCGGTGCAGGACAGGACTTACAGCAAACCAAGGACAGTCTGAGGACAAACCCAGTGAATCTTTGGGAAATGTTGTGATGTGTTGTGTTTCTAATATTTGATTTGTATTAGGTTAGTAGATACATTTCGCTCAGCAAAATTGCAATAGTGCAGGTAAAGGGAGGGCTATTAGACAGATATGAAGGGACGGTTTACAGAACCTTTTGGGTACACTTGAATGGCTGGCTGCTCATATACAGTAGAACATTATGAAATATAAATCATGTATTTATGGTATTTTTTTAACAATCTTTTAAAATAATTGCAGAATTGTAATTCCTACCCATAAAGTAGGCGACCATGAAACCCTTCCTAAAGACGCCTCAGTGACTCAAATCAATTTTATGATCATGTTTCGAGTGCAGGGCAGATTTTACTGCCCATGAATTCTACCACAATTATATGACGCACTATGATGGTAGACTGTATGTAAGAAGTGGACGTAGTTTTCTCATAGACTTCCATGCAATCAGATGTATTTTTGCAACCAGAGGTGTCGCCCCCTATTGTCCAGAAGAGAGAATGCAAGTTTAAGGCACTTCTGCATTGACTTCATTTTTCAGAACTGGACCTTCTGATATGACAAGCTGATATTAAAAAATCCTTTTTTAACCTTTTAGATCACATCCCTGGTCATATGTTGCTACATTTATTTAACAATCAATGTCCCAAAAATTACAAGAAACAAGTCAGCTAGAACCAACCAATTTCTACAAATATCATAACATCCATCTCTCAATCAAGCTGCAGTCAGCTGTGCACAGAAGTAGAGAAGGTCGTGAGATCATCTTTTCAGCAATCAAATTGAATTCCTCCCACGTTATGTTCAGCTTGTCCATCCTGTCTTACTCAGAAATACGACACTGTGCGGAAGGCGCTCTTGAAAATGCTGTTTAGTTAAACGTTTACTCTTATCAACACAGCCTACGCATACACCTGACGGCAATATTTACGTCATGCAGACCTTGAGCAACAAACTGGCAAAAAATAAAGAAAACGCTTGAAATCCCTAGATAACAGCAACAAAGATCTATCAGTAAACAGGACCAACCCAAAAATCGGAAATCATGACATCAGCCTTTACCAGAGCTGAGAATGTAATTTTTTTGTTTTCTTCACGCGACCGCTGTCTCCTCTGTGGAGGTCGGACCGGGTCATTCTCAGCCAGGCAGGCGCGAAGCGAGGACACTGACAAGATCACATGTGGCAGAACTGCGGCGAAGGAGTTTTGCGTGTCAACCAGTGTGGAGGGAGACGGAGGCAGGAGAGCGAGATGATGGAGGGAACAAACAACGAGGAGGAAGAGGAGGACTGGAGGGAAAAGGCCACTCGCTGCCCGGGGGAACCGGCGGGGTGCTTGTACACTCCATATTAAGACGCATAGGCAGGATTTGCATCAGCACGACAGCAAGAGGAAATAAGAAAACTGGAGTGAGCAGCAAGCGGCTTGTCAATGTAGGGGGGAAACAATCATTAGAGGAGGGTTGCCATGAGACCACATCCTGCCCACAAGAATAGGAGAGAGTGAGAGCGGTGACAAAATGAGATCATGGGAGATTATAAGAGAGGCTGAGGAGGGGGCAGGGGGTCTAAACGTGCTAATCTGAGGCTGTGTGCGTTGCGTAAACACTATCCCTGCCTTCCTGCCAGGTTGAAGTAAGGATGCAGGATCCAATCAGAGCTGGCGAGGTCATAGATGACAGCCAGGCCCCTATCCACAGCCAAGAAGACCAATGACATGCATGCCACGCTGGGGGGCTCTCAACATGACACTTGTTGCCTCATAGCAGGACCCCTTTGTGGCGCAGTGTTCACGTGGGCTTATGTAGTCTCACATGGGTTTACGTAGACTTTACAGTAGAGTTAGAAAGAAGGAAAGAAGACATTTAGGAATTAGGAAGTGATTCAGATCAACAGGATTACTTGGTCTTTTGAAAACCACACGGTTAGAAGGTTGGGTTTCTTAGCGAGGTTTTAAACACGCCTTATATCTCAAATTTCTTTGAGGGAAACTGTGACAACATCTCTCTTTGAGGACCTTTTTTGCTCAGACAAATATAAGCTACTGAGGACATGACATTTACATTAGAGGTTAAGTAAATGCAAACTAAACCAAGCTGGCTAACTTGTAACAATGCTGACATGTTAATGTTTTACAGCTCATCTTAAATGCTACTAAGGTTACTAAGACTTAGCTGTGAAGTTGACCTTGGATTGTGGATGGTGACTTTGTAATGTCAATTACAAAATGTCATGGCAACGCATGTGGCAGTTGCTTCAACCTGTATCTCTATCTCTTTCTCATTGTTATCACCCAACGGCGCCTGCATGTCCTCCTCCCTGCAGCAGTACCAGCAGTCCTGGAGCCGCACACGTCACATTCTGAGAGCAGATAAAATGCACGAGTGCTCGGAGGAAGGCCGATATTTTGACACACAATTGGATGAAAATTCTCAAGGGCTCCTGGACACATACACGGTCAGCTGTTTTAGGAGCTTTCCAAAATGTAATCTCACGTAATGAGTATGTTTTTAAACATATCCCGCCACACTTTTCAACCACATAGCATGCTATCAATGTGTTCAGTTACTGTACGCCTCCGTGCTTTATATTCTAAGTGACATTTAAGTAACCTTTCATCAACCCTGAGTCAACCACTGCCCTAATGTGATACTTCCACTCTTCACGCTTGCCTAGTGTGACATTTAAGAGGCCCATGTTGCCGAGGTCGGCAGAAGTGCCACCCTGTTATGACTTTAGCACAGAATTAAACTTTTATCTAATCCCACCCCTAACCCCGAGTGTAGCAGAGGACATGCTTCATGTTGGAGACAACGGATGCTGAGAACGGACCTGGGAGGTAAATAAAACCAGAGAAAGTGAGAGTATCTGATCCCCCCGGTGTCCAGTTTCATCTCAACATAAATATTTAGACCAATGACAAACATTCTCAGCAGTAAACTCAGGAACCACCTCAAGTCAGTCTTATCCCTTGAAACCAAATCAGGCAAACCATCCCGATAACTTTCTGTTAATGTAAATGAAAAGAACAAACTAAAGAATTTAGCACACATCTGTATCCCATATAGGGTGGGACACTGACATTAATGCCTAAATACAATCTGAGAAGACCGAACTTCTACTTCCTAAAATAAGACAATTTAAGTAAAGTTGTGACATCATGATAAAAGTAATGGCTGTAAACCAACTTACAATTTAGAAGCCAATGATTAAAAAAAAGAGTAAAAAAACAAATAAAGTAAAGAGAGAAAAATAGATCATAAATCATCATCGTTGTTATAGCTTGTAATGTTTTAAACTAATCTGGATTCATGCTCACAGTTTAATCTGGTAATTCCCTCTGAAAGAAAGCTTTTAGCATTCAATCCGTTAACTATTATAAATCCAATACAATTTAGACAACCGCTGAAAAACCTCATGGTGCCTACCTTTAATGCATTTCAGCCAAGTGTCGAGAGAATGAGAATTGATTCAGGCCTTTGAAACCGCTTACAGGCACAGCTTATATGTGTAATTGCTTAAAATCACATTTCTTTTGTTGCCTTTCTTTGCTTCCTCTTTCACTGTAATTGATCTGCTCTTAGTCAGGCCGTCACTATTATCTGAATGTTTCCATCCATCAAAGATTTTTAAATGAATGATGCTACTTGCATAGGTTTATCAAATATGGTCTGATGTTTGTGACATTCAATTGAGTTTTAATTTACAGAAATGCATCATCTGCTCTTATATGGTGGTCAAATTTGTAGATGGCAATTAAGTCATTTTTAATAAGATCTTTTTAAGATAATCTGGCTGATTTGCTTTTTTTTTTCTTCCAGTTTTACTTTTACAATGATTTATCAACATAATTGATCAGATAAATCTTAACCTGAATCCCAGTAACGGACCAGTGGTTTGTTTGGACTGCTGAGGTTCTGGGAACCCTGTGGGGAGTCAGTAGAACTGCTTTTGCACCTGATCAAGCAAGAGAAAGAGAAGATTTATTTTATCTTGCCGGGGTCTGGTTGTTGACCAACTCCAATTAGGCAAAAGTTGAGCTTAGCTCTAAAATAGGATTTAGCACAAATTAGACCAACTGGGATTACGAGGGGGAGGGAGAAGAAAAAGAGACCCACTAGTGTGTGTGTTATGGTGTCACCCTGCCAGTACAGCATGTATCTATGTGGCACATCCACACGTGAACTCATGGGTTGTCGTCCTTAGATGCTTCATACCATCTGTCCAGGAAACAAGAGGCTGGAATTTCATGATTGTGGCCGTTTCATTTTTATGTCTGAACCACTCTAACAATATCAAATTGTAGTGATTTAATTTTTTTCTTCTTCTTCTCAGGTAATATGATTTGATAAGGATTTATGGTTTAGGATATTTGTGTGAAATCCTAAATCACACAGGAGGGATTTGAGAACAAATAAGCATACAGTGTTGATTGAGTTTGGTGCGGTTGACCTACTTCTAGCATATGGGGCAAAGGTTGGACCAGTGATGGCATTCTGGATAATCAGACAACCTTGTAATTTTGGATTGATTTCAGTCTAATTCCTGCGTCCAAAGTCCAGCACATTGATTTACCGCCAGTCCTTTTTAGCTGGTCGAATGTGTGTGTGTGTGTGTGTGTGTGTGTGTGTGTGTGTGTTGCTGTCGGTGTGTATGTGAAGGCCTGGTAATCTAGGCGGTGGGTCAAGTGGGAGTAGTCCGCTCACGTGTCAGGGATTGTGATGGTATGGGGCTGAGTGTGTGTGCATTAAGCTGGTACTGTTAGTATAGACTAAGCTCTGTGACATCAGGTTAATGTATCCTCACAGTACCTCTCTGTTGAGCTACGGGTGGATGGAGCTGCATGGACCAGCATCACAGCTATACAGACAGAGAGAGAGAGAGAGAGAGAGAGAGAGAGAGAGAGAGAGAGAGAGAGAGAGAGAGAGAGAGAGAGAGAGAGAGAGAGAGTGAGAGAGAGAGAGAGAGAGAGAGAGAGAGAGAGAGAGAGTGAGAGAGAGAGAGAGAGAGGTACCAGTGTCATCAAATGAGAAGTCTTGACACCATCGTTTATGAACAAGATGGTCAAATGGCTTTGTCATGTTTTCATTATGACAGTTTATTCTCTCAGTGTTTTCCAATGCAAAAAAAGGGTCAGAACTCGGTGACACTCCCTGAAAATGCTCAAGACAGCACTATACACTACTTATACAGCCATTTGAAAACTACAGTAAAGTTACACATCACTGTAGTTAGGGGAGTAAGTGAGTACAAGATTTACTGTATATGCTCTTTGTAATTTTACAGCATTGTGCAAAAGAAAAATACACTACAGTCACTTATTTAGACCAAACATAAGAAACTTTTTGGTAGAGCTTCAGTTCACAGTGGTTCTTCCAACATTTGGTTGCACCCTCCGACGAGCCTCAGCCATTGTGAGACTGTGACTGACAACATGGTCCACAACTGTAGCCCTGATTTCATTAGGAAACTGTCTATGTATTTGGCCTCTTCTCCCTCTTCCTCTGTTTTGAAATGGTCCACACTATGTCCTGCTCGGAAATTATTCTTGCCAACTGAGGGTTCATGGGATTCATCCCTGAGTGACTGTGAACAAGTGGCTTGTCATTGATGACAACTAATACTTCACACACCTCCTCCTGAGTGAAAGCTGAAGTTCACCTGAGAGCAATTCTTCAATTTAGGAGACATTTCCAGGGAAAAAAAATGATAAAGAAAGGTATAAAATTTGCTTGACAGAATTTGATAACTAGTTCAAGAATTTTGTATGTAATGACTCAAGCAATGAAATGAAGACTATTAGTTTTATTGGGAACAACTATTCAGCATCCATAAGTATAGTTAATTTTGACTGACATGACATAAGCAAATGATAATGTTATAAAACAATTCTATAATGTTATTGAATTGTATAAAAACGAACTGATACATGTCCAAAAGCCTTTACAATTTGTTCAGAGGAAGGAGAAAATGCTACTATGATGTGCACAAATGACTAAATGTTGTGGAGGTTGAACTAATAGTTCTGAGAATTTTCATTCTGATCTGAGAAAAGAACCAAAGCGACTGAGAAAAACTGTAAGTAGCCTAATTTCACATCATTCATCACAGCAGGCCAGAAAGCATGACAATAGATAGATAGCTAGATAGATGGATGGATGGACAGATAGATCATCTGCTGCCCCCTAGTGGCTGTTTAGTTACCACAACACCACATAGGGTGTATCTCCATTTTCTCTTTTCCTTTCCTTAATGACGTACAACAAAATAGCATATCATTTCCATAAAGCCATTAGCAGTATAACTGTAAAACCAATGTTAACGGCATTTATTACCGAAACACAAGTTTAGGAGGGGAGACGTATCTCACCGTGCTGCCATACTCTCTACTTACATCAAAAGTTTTACAGTAAGATGTACACCTGACCTCAACATTAGTTATTTATTATCTTTGAATAAGCTCGGATGTCACAGTAAGCATTAGATATGTATATATATATTCGCTCCACTCCACAGATTCTCCATCTCTACCTCCGAGCGACATTGCTGCTAAGTTTACGCCAATAGCTGACAAGCTAAGCTAACCTGTGATTTAGCCTACGTTAGCTAATGTCGCAGTCAACATTACTGCGGTGTCGTTGTATCCCAGTCTAATGAAAGAGATTAATAAGGTCTGCAACATATATTCTGTAAGTATTATTGCACCGAGGATGAGCAATACGCGGTCTCCTGAATACTGCTCACGGTTTATAAAATGACAAGTCATGCCGACGGTACCATCTGGTCCCATGGTGTAATGGTTAGCACTCTGGACTTTGAATCCAGCGATCCGAGTTCAAATCTCGGTGGGACCTCATCCTTTTCTTCCTTGAGAAACAGCAGATCAACACCGTACTGCAAGATTGTGTATCAGCAAAAGCTCATTAACAGCAGCGGTGCGTCGAAACAGCAGCAGTAGCGTTGAGAATTCGATAGTTTGCCCAACCTTTCCTTTCACGTTGCTTACATATGAATTGTGGTTAAAGAGGGGATTCCCAAAGGTTGCCTGTAATGACAAATATGTTTTGGGAAGATGGTTTTGTCCTCAGGTGAGCTTTGTACAATGGGCCCCTCCCAGCAAAATGTAAAAAGACTATAAAAAGACTAAGAATATTTCCCAGTGCATTAGTGTAGTAGAGGTATGTTAAGCAGCGGTGGAAAAACCTGGTATGTGCAAGTGAGTGCCATAACAAAGACATTTCTAAAACTTGGAATATGAGACTATGGCACAGACTACATATTTTCACTCAGAAATACATGTCAGCGAATGCCACTGGTTTATGTTCAAACAACTTTATTTCCACACATAAATGGCAGTGTTAAAAATATAAATACAATAATATGCTTGAATTGAACTTTTCTTTTGATGTTTTATTGGAATGTTTTTCAAATTTCTTTTTACAAATATGTCCATGACAGCTGTTTCTCTACTGGGCAGCGTTGGCAGAAGTGTACAGGGTGGGCTCCCTGTGCAGAATGGGATCTTGCTTTCTCTTTACAACAATTGTGTTTTATTTCCCATGCACCAGTGTAGCCTGCTGTATCCACACTGGAGCATTTGTATTCGCAGTGTGTTGTGTGGATGCGTCCTGGAAGAATACCAAAATACATTTGCTCCAAGCTCACTTTCAAACATAAGACTTGCTCAGTATTCCAGTGGAAACTGAAAAAGGTGTTTGCCTGCCAGAGTAAATACAGCACGGTACACGTGCAGCGGAAAAGTGATTAAATCATATCTCCTTGAAGGGCATTTGCAAAAATAAAAATGTATATATAGTTACAATAATAAAATCCATTAGAAATAGTGAAAAAGACAATTTTGACAGCCACGACGATAACAACACAGAACATCAATAGGAGCACTATAATAATAAAGAATGAACTATCTTTGAATTTGTCTCATTCACATGCAAACTGAAGAGGAAAAAACATTTATTCCTCATATTTTTCCCCCTAATTTGGCACAGTGTTGTTCTGTTTGCAAACGCTATATTTGACACAGAAACATTTTTAAATGGAATTCTTAATTCTGTGGATGGTCTCATATTTGTTATGATTTATATGTTTCAAAGCTTCGCATTTAGATTTCCCCAAAATCCCAGTGTTTTTAATGGAGTAAGTAAAGAGAATGACTCAGTAGGAGTGAAATTATTGCAGCTCTCCACGGCTCCATTATCTCGGCACCAGTAATTCTCCTGCACTCAAAGCTCTGCTCCCAGTGGGAATTAGGAGGGTTGTAACCCCATAATGTTCAGCACATCATTTAGTCCTGGGAAGCTAATCAGTTTGAATCAGACGGGGCTCAAAATTAGCTACACAAAACTTTGCATACATGTTCTAGTTACAGCGTAGCCAGGATGTTATAATATGGAGAGATTTCATAGTTACATACAGATTGCCACTGTTTTATATTACGATCAAAGTCAGGAGCCTTTTCAACATAAAACGTTCCATGTTCAAATGAGGTCTGTTGATTTGCCGTTATAAGTAAATTATTTGTTTTGGCAAACTGAAGATTTGTGGAAGCATTCAGAGTGAGTGAGCATCAACTTGAACAAACCTATTTCACAGCGATAATGTGTGTTCATTTACCTGCCAAGAGCTGATTTTACAGACCAAAGCTGAAATACGTCTCCTGTTTTCAGTGTTACTGCCCTAAAAGCACAACTAGCAGGATGGTGAACGTCGACATTGAGAAGCAATGGTTTTAGGTTTTCAGGTTGGCTGCAAAACTGCGTCACTGACTGTTTTATGCAGTTTTATGTAATCCCTTAAACACTGCTTTTGGATAATCTTCCCGAAATAGTCAATGGACATCAAATGTAGTTGCTACAGTTTAGACACACCCCTTCCCCTGGACCACCATGGGGCTTATTTAGGGAAATATATCTGCGGCTGTCAATGGCAAGAGCCAAATTATCTATTGATGGCGTATAAATAGTGGCATGAATTAAACATATGGCGTTTGTCAATCTAAAAGACAATTTTACACAAGAAAGTCGCATTTGTCGTGTAACTGTTAAAGTATAAGACTGTAAAAATACGTAATTAGAAAGACGTCACACCCATGTGTGTGGTAAAAGTGGCCTCTCTCGTCCGTGCGTTTGGTACCAGGATGTAACGTTACTCATGCTGAACCATGACGTGTTGCTTTTGTTGTCTTATCCTGTTAAAAACAATCATTCTCTCGGTGCGGTTCTTATTTTCTGACAGACGGGTGTAATAATAGCATTGCGTTTCTGAGATAAAAGCATGTAAAAGAACATAACAAGGGTGGGCTATGACATTCATTGGTCACAGTGATGCACGGTAAAGCATTCAGAGGCTTGATAAGGCAGCAGATTACACAAACAGCTCTGCTTTATATATTAAAAGAATGGCAGGTTTGTGATTCGCAACTCTCTCATAAACAAAACAAAACATTATAAAAACAATAAGTGAAATACATACGTGGACTTAATATCCAGCAACCTGACACGTGTATGCAAACACTATACGAGGATGTGGACACCATGATATAAATAGATTTTCTCATCAGTTCATATGAATCCAAAAACTTGAAATCTATTACTATAAAAATGTGTATGTTCACATGCTTTTTAAGTGCTTTTCAGATATTTTGTACATACAATACCAAATTCCTTAACCTTTATTTTGAAAATCCACCTGCAACCTCTGTTTTTTCGTCTTGTAGCTGTGACCAAATTCAGCGGCCGCATCCTTCATAGGACTCGGCCTTCGCGGTCAACATCAGCCGGGTACTTTGAAAGGAGACGATCTACAGAGGATCAACTTTGCTGCTCCCGTCGCCTAGCAACCGGCTGCTGTTGACTAGTAAGAGCATAACATTATACGATTAAAATGGAGCCAGAGATCATATTTTATTCTTTTTTTCTGATTATTTATGTTAGATCTGCTCGAAGGTGCCATGTTGATTAAAATCCAACCTTCACCGGTGCAATGAATCTTGGACTAATTTGAGCCGTGAAGGATCCATCATTTGGATCCTCTGAATCCGAAAAAAGAAGGCCGCATTTCTGGGCCGCATGAAAGAGTCTTTGAAATGAGACAGCCTTGTCCCAGCCGCTGTGACGCATTCAGTCTTCAAATGCAGCCTCCGAAGGATGCGGCCGCTGAATTGGAACACAGCTTTTGTCTCCATACAAGTGTGTGTGTGCGTGTGTGTGTTTGGCACCACAACCATCACCTGTGTGTTTTCTCCACTCAGATGTCGGTGGTCTCCAGTTTGTTGAGCATGTCCACCTCCCCGTTGCTGCATGCCCTCTCCTTCCCGTTGGCTTTCTGCACCTGGGACAGGAAGTAGCTGTTCTTGTTTCGTTCAGAAGGCACAGCAGCGTGTTCATCCAGGCTGATGGTGGCGCGGCTGCTCTCGGTAATGGAGGAGTTGTTGTGGTAGTTAAAGTGGTTGTTGGTGATGGGTGTGTCCCCCCAGCCGGTTTTACCCCAGGCAGTCTTCCACTGAGCCCACTTCCTCTGCAGCGCTGTCTGGGCCTGGACCGCAACAGAGCAGACTTTAGTCTGGTCTTACATAGTTCGAGGTGACAGTTTTCAACATTATCAGGGTTATAACTGAGTTCTAGCAGCTGTGAAATATGATAGTTTAAATGTACCTCAGAATTGCAGAAACAGAATATAATTGCCGCCAGGAGCCCCTGAAAAGCAATAGGACGTTGATCAAATATTCAAAAGGGAACAGATGTCAGCCAGATTATCCTGTAAATAATACATGGAAATTAATCCTCATGTTTCATTTGAAAAATTAGGTACACTCTTATATCTTTTTCTGCGGTTGTTGTGAATCTGAGAATGGTGGTCACTAGAACATTGATTTTCTAATATTAATACACAGAGCAGCTTAGCTATGGGAGTGTTTAATGTGGCGAGTAGCGGCATCAAACTCCAAAGTGAACTCCTACTGTATGTTGAATTTACCTGGAAGTGGGAGAACATATTTACAAAGACGTCATAGATGGCCCGGCTGATGCGTCCCTCTGGCCTCCAGGGGAGAAGGATGAACTGGACCCCCAGCAGAGGCATGAGGATGAGGGTGGCTCTCACCGCCTTCATGTAGGCTGTGGACTCAGCGCAGTGGGTCTTTTTCAGCTTGGTGATTAAAACCCGGACGATGTTCAGGAGGAAGAAAAAGTTCACCTAGATTGATAATTGATTAAATCAAATTGGAGGAGAGTTATCATATGACTCATATACAGTATTAGACTTGAAGGGAAGGGACATCTTTGCATTTTATCTTAAGAATACCAATGACTGCCTGATGGTGGCACTATAACAACACGTTTAAGTAACATGTTCATGGACGTTAGTCTCCTCTTCCCTCCTGTCTGCATGTCATTTGAACGGAGAAAGCACAATGTCAATTTGATTCATTTTTGTTGTCATTTTCCTGGAAATAATTATGTTATCCATTTAAAGGCACAACCTCACAAGTTAATCATGTGTGATTGTATAAAATACTGCCCCAGTACTACCATTACAAAGTTACTAAATCCAATAAAATCACCTCAAATGCTTCACAGCTTTTGCATCTCATGGCTTACTACGGTTTTTCGGAACGCTTTCTCTGAAACCATGAACCCCACTTTCCCAGCTTTACACCCACACACGTCGTCCCTACGCGGCTACTCCATTTTGCCTTTCCACACTGACACACATGAAAACACTTTTAGATGATGAGTTCACATACAAAGCAGAGCTTGAGCTCTATAAATAGGCCGCAGGTTAAAATTTGGTTTGGACAACAATAGAGGACAATAGTGGACAGAGAATAATGGGAGTGAGAACTAGAGGAGGAAGAGGAGGTCGTGCTAAACTAGGGGCTCAAGACAACATTGCATGTGGTGTGGATGAAGTCTTATATGTAATAAAACCTGGTGTGAACGCCTCAGACCCACAAACAAGGTGAGATTTAGTCTAATCTCTTCTTTTTTTTAGCATAAATGTTTTTGTTTTCCTCTTCTGCACTTTTCTTGTTTGACAAGTGTTAGAATATTGTGATGATTAAAATGAATGTATTTAATTACAACACAATTTAATAAATGTATGATTTGTTATACATTTTAATAATACATGTATTCATATATAATACATTTGATTATTTATGAGTAACATTTCTATATTGTTCTATATTGTTTTTGTTTTCTTCTACTGCACTTTAATTTTTTGACGTCTGTTTAGAAAATTCTTCATATTGATAGTAGTTATGTTCAGAATACACATTCATACTTTATACATTTGGATACCTGTTTAGATGACAAAACAATGCAAACAGAGCCACAAGTGTTTTTCATGGATATTATCTATGGTTTGTGTTACTGTACTGACGCCAAAACACAATTTTCCAAAAGAGTACGCAAGAATGCTTTGCTTTTGCAAGAGATATAAAATCTGCTGGTTTGGTGGGAGGTTTTGTGGTTAGTGTGAGTTCTGCAAAAACATAATATTATAACAGATAGTTTAAAATATGGTGCCTCAGCAATCTTGGGAAAAAAACTGCAATGTCAGTACTGTTTGGTCATTTAAGTCTGTTAATCAGTCCTGCAAATAAAGGCAGTCAATTAGAAACTAACTGATATCTGCCAGCGGTGTTGTCACACTCGAGATTTAGCTGTTACCATCATTACTGTGGTTATGACATTTCACACACACACACACACACACACACACACACACACACACACAATCATTTGCATGTCTCACATTTTGTGTCACACAGTGAGTAAGATCAAATCTGCTCATCGTAATCCTACATGACATAAGTGAACACCTTATATATTTATCTATATTTGTAAGATTTTTACTTGTATTAGTTACTCACAAGCAGTGCAGCCTGAATGGGCCCATGAATGATGTAGAGCAGGTGTGTGTGGGCGCTGATCCAACACCTGGGACAAACACAGACAGCAAGAAAAGGTGAAATTCCAGAGACCATTCCAGTGGGTTTCCACATGCACAGTGACATACATAAGCCTGAGGGTTCAGTCAAAGCCTGGATCATTCACTATAAGTGCTTGATCCAGCAAACAGGGGCTCACACAAATACCTCTGGGGTAGGCAAATCAATATCTTACAAATCCTTGCAGCTTAGAACTGAGTAGAAGATGGTTACAGGATGTTACAGTTGTGACGATAGAAGAACACCATACACACTTACTTGTCGTTGAAGAAGATCCCGCGAGCAACAGCATAAGTGACAGCAGGAACAATGGGGAAACCTTGAGACAGAGCGGGAGAAGCACACACAGAAAGAGCCCACTGACATCACTCTGCAGTTACATCACATTGTAAAACATGAAGTGAAAAGTGATACAGCACCTTAATATATGGTAATATAGGTGAGAGCAATTTTAATTAATGCTGCATTTTTTCAAGAAATAGTTTGACATGTTTGACATTGTATTCTTGCCGGGAGTTAGATGAGGATATCAGTCTGTTCTCTGTTGTTGGAACCATGAGGTGTTTAGCTTAGCTCCATTATTTTTGGACATACTGTATATTGCTAAGTATGAGTACAATATGAAGTGATCTAAAGGGGATAAAAGGCATTTTTCACTTCGGCTCGACCGACTATTCAATTTCTGCCAATTTCCTGCAAATGCTTCACACTGTCCCTTTAACAAAAGCTGAAGTCAGAAAGCTTTCAGCTACTGTACCAGCAGCAACAGCAGTGGGTTCAAAGTGAAGGTGACATGTAGGACATCACATCACAGGCTCATTACACCGCACACATACAGAAAGATGTGAGAGAGGGCAGGAAAGAATCCATTACTAATACATAAGAGCTGGATGCCTGCACGAGAGCAGACATGAAAAGGCCACTTATATAAGCACAGGCACATCCAGGCGTCAACGCCGCACTTATGTATGGAATCATGGTGGAAATGTGAAGTTTTCTAAGTGCAACAGAATCATTTCAAGACTAAAATGTCACAAATTGCAGATGCCCTGATGATGATGATGATGATGATGATACATTCAGGTATGAGTAAATGTATGTTTTGAGACTCTAATTTGGAAATCTTAACGGTGCTGTTAAACTTGAAAATATCTTTGTTGCAGTAACGTTTCACTTATTAGCATATTGTGAGTGAATGACAGCCAAAAAATTTGCAACTGTTAATCCAAATGTATTGTTTTAATGCAATTTGTGTAACAATCCGCTGGTAGCATTTCCTTATGCAGTAACTGCCGTCTCTGCAGACACTGTTTGAGGTCTCCCAGGTCTCTCAATTGTAAATAAGTACAGTTGGTATTTGTTGTTTGACGTGGACACGACCACAAGATGGAAGCACTAAAACTATACGCTGTATAAGTGGAGGTATTCATCGTGACTACAGTTTTGAAGCCTTGAGCCTTGAGCATTTTGGCCGATGACTTTACAGCTAAGCAGCTAAGTTTTCTAGTAATCTTAGTAGCTAGCGTGGTAACAATAGTAGCGAGACCGGGGTAGCAACCAGTTAATCACAAGGTAGCCACGCTCCAAAGCATCCCCTGCTTTATGGTCTATTTTACTCTAAAAGGACCATAATTTACTAAATGAACATCACACTCTATTGAAGAAGAGGCTGAGACCATGAACTCATGTTTACAATGTTTACTGAGATAATAATTTAAGTTAGAAGGCATTTTCTCGTAGAATTCCATGCAATCAGACTTCTTTTTGCAACCAGCGGAGTCGCCCCCTGATGGCCAACAGAGAGAACGCAATTTTAAGGCACTTCAGTGTTGGCCTCTGTCGCCTGACTGAAGCCCAGAATGAATATTTTGGAGACTCACCCCATCCCAGGACATAATACCAGAAGAGCTGCTGTTCCCCGACAAAGACGGCCACTATGATGAGCGTGTGGAGGTATATGCCTTCACACAGCATCCAGAAGTAGTTGGAAGTAGAAGTATACTGGGTCAGCACAGCCAGGACCTTACAGCTCACCTGACGGACAGGAAACACGCTTGAATTCAAGTCATGGATGAATACAAACTCAATTTAGAGTCACCAATGAACCTATCCCCATCCTGCATGTCTTTGGACTGTGGGAGGAAGCCGGAGAACCCGGAGAGAACCCAAGCTTACGCGCGGAGAACATGCAAACTCCACACAGAAGGAACCCGGGCCGACCCGGGAATCAAACCCAGGACCCTCTTGCTGTGAGGCGAGAGTGCTACCCACTACACCACCGTGCAGCCCTCAAAATATACATGAAAGCTAAATTCAGTGACTCACCGGGTTGCTGGTGTTTATAGCTTGGTTATTGGCCACATTGAGCGAGAGTATAGTAACAATGGAGTTCAAGATGAAGGAGAGAAACATGTTCTTGTGGAGGGAGATTCTCTGGCAGCTAAGACTCCTGAAAGAGAGAAGGGAGGTGTGTTTGTTAAGGTTTCTTTCAATATGTTAATGCTTTACAAACATTTTTGGACTGAAACTGCAAGAGCTGCGACCATTTTCTTGTCAAAATATCCTTACAATTATAACGACTGGCTTTTTCCCTTTACAGCTACATTCATTAGATTTGCACCCGATACCCAGCACAGGATCATGCTAGCTGTGATTACATTCTAAACCTCACGATTGTCTCCTTACACACCAGTTTCTAACCATCACACACAAAGTGCCACTGAAACAGGAAATAAAAAGCCAGAGAGGTTTGTGAAGACTGTCGAGGTGTTGAGTCAGATCAGACCTGAGAAAAGTCACGACTCACTTGAAGTAGGAGAAGATGATCAGACAGATGATGAGGGAGATGATGGACAGGGCGTGTCCTACCATGGCCAGGTAGTAGAGACTGATGGTAAACTGCAGGGACGAAAAGAGGTTCGTTCAGCGTCACTATAAATCAATTCACTGTTCGAGGTTGAGGTCACGTCGTCTTTCCTGTTTTACATTTTTAACTCTTGTCTAGTTTTTGTTCTGGATCCCCATGTCCTGTCAACTTTCCCCCCAGGGTGATTGCCTGCCCTAAAGTGTCTCACCTGTGTCCAATTTTCTCCTCCCCTCTCATGTATTTAAGCTGTAGAACCCCCTCCTCATGGGCCAAACCTCTGTGGTTTTGTCTCTTCCAGATTGTTGTGCCGTTGCCCTCGCTGACTGCCTACCTGTGTACCAAATCTGAACTGGGTCCGTTGGTCCTGAATGTTTGTATTTTAGGTTCAAGTAAAGCTGCCTCGTTAAGCAGAGTGCATAGTTTGCACGGGCGAGAGCAAAGGTCTGCAGAGAAAATGTATGGCAGGAAATTCAGAAAAGAAAAGAATATTATGAATGGACATGAATTTATGTGTAGTGAGATTTAATCACAATGTTGCCCAAATATCATGGCAAATAAATGGAATTCATTGAGGACAATTTTTACAAAGACAGTTTCTATCTGTGTGCAGGGCTGCGAGTCGCCATCCTTCAATCCAAAACGACGTATAGACTGTAAAGTCATGAGGTGAATGAAAATGATGAATCCTACATCACAAACTAGAGGAGGAAGATTCACAGTGCATTTATATTTAAATCAGAACTCCACAGACACATATTGCTACATGTTAGGTGTCAAGTTTGTATTCCAAGGATGTAAAGTGGGGGAAAGATTTAAGGTGTGCTGCAAGAGTTTCAAAGAGTTTTAGGAGTCTTCCTGTGAGAGACTCACACGCTAACCAGTGCTTGAATTGGGCCGGTACTCACCAGTACGCAGTACCGGGACTTCTGATTTTTACCCATCTGCGTACCGTTACTTCTTACAGCGTACCGCCACCTCATGACGCATCTAGGTACGCATATTGTAGTTCTTTTATCATGTTGTGGATACCTATAATAAGCTATGCAGTTGATGAATCTGTCTTCATTTTGGATCGACAAGGTTCAGTTTAAAAGAGTTTCGAGAGCTTGCGGGAGGCTGCGGCGCACCGTCTCTCCACACTTGCCGTCAGTCGAATGCATTTCAAGGCATACCGTAAATCCTCCAATATAGCCTCAGCCAAAATCTTCGCGACGCGAACGTGACAATAAATGGGAAGCGTGGAAATAACGCTGCCTGTTGACACTTGCCCCGACCTCCATTGGAGACTGGCCGTTATTTACCTCCGCCGTTATTTATCTATAGGGAGCAGAAATGAAAAAATAAAACCGGTCACCCTCTCTGGATGGAGAGTGAGTATCTAAGTTGTGTTATCTTTATTCCAAGACACACACTCACTCTCTCTCTCTCTCTCTCTCTCTCTCTCTCTCTCTCTCTCTCTCTCTCTCTCTCTCTCTCTCTCTCTCTCTGACTAGGGCAAGCAAGTTGAGAGACAGAGCAAACAAGCAAGCAGAAAGCAAGTATAGCTACAATAAAACCACACATAGTTGCCATCTCACTGTACATTGTATCCATTTAGACAAACAATATTTTCCTGTACAAAAATATGAACAAAATAAATTTGATATGATATCTTTTTTTTTTTTTTTTTTTTACAGAGAAATGTGTGTGTGAAAATGATCAACTAGTATAGGGTTTATCTAGGTAAACCAGGCAAAAACACATGGTATCCACGAGAGCCACAAGCGCGCGTGCTGTGCAGTTGCTGATTTAGAGTACTGGCACCTTTTTTATTCCAATTCAAGCACTGACGCTAACCTTTGATCCGATGGAGATTTTGACAGTTTTAAGATGGTCAAACTAGTTTACAGTCTCCAGGGCCCGGTTCAGAACACACAAGTCAGTGAGTCAAGACTGCGGTTTGCCCCTCAGCTCATGTTGTTATGCTCAGCTGTCCAAGCACGAATAACTTCTGACTATCACATATCATCGTCTGTCATAAACCCTTGTGGTGTTGCTTCCTGTGGCCAGCTCAGATTACATTTCCACACCATGCCAAAAAAAGGTGCAATGTTGCACTTTGCATTTTGTCCTTTCACAGTTCACACTATAGCGTTAAGAGCAAGTCAAACAGTGTTTTAGAGGTAAAACTCTCTAAATATAATATGTTGCATTTTTCAAAATTAAATTGTGCACTTGCTTGGTCATTAAAATGTTCCATAATCATGCACCATAATACTGGTCAGAGAAAACAACAGCCACCGGGTCCACCACCCAGGGGAGTAAATAACTGTGAATGTGTTTGTATACTTTTATTTTAGCATTATGTTTTAATGTGTTACCTTCTTTTGATTATTTGATTATTCCACCTACCTGCCTGGGAACTAAAAGCCAGTAATTTACTCTCTCTCTCCGGTTTTATATCAGGTTGTTGTCCCTCTTCACATAAAGAAACATAAATACATACTTAGAGGCACTATCTGAAGTCACATGCTTATGTGCATCAATGCAGTTAAAAAAGAGGGCTACAAACCTTGTTTTTTTTCATGTGACATTTTTCTAAGTTGGTCAAAGGACCAGATCTCAATGTGTTTTTATCTGTTCCAAACACGGAAAAACCTTTGAAATCCTCTCATACACCAGTTTTAGTGTTTTACCTCGAGCTTGTCTTTGGTGTAGGCCTGACACTGGGTGTAGTTCGTCCAGACCCGGTTGCTCTCTGGGTGGTGGAACCACTGGCCACCAGGATTACACACTTTGGTAACCTTCTCTGTTGAAGAATACATTATCATTTACACAAACAGATACATTATATGATACGATTTAGGGGACTGAAAAATGAATGAAAAACAATTTTAATTGTGTTTGCAATTATACAAAGTCCAAAAGTCACTGTGGGCTTATGCAGAGGAGAAAACATAAAGTAAAATTACATCTCATTATAGACAAAAGGAAAATAAAAGACACCCATAATATACAGGTGTGCATGTATGTGTGTTTACCAGCAGGGTCAAAGTCCAAAAAGTATTCTGGACACATCTGCATGACGGTCCCTGGAGCTGAATCCCCCCAGCACAGCCAGCCGTCCCACGTACGGTTACAGAAATTACCTGCAGAGGACACGACGTAGAACTTACAGAGCTTACAGACACAGACATCAAAGCTAGATGTGTGTGTGAATGTGTGTGTGTGTGTGTGTGTGTGTGTGTGTGTGCATTAGCTTTTAAAATGGGACATTAATGGAACACTTCTTTCTACAAGTGCAGCCTTATTAGATATTAATCAGTCACTTGCAATCCCTAACGGCAAGGAGATGAGAATGAGCACTGTGTAACCTTCTCTCACCTTTAGTTTATAAGTGATGGAGGCAATAATTTCTTCTTGGCTGTACATGCTTGTGTGTATTGAACAGTTTGTCCATCTCTGGTGCTAGACACTAATTTCATAGTATTTAATGTTGCATGCTCTGCAGTCTTGTATGTGTGAGTTTCTGTAGGTGGCGCTGTTTGTCTGTTCAGCCATTGAGGCAACAGCAGTCCTGTTCATAAGCACACCGTTTTTTCTTCTATTTAAATCAAATAAAAGAATCACAAAAGGCATCACCTGCACAGCAGCACCAAGGAAAGAGGTTTTAGCCACTGATTGTTTACAACAGCAAAGGTAAAAGTAGATGGCCTAAATTTGGCCATGGTAAACTTTAGTATCCAAAATAGGGTCTTTTGGGTGGTCATGATGCAGGAGTACACAAACCACTCATAAAACCAGGTATAAATACTGTACAAATATATAATAAGAAGTCCCCCACTACCATCCCCTGAACACACCTAGAGATTATTTCTAAACAACCTTGATTGCTCCACGTTCCCGTATACTGTCAGTTTTGCACACGTCACTCACGTCTTTTCAAAAATAATCTTCCCCACAGGAAGTTAGGATTCTGCAACAAAACCACTCAGGTAGGTTGAAGAGGACCTATTAAGCTTTTCCCCTTCCTTTAGTGTGTTATATAGTTTTTTTGGCATGTAGAAGGTCTCCAGAGTGTCAAGGCCTAAAGTCCAAGCTCTGCTGAATTTGTATCATTATTCCTCAGCAGAACGACTCCTTTTATCTGTTATGGTAAGGTGCCTGACATTTCTGACAAACACACGAAGCAGTTGACCAATCAGAGCAGACTGGGCTTTTGGGGAGGGAGGGGCAGGAGCTCAAACAGAGTGTTTCAGAGAGAGGCTGAGAAGAGGGGCTGCAACAATAAAGCATTTTTGAGCGTTAAAGCAGTCCTCATCTGTAATACAAGTATGACACCAGAAAAAAAGCAAAACGGGTCCTCTTTAAGGAAAAGAGTGTGGTTGACTTTAACTTGACTTCATAATAACTCACGCGACTGACGTGTCAGAATGTCAACCATTTACGTTTACTACATACGAGACATGAACAGCTCCCGAACTGAAGTGTTTGTTTGACCGATACAACTCCCCCATCACCCCGCTCTCGATGGTACTTCTGTTGCTTTGCCCGTTACGAAGGTGGGTGATGCATCACAAGAAAAGGGCAGCCAGGGCGTTAGTTTGATAGCATAGTTAGGACCTGTTGTGTAGAGGATCAGTTGGGTCACTGAGACCTTTCTCAGAACAGGTCATTAAACAATTGAGCAGCCGAAACCTCATCATACCCAACAACATACTCGCCAACCTTATCGCGCGTACAGCTGTGTAACGAGTCTGTGCAGTCAGTGGGCCACATGTCAACAGAGAATCATAGCGGATTTCAATTTTTCATAAAGTGGCCTGCAGAATGACACATTAGTTATCTATTCAACATAAATTGTGTGTTGCACTTATATATTCCATGCGTCTAACTTCTGGCCCGTACAAAGTCTGTCGACAATAGACGGAAACCTGATGGTACCAGGTTGTACTGTGGCATGCTGGGAAACGGACCACAAAATAACATTTCAAAGGCAGCGAGCTGAGCAGGAATAACAGGCGCTGGGAAAAAGACAAAGGTCAAGTTTCCTTTCTTTCAGACCCACTTCCTCTCGCTCTTAGTGTGTAGAACAACCAGTCATACAGTCAGTGCATCAATAAAGTCAGTAGGGTTCATCCTCTGGGGACCACAATTAATAATTATTTATTTATATAAATAATAAATTATTGCAGTAAGCTGTATCTTACTGGTGTAGTAAAAGCATTTTGAAATTCTTCTGAGAATTTAGAAATGATGTACTTTTCATCCATTATATTCACATCGTTAAAGTAGGAGTCCTTGGAATTAATGTCATGGACACTGAAGCAAAATGAAAATGGATTAGTTTTAAAAGCATATCCTGTAACTAAATGAACTCAAAACTGCTGCCTCTGAAAACTGCAACTTGGATGCAAAATGTTAGTGATTAAAGTTTATCTGCCACCCGGCAGAAATAAAATGTGTTGATACCATTGAGGAGATGTAACTTCAAGCAGACGGCTGCTATCAGCTGAAATGCTAATAAGCAGAATGTTGGTACGGTCGTATCACCTTCTTCTGTACGCGGGGGATCATGGATTATCTTCAGGTAGCACTCAAACTGAGCCGCCAGGATCTGGCGTTGGGACTTTCCTAGTATGTTGGATGTTTCGTTCTCCTGCTGCTCCTCCATCGCCTGCTCGACAGCCACCACGGACCCCACATCCTCACACTGGCACACCTGGATAGGACACCACACTCAAGGCTTAAATATCAATTAGCTATTATTTATTTATTTATTTTATGACTGAAAAGAAGAGGGCACTCACCTCTGTGCCCAATGCCAGTGCAGCTATCAGGGAGAGAGTTAGGGTCCTCCACATGTTTCTAAAAGGGAAACAAGAACAACAACAGTGCAGTCAAGTCATTAGATATTATTACACCATATCAAGATGCTGTTATGTAATCCATGTCTTTGGACTGGGAGGAAGTCGGAGAACCCAGAGAGAACCCACGCTAATACGAACTCCACACACTCCACACAGAAGGAACCGGAACACCCAACCGGGAATCAAACCTGGGACCCTCTCGCTGTGAGGCTCCCCACTACACCACTGTGCAGCCCTAGCTCCCTTAGCCCCTAACCCTGCTGCAGTGGTTTCACAAAAACAAAGTAAAAAAAACAAAAGACTTGCGGAAAATACAAGAAAAGTCAACCTTTGTGTTTTATTGGAGGTGTTTCCTGGCAAGGTCAAGCTTTGAACAAGAGAACATGCTGCAAGGGCAGGACAGTATACATATTTATATACATATATATATATATATACACACACACAGTATTACAAAAACAATACCAGCCGACAGCAATGCTAATAGATCTGTGAGGCTGTAGTTGTGATTTGAGCTAAATGCTAACCCTGGCATGCTAACACGCTGCAAATGTATTATAATTGTCGGCGGGTAAAAAGAAGTGAAGAAGAATTAAAAGAAGAAATTTGCAAATGCTTGTTGTGACTTTAATTCAAAATAGTTTGAGTGAGTTTGTGGTCTCACAAGTGCAATCATGGTTTTCTTGTTTATTTACAGTTCATGTATGTTCTCATCCGTCAGAACAGGAAGTTTGTGCTCTTCACTCAGGGTCGGAGAAACAGACGTGTGTTTGTTATTATTTTTGGGTGAAAGGGCAGCCGGTTCCCCTCAATGTTTCCTCCTTAATGAGCCAAACAAGGGTGAAGTAAATCCCCGGTGTAAGGAGTCAGAGGAGACCAATTAATGCGACATAAAGTGTCTGTTTGCTGGGAAAACACGATGTCCTTTTTTTATCTACCAGGCAGGAAACTGGCGACATTGTGTTTCAACGTAATATCTTCAACTGTGGTCTGTAATTTGGTTTGTAAAGGAAACATTTTCAGCTGAAGTGTAGAATTTTCCGCACAAGCCAAATTTGTCAACACAGCAGAATTTATGTAGGCCTCTGTCCTCTCTGTGCATTATCTTCCATGATTTCAAATGTCTGCTGCACAGACAGCATGTTTAATATTCACACGAAACAACAATCCTCTCTGGTTACTGTGACACACTGTGAGAATATTCACACGTAAAAAAACAAAAACAATGATTTGTTTAAGTGCTTTGACATTGTCAAACTGAAATGTAAATGGGATATTGGAAACGCTGGGGTTCAGGAGATTAAAGCAGAGTTTGAATGTTTGAAAGTTAAAAGCAGTCACAGTTCAAATGCATGCCAGCAGGCTCCTCTTTCAGGCCGCAGTAACAGAAACATTTTGTGTGTTGAGAATACAGGACACAGAAATGGAGAGGAAATGTGGGAAATGCTCTGCGTCAGGACTGTGAGAGTTTTTGGGAACCGGTTAGAACTAAATCATTCTTTATTTGGACTTGGTCTTCTTTCTTCCTACTTGGTCACTAGGGATGCAACGGTTCTCAAAAGAATATTGAACCGTACGGTACGCCATGCACGGTTCAATACGCACTTGTGAATTGAGGTATTTTCAGTTTTGCAATAAAATTTCATGTTTCCATGCTTTGTATTTCTCTCTGAATTGGCTCTGTCGGAGCTTTAGAGGAGCACTTGAAGGCAGCATTTGTTCAGATAGGGAAACGTCTCAAAAAGTCTTAGCTCATAAGCAAAATAAACATAATTTTGGAAGATATAAATAGCATTTTTTTCTACTTAAGCACAAAATGTGTACTGAAACACAACCAAAACCGTAACCCAAGAACCGAGGTACGTATTGAACCGTGTGCTAACTGTATTGTTGCATCCCTATTGCTCACATGGAGCAAGAGTGTCATGGCTGCTGATGAGCATATAGAGCATAAAAAAGACACGGCCCAGATTTAAGTGAAGCAGCCTTTAAATAAAAGATGTTTCCGGGAGCATTTAAAGCCTTTCAACACATACTCTGTGATTTTGTGTAATGGCTTGTACCCAGGGGGAGTGATGTGCGAAGGCTGTAAAGAAATAAGGTCCTTTGACTCACCCCAAGACACAACAGTAATTACTAAAACATATCCAGCACATAAGTTCTCAGTGTTCAAGAATTTTAGATTTATAACCTTTCAGTAAGTATCTGTAGTGAATCGTGTTTTGATACTGGAAAGGCCTGAATTTTTCTTCCACAAAACACAACCTGACGCCAAATAGTGCCAGCCGATGTTGAGGTCATCGATGTGAACTTCTACCAACCATCATTATCATGAATCAGAGATGTGGTTTCAAATTATTGTGACTTGGTTTTGTTCAGGGGCCACCTCTGGTGCTAATGAAGCCTATGCAGAACTGTGCAAAGTGCAGATCCACGAATGGCCACTAGAGGATGGCTCCGAAAACTAAAAAATGTTTTGCTCTCTATAGCTATAATTTCATAACAGTACGAGGGGTGGATATTTATATAACAGTCTGGTTTTGACACTGTTTTGATGATATGACAGAAAACTTGGGACATGATTACTAATGACTTGTCCATTTTATGTTTTTCAAGTTCATGGTCTCAAATTATGGTCCCACTTAGAGGAAAGTAGACAATGAAGCAGGTAATGTTTTAGGACGTGGCTATGTTGTGATTGACAGGTCAGACCATTGTGTGGTCATGACTCAGTAGTTAGCTAATGTTAGCCTGATATTTGTTTGATTACATTAATAACAGAATATTAATTATTATTATTGAACAGGTCAAATAAATTGAGCATCATTATTAGACAGTACTAATACCTTATCTTTTATTTTTTATAAAGACAAGATACTGCACAAAGCCTGCATGTACCTTATTTTTTTATTATTATTATTTATTTAATTTAACTTAGGGTTGACTTGACCTGACATAACCTGTGACCTTCCCAAGAAAAATAAATTGAGTTCCATGTCTTTCATAAAGCCAGGCTTAAAACAAGACATTTTCCATCCAAAGATGACATAATCTGCATAAGAGGACCTCTAAAGCTGTCTCATTAACATGCTGTATCTTGTTTCTCGTAGTCTCTGTACCCAGTATACAAATGAGGTATAGTGTCCAATGTGTTAATTTGTAAGCTTTAGGGGCATAGCGAGGTGGGTTTTGTTATCTTTGGACAGAGCCAGAACAGCTGTTTCCTCCTATTTCCAGTTTTTGTGTGCAAAGCTAAGCTAACCTTCACGTCTAACTCTCAGCCAAAAAGCTAATTTTAAGAGTATTTCCCCCAAAAAACTATTCCTTTAACACTGGTCCTGCAGCTTCTTCCACTACCCAAAAAAGGTTTTAGTATTGTTGACTCTGCGTAACACGCTGTGTTTATGCTGGGGATTAGCTTGGATTCTTTGAGAGCTTCCTCAAACCTCACATGCTTCTCCAGCAAATCTAACGTCACCGTTTACAATGCACTATGGGAAGGGAAACTGACGTACGTAATAAAGACACCCATCAAATCGCTGTTACTCTTATCGGTTGATGTAATAGATGACTGAATGCCCCTTGGCATTAGAAAACTTTTACTACAAGGGAAGTGTCAAGAGTAGATATTAGAGATAGCTTTTGTGCCTTTCCTCTCCTGCTTTCTCTCTCACATACACACATACAAAGCATGCGATGCTCTAAACTTACCTAACCTATCTAACTCCGCTGAATTCACTTCACCAGAGCTCCCATAGTTTGTAAGATGGTAATGTCAATCATCCAAACTGTCTAAGACAACACGCAGCACCAGCACATCAATTGTTCTCAAGGCCTTTCATCTGATCTTTAGATTAGAGATGCACCGATTGTATTTTTCTTGGCCTGATTTTATTAAAAATTCTGTCCTGCTGAGTATTTCCCCTGATTTCTTTCTAATGACTATAATGACAGCAATGCTCCAGACTAACTTTTCTTTTCACCACTATCCTGAAAAATCCAAACAATTCCAAAGTCAGTGTAAACTGACTTCAGGAAAGCATTATAATTTTCCCAATACACAGTTTTACTGAATAGAGCTTGAACCTACCATAATGCACATCAATGTAACCTCCATTAACGTTGAATTACAGTATAATGAATGAGCTTTATGTGTGTGTGTGTGTGTGTGTGTGTGTGTGTGAAGTGAAAGCCTCTGCAGCTGTTTTTGTCGATGTGAAAATATCATGTGGTGGCAACACGTGTAAATGTGAGCAGCAAAACAAATGAGAAATATGAGTCTAACTGGGGGCTGCACGGTGGTGTAGTGGGTAGCACTCTCGCACTCTCGATTCCTGGGTTCCTTCTGTGTGGAGTTTGCATGTTCTCCCCGTGTAAGCGTGGGTTCTCTCCGGGTTCTCCGGCTTCCTCCCACAGTCCAAAGACATGCAGGATGGGGATAGGTTCATTGATGACTCTAAATTGCCCGTAGGTGTGAATGTGAGCGTGAATGGGTGTCTGTCTCTATATGTTAGCCCTGTGATAGACTGGCGACCTGTCCAGGGTGTACCCTGCCTTCACCCAATGGGATCGGCTCCAGCCCCCCTGCGACCCTGAATACAGGATAAGCGGCAGGCAATGGATGATGGAGTCTAACTGGCTGATCACAATAATGAACAATCAGTTGAAACACATCCGGCTTTGATCGGCAGCAGATTGATCGGTACATCTCTATTTTAATAGTTTCCAGCCAAACAACACAGCCAACGTGAGCTTACAGAAGTTTGTGAACTGACCACCTGGTGTTGCCACATAATGTGTAAAATGACATGCTGCCCCATTGAAACAACTTAACAGTAACCTTAGGAAAGCAAAGATCCTGATTTGGGTTTGGAACCTTTTACGTAACTTCTTACATAGCCTACATTATTTTAAATAACTCAACACAGACTTTCGGTGTCACATGGGACACAAACGGCGGTCTCCTGGGTGACAGTCCAGTGCTTGACCGATGCGTCCACCCCAAACCTCGTCCATCCGAACCCGCTTTCGCTGCCAAGGCGTCGTAGAGCAAAAGACTCAGTATGAAGAGAAAGATAGTTCACACAGCATGAGCAGGGGTGGAGGTGGACATGTCAAACAAAACACAGGACTTTCACTCAGGAGACCATCGTTTGTGTCCTGTGTCAAACTAAAAGAAAACATCAACATTTCGTCCATAGTGTCGAATGGTTTCTATTCTATTCAGTGAAGTAATTTTGAAAAAGACACTGCATTTAGCAAGCGTATATTGACACGGCGTTACTGACACGTGCAAAAGTGGCGCTAAAGGAGTATGTAGAGCTTCGTAGTTAGTTTTTTTCTTATTTAACTCATCAAGTAGCCTAAACAATATTTGAAATGTGTCCACATTAGACTCACAAACACCTACAAACAGACATTCAGTCATAATTACAATTCCATTCAAGTAAGAACCACACAATGAAAGCCTGTTATGGACACAGTTGCCTCTAACAATGTATTGTCCCCCATCAGGACATTGGACGTTCAAGGTCACATATGCTCACACACATTGTTATACCTTGGCAGCACTCGCTGTATGCCATTGGCACCGACAGCCACAGCACGCAGTCTATCTGAGGACAGCCGCCAAGTAGTTTGCTTTGTCTTTGTTTTCTGGGAACAATAAAGCTGAAAGGCTGCTGCATTTGTCACTTCCTTGGTCCATTATTTTGTCCAGGGCCAACACCTCTAATCAGTACGCTGTACATCACAGTAAGTGATCAAGAACATCGGGCACGTATGAAATACTAAAGCAACACAAAGCACAAGTGCGTTGATCAACTGAGGAAAATGCAGAGACACAAAGATCACAGTGAAAGGAAAACGACTTGCAAACAGTTCAAATTAGGTTTATAGTTGACCTTGTAATGCCAATCAAATGAAGCCCACTTTACACAGTGCAGGTCCATGAACACATTTACAACATAAATGTGTTATGACAAAGTTAGTGTGTCTAAACTTTGGGTTTTCAGCATCTAGATACATCTTGGGACATATATCGGAGTTTATCCGCACATTCTACCACTGTCTCACTCTTTCTCATGTTATCTCGTGTTTTCCTCTCTTTGCTATTCTTTGAAAGTCTTTCCTCTCAACATGCCTCTGTCCTACTCTGTTGTTTCTCTCCGACACTGTCGTCTGTCAACATTTATCTCAGTCACTCTGTCTTAAGTTGAGTCTGTGTGTGTCCCTAACTCTGTCCAGCCCTTCTGCTTAACATTTTATTTCATGTCCTGTTAGTCATCTCGATTCTGGAAAGGGATAAGCAAAAAGAACACCTAAATCACCCACATGACAGTGACCCTTGAAGTGGAGCTCAGAGGAACATCAGAGTCTGCGTACTACATATGACAAAACGTTGTAGAAGCTCTGTAACACCATGAGTCAGTCAATGTTATAAGAATGCTAAATCGGTGGAGGACTCCTGGTATTCAATATTTTTCTTACTATCCGTTAACCTCTGTTAACACATGAAAACCAAAACAAGCAATTCATTAATTAACAAGTGCATGCGTATGTAAAGCCTGATTATAATTAATTTGGATTGTCCAAAAACTGTTAAGAATCACTGAGCCACATGTTGCTTCAGTCACATACAGAAAGTAGTCTCCAATAAATACACTATTTCCTTCTGTTTGAGTAAAGTTTACAAGTATACAAGTAGTTGTTTAACAGTAGTATTTTTCCTCCTCTAGGTCTCTGACCATCTCACTATATGTTTAATAGTGTCTGCTTAAGTATAAATAGCACCACGGCCAATGGTCAAAACATAAATCACTGGTAAATGTTGCTGCTTGTGCTGGTTGATAAATCTCCTGATCTCTGGACTTTCCTTTAAAGGAGTCCTGATTTCTTTCTCCAGGATGATGTTTAGATGGTCTGAGAACAGTCAGTGACAAACTGTCTGGAGAAACAACCCGTGTATTTAGGAACATAGACTGTGTAGAAGAAGTGGACGGTTGTTTGTGGATTACAGTTTTAACGGCTCTGCATTTTGGCCATCGCCATCTTGGATCGCACACAAGCATAGAGCGCCCCCCCCCCCCCCAATAATAATAATAATTTACATTTATATAGCATTTTTTATTGTACTATAAGTCGCTTTACATACTGCCCTATCAAAACTAAGTAAACTAATCTTGATTAAGGGTTGAAAACAAACAGAGGTTAAAACCTGAAGAAGGTGGGAGTTAGGGGGAATGCTAGTGTAAAAATGTGTGTTTTGAGTGCAGATTTGAAAGAAGAGAGGGTTGGGGAGAGTTTGATGTGGGAGTGAAGTGAATTCCATAGGGTGGGGGCAGAAACTGAGAAGGCTCGATCACCCCAAGTCCGGTGCTTTGTCCGGGGGACATGCAGCAGGTTGGCAGAGACGGACCTGTTATTGAGGGCCCTGAAGGTGGTGAGTAAAATTTTGAAGTTGATTCAGTGTTTAATCGGAAGCCAACGAAGTTCACAGAGGACAGGTGTGATGTGTTCTGTGGAGCAGGTACCGGTGAGGAGGGGTGCAGCAGAGTTCTGGACATATTGGAGTTTATTGAGGGCTTTGGTGGTGGTGCCAAAGAAGACCGTTGCAATATTCGAGCCAGGATGTAACAGGTTGGGGCGGAGGCAGGCGATGCTTCGGAGGTGGAATAAGGTGGTTTTGGTAATATGGTTGACATGGGGGGGGGGGAGAAGAGAGTCAAGTCTAGGATAACTCCAAGGTTACGTACTTGGGTGGGAGAGGGGGTGATGGCGGAGCCGTCGATGTTAAGGGAGAACTTCTGAGTGGAGTGGGTGAGGGCGTCAGGACCAATGATGAGGACTTGGGATTTGTTGGAGTTGAGTTTGAGAAAGTTATTTTGCATCCAGGTCTTAATGTCAGTCAAACAGTTGGAGAGGGTTGAGAGGGTGGATGCAGTGATGGTTTTGGAGGGGAGGTAACCTTGTATCTGGCTCCAACTGCTATCAAAGTTAGCTTCCATAATTCAAGGTCAACTTTACAGCTAAGTGTTTGGGTCATCTTAGTTGCTATTTGCATTGGTAGCGATGGTAGCGACGCCGTGGTAGCAACCACAATGGTACCCACGCCTTAAAGCATACCTGCTTTATAGTCCAGTTAACTTTAAATGGACAATAATATACTCAATGAACATCATGTTGTATTGAAGAAGACTTCAAACTAGTGATTGACACCATAAACTCATGTTTACAATATTTACTGAGATAATAAATCAAGTGAGAAGTAACGTAATTTTCTTAGAGACTTCTACACAATTTGATTTCTTTTTGCAACTAGAGGAGCCGCCCCCTGATGGCCAGTAGAAAGAATGCAAGGTTGAGGGACAGTATTGGTTTCACTTTCCATAACAGAGTTCCCGCCTGTGTAGGAAACATAACCTCATAATAACACATCAGAATAAAGAACAAAGTCATACACTATTGGCAGCCCTAATCATAAAATATAGTATCTGCCTTCAAAAAATCCACATCCAACTCTAAAATGCCTTCAATCTGCTGTCGAAACGACTGCAGGGTGCTGAAACCAACTGACGAAAGCGGCAGCAGCGTCTCTCAGCAACCGGAGCACTCAAGGTAAGTGATGTTTCCCATGAATCACACACCAAGCAACACACATACCAAGCACAATGACAAAACAGTCCAATGGTTTTGGAGAAATACTGGAATGAACTAAAAATGCAACCAAGATCTGCCCAAACAACAGTTTCCTCTGATTGGGTTAAACAGCTCATAGGGTTTAAGGCAAAGACTTATTGTGATTAAATTAAGAAGATATTTAATGGAAAGAAGATGGAAGATTACTATTTTTTTCACAGTGCATCTTGAGGGACCTTCATACCAGAAACAAAGAATGTAAAGACTTGTTTGAGCCTTGGGGTCCTTAACTTTATATTAAGAAGCATTCCAAAGGAGAAGTCACAACTGAGGAAATTAAACACACTTAAACACTCAAAAATTAATATGTTGCCCCCCCCCCCCCCCCCAAAAAAAAAAAAAAAAAATTCTATTGTCTATTATTTATTGTTAAGCTAGAGATTGAAAATAAATCACTTCTTTGTACAATGTTTTCTTGCTGGGAGGTCGAATATGAATATAAAGTATGACGTAACATCTGCATATCAACATGCACTTCATGTGATTAAATACAAACGGCACTTTTTAATGAGGTTCACTTGGACGCAGTCTGGCACAGAAAAGCCACTCCTGGCAACAACAAAGTGGCAGAAGAATGTGGGTAATTTAGAAAAAAGCTTTCCTGGCGTTGAGGTATGTATCTCATTAAACAACAAACAACAACAAGTTAGGCCAGCGTTCCAGCCTTTCATCCCCGTCTAATGGTTAAGTATCTGCAGTCTGTAATGTTTTATCTATTGTCAAAGTTGTTTACTGATGAACTGTTGCAATTTTCTGCACGCCCACTTTCTCTCCACCTGCACCACCCTCTAAATCAATTAGTGACGTGCTACGTTTCCCAGAATGCCTTTGGAAAATGTCCAAGGAACAGCAATTTTTCCATTTGGAAACAGAACTGTTGAAAAACTGGTACCTGTTACTGGATTTCTCCCAGTATGATTGTTTCATGTTCCCTAGGATTAAATGATTGCCTTTAAAGTTGAGCAGAAACAACGTTTCAAGAGAACATAGCTTCAGTTTTGTGATGTCTTTCTGAGTGAAACAGGATAGACCGGACATAAAGTTTCATCAAAAAGATTAGCCTGAGTCCTTCTCCAGTTCTGTTCCGTTAGAAGTTACAGATTGATGGATGATGGATGTCAGGACAATATGAAAATTTCACGTCAATTGTCATTTTTCTGTCCTGTATTTTTTCCTTTCTACCAGGATAATGAGCTAGACAGCTGTTTCATCACTCATGATTATATTCGTGTTTATCCTGACAATGGAAATTCACCATGATCAACTTATTGTGAGTGATTTTCATTCTTATGTTAAGGCATTTTAATTTCAGCTTTAAAATCTGAGAAACTGACCCAAAGACATGTTTTCAATCACTTAAATATATTCAATCAACTCCACAGTATCTGCTAAATATATCTAATGTCTCTATGTTTGGTTAGTGACCACCAGAATGGAAAAATACCGTAATGACTGTGCATTTATGTAATCTTTCACTCTTCATCCTTAAACCTCCCCATGAGAGTCATGCTGCTCTCATGGGACCATGGGATGATGGGAAAGCCAAACATTGCTGTTTTGTTAAACCAGATTTAGCTTTATTGGCCATTGCACCCAGTGAAATGGACTGCAGATGCTGCTGTGACGTTTGTCCCGACCCCAGAGGTCGTTATAGCCTGAGGTACAGTGTGAGCAGCAGTAAAAATATGCATGTGTTGCCATAGAATTATTTTTTTCAATGTGGAAGGAATTTGATATTTGCTGCAGGAACGTGTTAAATTTGCATTCTTTTGCTTTCAGGAAATATTGAACTTGATTTGAGATACTCCAGACACAGGGATAACATATGCTTAGAGAGAACCCAACAAAAGCCTGGACTGAAAACTTAACTGGGAAAAAAACAACTGTGGAGCCTAAAATAACCCTGAGAGCTGATTGGAATTCTTCTGCTGCTGTCAACAGCAAATGAGAAAAGAACATTTTATTATTAAATGATACACTTTTGAGAAAGCCAAAACGAGGACGACTCAAAGGAACAATTGAGTGCTGTGCTCCAAATGAGAGTGTATGGCAGAGATATCATAAAAATCCAAAGGGAGCAAAAACACAATCATTCCAGAGCTGACCAAGAATGAGAAGCAATGGGAACGAACCTCATACATTTCCAAGTCTCTGCAAAACCCAAACCCACAAACTCTGGCAGCAACTAACAATCGTGTTCACTATCAAGTCATTGGCTGATGTTAATTCCAAAGAGAAGTCCTCAAATAAAACCAGCAACTCTTCACATTTGGGAAGCCCAGAAATGTTGAAATTGAAATGTCAACATTTTGAATTGATGATAATTAATTGTGTGTACATAGACTAATCGATCTACTAAGCTCTCAGAAGTACAATACATATTATCAGTGTTGGAAGAAGTACCCAATCCAGCCTTCACAAGTCCTGATTTCAAAGTATTGAATTATTATCAGCCAAATGTACTTTAAGTATTCAAAGTAGATGTTCTGGTTCCGCTGAGTTCTTCTCTCATTACATTAGCCAGGTTAGATAGCGTTTATCTTTTTCTTGTTGTTTAGTCCCGTGGTTGCCGAGCCAGGGGTCAAGCCCCTACACAGGGCCACGAGATAAATCTGGTGGGTCGAAAAAAGGGTTCATGACATTACAAAGAAATAGTGTATTCATGAAAACTTTTCAATTCAAAATCAGAAATACATAATTAATTAATTATTCCTCTCATCTGCTATTTATCAATCTACATTGTTTTGTGATGAGTTGCCTTTGTAAAAATGCAAACTATTTGAGATGAACTGTCCCTTTAAGTAGAGTACCTCCAGCACTATGAATTCACCTCAGTCAGGGATGTATGCTCTAAAAGGTGGCTTCCCTTACAGCGTGTCTGTCAACCTTATTTCCTTCATTCGGAAAAAACTGCAGGAGACAAAACATTTCTGGATTTTGGATTTACCATGAATTACACATTTGATGTTTGTCAAGTTAAAATATATACATATGCATGTACATATACTGTACACTGTTGCCCATAACGTAGTAATGTTTTGTTTTCAGACACAATCCTCTGTTTATTCCTATATTTAAATGCATCCGTAATCACTTTTTACCAGGTGCAATGATTACATTATGTTTCGCAATTACCCAGGTGAAAATGAATATAATATAATAAAAGACAAGACATTTGCAAATTATTACAACTTTACAATGTAGTTGAGTGAGATTTAGTTTAAGATTCAGCTCTGAATCCAGTGATAAATTCACTCTTCAGCTATTTCATGTTCATGTAATAAGCTGCTCTTGTATCAAACTGTCAGAGCTCATTCTCGAAGCTGTCCGGGGCAAAACACACAAGAGTATGCATGTGTGTGTGTGTGTGTGTGTGTGTGTGTGAGTATGTATATGTATGTGTGTGAAGACAGAGGAAGGATGAAGGTTAAGAAGGATGCTATTATCTTCCTCTGTCATCATGCAACCACTTCCTCCCCCCCCTCTCGCCCGTCTAAACAGCTCAACAGGTTAAAAATAAGCCATTGTTACACACAAATAGACACAGAGGGAAACAACCTCACAGCCATTTAATAAGAACACTCAAATTCTAAAAGAATGGTCGTTATTATGGAATTAAATCAAAAATTGCAGACGTGAAGCAGGGACTGAATTTATCTATCTATTTATGTATCTCTGCCAAGTTTAATTTATGTAGCAGATTTCATAAGACCGAAGTAAACTCAATGTATACTCAAAATAACAGAAAAAGGCAAAGATCACCACAAAAACAGGTATTATTATTAAAAATGTAATATAATATTTATAATAATAATACAACTGCTAACAATAAGAATGATAAGAATACTACTCTTCCTCCTACTCCTACTGCTATTACCTCTTATAATAATGATATAAAAATAATAATAGTAATAATACACCTACTACAACTACTAATATTAATAATAATTATATAATACTCCTCCAACTACGACTAGTAATAACAATAATAATAATAATAATAATAATAATAATAATAATAATGGTAGTAGTAATAATAATAATTGATCAATATGTGCATGTCGATGGCTAATCCCACTGCGGGACCCATCAGCCTAATATTAGTTGTGCTCATTTATAAATGTATGTATCTTGTGTTTACAGCAAGTCCGACCTTTTGAAAACATGTTTTATTGAACGTTTGATAACTCCATTAACTGCTGAGCTGAGTGTAGATGCATACATTCCAATGAGAGCCTACTGTATCTGCTACAGGAGACGTGCAATTGTATTAATGAATCTAGCGTTGGCAGTTTGTATTTCATTTGCTCAAACATCAGCTGTGGTACACCTGTCCTGCACACACCATCATATACATCCATGTGTATTCATTTTTATCATGAGTGTACACATGTCTACCACAGAATTATTTATAACTGACAATAAAGATTTTAAACTTGTTGGACATGTGAATAATGTGAGCCAATTAGCTAAAAGCAGTTAAAAAGTATTGTAAACCTGCAATGTTGGGAAATTATTCTCTGTAGGTTCCTCACAAGGCTCCACCCATTTCACTAGGGCGGAAAAAAAAAACGTTGTGAGCCAAGTATGTAGCAGAGTTGGTGTCAAAAAGCAGTCAACACACAAAACCATGTAACAACCACAAGTAGGTTCAATTACAGGTCAAACAGGGTACTTGAACCCGCCGACGGGGGGAGTGAAGACAAAAGGATACACTGCGTCTTCAAAGAACGATTGTTTTTGGATCCAGTCTCCTTGCTGAGACTGGGTATTTATCCTGAGTTGGTCAGCACTCAGTCCAATGTTACGTTTTTGGACATCCTTCCTTCAGTTCTGGGGCTCTGCATCCGTTTTCTACTATGATTGAGTGTAAATCTTCTGTCCTCAGTGTTAAAGTCCAGTGTTTTTTGTGGAAAGTGGGCTCTTAGCACTGTCTGATCCTGTAAATCACTTACAAGAGCCGCGCACTGTGCTGTCCATGTCTAAGTGTTTACAGACTTGGTTATTTTCCCATAGCCGGACCCAAACATAGCTCCTCCAGCTTGGAACCATGCCATGTGGTTTCTTTTTGTTTTATTTTTTAATATATATATCCCCGGGGCTATACAAACAAAACAGAGAATAGAAGCATCGCTCCCGAGACACAATATGATCAAACCATATGAACACATATCCTTAACTCCTCGATCTGCCATAGCCTGGAGGCGTTGGTGAGGGAAAAACATCAGCACCACTACAGCCGTCTCCCCCACCCGTCAGTCAGTGTGGGAGCCAGCACACCCTGACACAGTTCTCATATGGTCAGCCTGACACCACGTTCATCACTGAAGCATCTACTCTCATGTCTCAGGTTTTCCCCTCCGTTCCCCATGCAAACCGAGTCTTGCTCCATCTTTTGTCTCATGTTTTCTCTTTTTAACAATCAGGACACGATTCATGTTCAATCAACAAGATGCTTCTCGTTGATGAAGCGGTCTTTAAGGAGCAACAAATAGCTATAATTAAAATAATAATAGAGGGAGTTGGTGTTTTGCTCGGGATAATTCTGTTCATGTCCTATTGTGCAAAATAATAGGAAATATTTGCCACTCTAACGACAAACCCCTGCAATTATTAGTATGCAACCCTGGCGTGTCAGTTATCTTCCCCCAAGCCTAAAATAAGCACGTTTTTTTAGGAACTTGAAGTGTGTGTGTGTGGGGCTGTTTGTGTTATGAAGGGGGGGGACTGGAGAGCGAGTTGGGGGTTGGGACCAAAAGTAGCTGCCAAAACACTTATTAATACACTGTTAGCTGCCTGGCAAGAGCAGGCTGTTCCAGTCAAAGACCCGCTGGGGCACGGGTGGGGTGAACGTTTCCCACGGCCAGTCAGACCATCAGAGACCAGCAGTTCATTCTGAGGCATTCAAAAGTTAAGTAAGGAGCTGGTCTCAGATCGATGTCTTGGGCGTGAGGATTACAACACTTGGCGGAGGGGGTAAAGGGTATTCCTGAAGACACTCCGCTGAAATGGAGCCAATTACAGATAGAGACACACAAAGCAAACGTGGAAACAGCTTCTGCCGGTGAAATTAAAATGAGTGTCACTATATTAAAAAGAGTGACAAGTAAGGCATATGATTAGAGATACGTATATACAGGTCTCCTTTTCTGTGTGGATCCAGCACATGTATAAAGAGATCCATCCCTGCCAGTCTGTAAGGTTTACTGGTGATTACTAATGTGCATGTAAAAGTAAATGAAAATCCCAGAGGAGCAATGCAAATTCAGAGAGACGATAACAAAGCACCTGTAAGCACATAAAGCCACATCAACGTGGCCTTGTGCATCTATACTGCCATGCCCCCGACATTGTTGTACTCCGTGTTGCTGCTTTGGATGTGGATCACTGGGATGAAACCCCGTCATAAATATGTAGGTTTCCTTCATAACAATTACTTCACCTCAGGTTACACAAAAACTACCACGACTTCTGCTTTAAAAAGTAAAAAGTACGAGCAGCTGATTGAGTCCGGCGGCTCTGTGACTCGAATCAGCCTCCAGTCAAATCGCTGCAATACTACCCATCCTTACAGACACGCCATTCACTTTTAACTCACTGTGGGCTCCTGTCTGTTGACCAAGGGCTCATCGGCCATCTGTTGTGTTTCATATTAGTGGAGATAATCACGCTGACACTCCATTCAACTCTATTCTATTTCTATTCATATACCTAGAATTGCAACTGTAGAAGCAGGCATCAAGCCAACTCAGGGTGTGACCTTCCCTCAACCTGCATTCATCCTCAATGATACACGTTTATGACTCTGTACAGCAAAAAAAAAACAACCTCTTCTTGAATAATAATATAATACCCTTTAGTGTGACTGTAGCAGTCAATGTTTACTTTATAGTGACCTTAATATGAGTTCTTTACCTACATTTTATAATCCTCATAATGTTCTTAAAGTCACTTAACTTTTCTTGTGATATAAAAGTGATGTTGTTTTATATTAGTATTTATATAAGTGTCATTATTGTGTTTACTGCTGCACAGCCATAGCTTCTCTTCATGAGTGTAAAACCTCCCATCATGACTTGTGTGTGGACACATTTGACACGATCACGTTCATTCAAGCCTCATAAAACAGCTGCAGTAAGTGAAGTAAGCTCTTCTTCTGGGGAAACGCAGAGAATTGCATGCCTACCTTTTCTTCGAGTGAGCTGTCAAACCGTCTTTTCCTCCAAATATTCCCATGCTCGCATGATCCGAGCACAGATTGGTCTCATGCTGTGTGACAACACTGACCAACCACGACCACTCAACCACAGCAGTCTAGCTGGGCACGGTAGCAAAGACGTAGCTTCCTGTTATCTCTTTCAAAATAAAACACTCACTGGTAAACGCCAAGAAAGAACCAGCATTGAAGTTTAGGCACTAGTTTATTCCATGATTTAAAATCTATATTTGACCAATTCTGCTTCAGAAGCACTGGTAAAGTGACCAAGAGAAAAGTATTTCCTACTTTAGAGAGTTCATACCAATGCAATTACATAAATGACAATTGTCCAATTAAAATTATAGAGCCATACGAATATTTAAGACTCAAGTCAGAAAAACAGAAGCTGTAATAAAGTTGATTCCAACCCATTCTGAATTACAGTAACTCACATGCACACCGGACATCAGTGGAATCACTATCATTTGTTGAGGGCATTAGAGGTGATTAAATGAAAGGATAATACGACATGACATGACATGTTTATGCTGTGATAGATTTCATATTTTTCTAAATGACACATTCGAAACCTTTATTTTGATGGAGAGGACTAACTTTCGGAATCCTCCTGCTCTTCTCCGTTTGTTTGACTCCGAATAATAATATTAATAATAATAATAATGAATAATAATCATAATAAAGAATAATATTTACAATAATCATATTCATATTAATAAAATATAGCTGCGGCTCCAGCCACCCGCGACCCTGAATAGATGGACAATGGATATTAATAAAACATGAAGAGCAGTCACAATATAATTTACACCAATTGTTACACCATTACCTTGTAATGTAATGTAATATGTTCGTAGGCTATGAAACACACGGGGGAAATGTAAACCCATTAAAATAGTAAACCAAATAATGCAGCCTGTAGTTAGTGATCTTGCTATGAAGTACAGCAATGCCATCTGCTGTTTGTAGTTGGTGGCGGTTGGACCTTAGTGTCTAACAATATTGTAAATAGCATAATCTTAAATCAGGAAAAAGTATCTGGAATGTATAATGCCAATTCACATTAGCCTATATAATCGCAAGTTTATTACGAATCGTGTCATTTGAGCACTAGATAGAAACCGTGCATGGCACATTCGTTGTAAAATCCATTCTGTCTCGTTTCACAGAAGACTTCAGCAAGGACCATAAACGCATCATCGTGTTTACTGGTCGTCCATTGGTCCACCCTCTGATCCAATCACAGCCATGCGATGGGGAGGGGGGAGCGAGCGCCCCACCTTGTTTCGATCACGTGATGTGAGCTTACGAAGATGGTGGAAGTTTCTCCTTCCTTGAAGTGAAGCCCCGACTGAAACCTAAACATCCGACAGACCGAGGGCTGGGAGTTCACGACAGCATTGCCAGTTTGGTTTTACAACCTCCGATTGGATCCGGGTACGTGATTACAAATTAATAAATCTCTCAGCGGTGGTATTTGGATGTTTGTTTCATAGCCGTTGGACTTTGGGATTTCCAGACAGCCATGATGACACGAGCTAGTAGGCTAGCAGCTAGCCGGGCTGGGGAAGGCAAGCAGACTGTCAGAGCTGGTGAACCAACTGACATTCAACATGTACTCTTGCGACAACACCGCCACTGTAAACATACAGACTAGTTAACGTCAGTGACGTCTCCGAGCGAACCAGGACATCCTGTCCCCCACTCTGCGGCTAACTAAGTTAGCGTTAGCGCCTTATCAATTCCCAGTTGGACTGAAATATGTTGTTTTGTTTGTTTTTTTACGAATGTTTGTGGGTTTGGCTTGCCAAATGGGACATTAAGGGGGATAATCATTTCAAATAGGTTGTCAACAATTAATGAACATGCTGGCTACCAGTTGGAATGCATATCGTGTAGTTGTTTTCATATCGAGAGGACAGCACGCCAAACTTCACATCCTTTCAAGGAAACATCACACAAAATACGAGACTTTAAGCAACTATTATGAACCACTACTCAATACGACATAGTCGATTCTACACGTCAAGCTGCGAGGCAGTAACTAAAACTCCTGAAACTAGACTTATATTACACTTAAAACCAGTGGTGAGAAATGTTTTGATGATGTAAGCACAATGGCTGAATGTCGAGCACACGGGGAAGAAGGAAATAGACAATGATTTTATTATCACAGTTGTGAGGCGTCAGCAACTTGGCAAAGTTACTCTCTTTCATTCCCTGCCACTGTTGTTTACAGGCAGTGTTAAACGTTTAATCATCTGGTGACCGAACAAGGAGGCTGGCCGCTCTTTTCCTGGTTAGCCCTATTGTTGCTGGAAACGATTGGACTATTAGTAATCCATTGCAATACCTCCAACACCTCCTGACCTAGTTTCTGGTCACACCAGGATTTCAGTAACTCATGACATTGACATTGTGATGTAAGTCAGTCAAGCCATGAATTACCTCGGTTGGAAAAAAGCATTACCAATTAGACACAGGACTCTCAGTTGCTGTTTCCTTGAAGTGTCATAAAATATCCCTTTATCTTCCGATCAAGTTGAGTATCAAGATGTCTTGGGCGATAAGCGTCATTGTTTTGTATGCTTAGTCATGGTGTAAACAGTTTATCTCTACAAGGTAACCAGTTTGAGAGGCCGTCTTGAGAACACAACTTAAGCCCAGATATGTTTTTCTGATCTCTAGAGGCCTTCAGGTGATGTTGCGTAAAGTGTGCTGTTCAAGTGCACAAATTGTGAAATTTCACATCACCACAAAATCACTGAACACAATTTATTGGCCTGTGCCTGATGTTATTTAGCTGGTTAATAAATCTGAGTCGAGGCAGGTCATTGTAGGGTTTAATATTCAGGGAATACCCTCATCTTCGAAACGGGGTCGGCCTGCTCGCCAGACTGCAAAGTCAGCAGTTGCAATGAATTATTGACAGAGCCTAAAGCAGTAGCCAAAGTGAAAGTTTACCCAGGAGCTCCTCACTTTCTTCTGCTCTGCCATGTGCATATTGGGCGAGATAGACTAGGGAACATGCATTATTCAGTGACGCGCGGACCAGGTTGTAGCAAAGATCAGAGGACCTGATTCCTGGGCCGGTGTATCCCTGTCTCTTTGACTGACATATTTCTTTCAGTGCTGCAGCCGAGCAGGAATTTCACACTTCATATCCGTTTATTGTCAAGCAAACATCTCATGACTGGTACTATTCTTAAGGGGGATATTTATTCCCAAAACACAAACAAGACAACTCTGTTGTCAGTGTTTCTTGCACTGAAAGTTCGATCGTCGCTTCAGTGAATTTGGTTTAAAAATAAATCCAGTGTTCTCAATCTGAAAGCATAAACATCAGGTGTTTATGGAGCCAAAGATACACATGTCTCCATGAGTTTCATCTTTTGTATTGACCAGTGAATGGGTGAAGCAGCCACCAATGGAAGTTCTTCTCAGTGTTTACAAATGACTTGATTGTCACCAAGAGACAGGAAAACATAGGAAATCTAACTGAACTAGAAGGAGGTGAGATGGTTTGAGGAGTCATAGGATCCATGTAGGTGTAACCCTCATGCAATCAGTTGTTCACAGTTGTGTAGATACTTTAGTGACTGGTTGCAGGCCAGGTGCTGGTCAGGTGGATTTGGATCTCGGGCAGAGAGCACGAGGATGGGCACAGGCTGTATTTTGGACTGGCTTCAAAGTTAAAGATGCAGCGCTGGCTGGTTTATACAGACAGTATCTCACAGACAGCGGGCCTGACCTTTGTCTCCTTTTATGACCTTCCATGATGGTGTAACAACTGTGTGTTCCGCTTGACAGTCTGACAGGTAACTCTAATCCAGTGGCGGGCTTGTTTGACCTGGTGTTACTTGTTATATATATATATATTCTGAGTGTACAGTCAGTCTGTTCTTTGTATTGCTATATTGAATTCAAATATCAACAGTTGTTATTCATTACACATTACATTAGATTTATTTGGCAGATGCTTTTGTCCAAAGCAAACTATGACCTATGTTTGACTATATTTTATGGCTTAAAACTGATTCCTACTTCAAGTGGAAAATGACCAAAATGTTGACTCTAAATGGCTCAGAGATATGAATGTGAGCATGAATGTTTCTCTGTGTCAGCAGTCTGCTGTGTGTATACAAAACATGCTGTCCCTAATTATTAAGTTAGGGAGGTAATTCATTTTGTTTTACTTGTGTTTTAGCTCTGTACGAATGTCATTTTTTTTACATCAAAAGCTTCTTTTAAGGGTTTCAAATGAAGCTAGCTTAAATAAACTTGATCCAAATGATCTCAGCCGTATGCTGTCAAATTTGCAGCAGTGGGAAAGTGATTTGTCGCCAGTGTAATGATGTGTTGTCTGCTCTGCAGGCCTTCACCCCAGCCCTATGTCATGGCAAGTGGAGTCACCAAGCCGGGCACTTCCAATGGTTACCCTATGAAAGCACAGCTACAAGTAGTCGGTAAGTTTTTGTCAAAATGAAGTCAAAATAATGTTTTCAAATTTTGTTTTGTGTCCGTTTTTCATTTCTTTGTACTGTTTTTCTCGTAATTTCACACACACACACACACACACACACACTGCTGCTTCAGTTTCAGTGTCCTGCTATTTTGCCTCCTGGCTAGCTTTCACAAGGTCATGACTAGGGGTCGCACGATGTAGAACTTTATTGTGGACAGGATTAAAATTGCTCAAAATAAATTGATTCTGGTGAATTTTCATCATTGGGATAGTCATAGTTAATATTGTAGTAACTTCATGAAGCTGTCTGGCTCGCTATCATGGTAGAGAAGTTAATGATAGAGCCTGAAATACAGGACACAGAAATACATTTTTTATTTATTTGTTGATACTTTATTTATGCATTTATTATGATTTATGATCTTATTTATGATCTTATTTATTGATTTTTTTCACTTGAATGAACATTCACTGAAATGAGATGTGCTTCTGATCTGTGAAGCAGTACACAAATGTGTTTCTTGACAAAATGTAACATAATACCAGTATGTTTAAGATTTAAACATATTTTGATCATTATTGCTGCAATATCATGAATCACCATTATTTTGGCCAGCATGATCATGATATGACATTTTCATATCATATTAATATCATATTTTCACGACTATGTCTAGTCGTGGCTTCCTGCCACGCTTGAATAGTACGGAGGCATTAATAACATTATTAGTAACACCTTTAGCTTGTCTACTATGGCAGGACAAATGATGTGCTGTGGTCAAGTCCTGTTGGGAGAGCTTAAACTTTGCCTTGTGTGTTTCACTGTGGGGCGATGTTTGTCCGCCTCTGCATTGCCATAATAACTGCCATTGCCTCACCAACTAAATTAATTTTGGACTGGTAAAATCCAGATTTCATTGCAGTCCCGTTTCACTGTTCTGCTTTTCATTTTAAAAGTGTGCGCTCCTTCTGAATCATTAGCGTTCTTTTCCTCTTTCTTTTTCTGCACCAACACGACTGACTGTCCACTGCCTGATCCCTTCTCTCTGTCTCCCTGTTTCAGTGCTTTCGGCAAAACTAAAAGACAACAAGAAAAACTGGTTTGGCCCCAGTCCTTATGTGGAAGTGACAGTCGACGGCCAGTCCAAGAAAACCGAGAAATGCAACAACACCAACAGCCCCAAATGGAAGCAGCCGCTCACTGTGTGAGTCAAACTCTTGCCGGGATTACCACATCTATGATAATCAGAACCTTATTATTCTGTTGCTATTTTGTGAACCAGATTTGAATCCAGCCAGTATCAAATGGTATTTAAAATGCAAACATTTGTCACGTAGGACGAATTCTAATGGTTGATCGTTCAAAGAAAAGTTTAGCTTCAGTCAGCTCTGGTAGACATCTTATACTATTACTATGCACCTTAATGTGTTAAATGTTACTGGTCTTGAATGCCAAACAACCCCAACTGTTTCTTACAAAAACACATTGGCTTTTCTCAAAGCCCTTATAAAGCATCCGTTGAATGACTGTTCAGGTAATGAAAATGATTATGATTGGTGACATTATTGATACAGTACACGACGGATGGAAGGCGCTTAAGGAAAAGTAGTAGCACTGACATCAGCAAGAGCAGCTTTAATCTGCTCGTCGGGAATGTTGCAGTGCTTCAAATTTAACGAGACGCTGGTTGCAGGGGCGGGTCCAGAGAATTTTTTGTGGGGTGGCACAGGGGGTAACGACCATTAATCTGGGGGGGCCGCCCAAAAGTAACAGAAACAAGGGGGGGGGGGGAGAAAGCTTTGTACAGTGAACATAGCAGTTCTGTTTAGTAAACAGTTTTAAACACCACTGAAACAATGTAAAGAAAAAAAAAAGAGCCCATGATATTAAAAATAAATAAAATTAAAATGTGAAATAGAATTTTCAAAAAATAGAATAAAAAGCTCAGTGTTCTGTGTTTTATTAAGATTAAGCAACAACATCAAAATGAAATTAGGACAGCACTGCCATTCAAATTCTCACAGTGAAATTGACAATAACAACTGCTCAGCTCTTTACATTGTGTCAACAATTTTATGTCCTGTATCACAATCAGATCAAGTGCTGGTCTGGCTCTGGCCCTGGGAATTTTGACCCTGTTCTGCCTGGCTGCATTCAGCTTGACTCTCATCCTGGTCACCTGCACTTTCCCTGCTAATTTTCATCTTGGAGAAGAAATCGAAGATATCTCCCTGCCTCCGTTTCATACTGTAGTAGGCTATACATTGAAAACGTGTTCACAAACACAATGAAAAGCATGTTATTTGCACTGTACCAACAGTAGCAACAATGATGATAGGCTACTCTGTTGTTGACTATTAATTCATGTCGCAAAACACACGACAGATGCTAACCTTACTGAAACAGTGGAGAGATGTGTTGACGTTTTTTCAGGTGGAGAGCTAACTAAAGTAAAACACACCTGTCGTCGTGTTGTTTAAGAGCAGTTTTTCATGCAAATTTAACAGAAGTTGGCAAAACATTTTTGTGACCGACAGTTTTAAAGAACCTGTAGTGTTCTGTTCTTACCTTAACTCGTTGCACTCGTTGTAAGTTACCGAAGCATCATGTTGCAAGAAAGTCCGACTGTTGAAGTTAAACGAGTTCATTACCGCAGAGCCACAGAGCTACTTCCTTTGTATTTTTTCGAAAATAAAAGCCTTCATGAGTCCTTAACACGGTCGTCACTTTAGGTTTCACATCTACTTCCGTTTTAACGTGCGCCGTGTGTGTAGCGAACTTTACACGATGATTGACATTACCAACGAGCCAATGACCATTGGGGGGGCACGCGGGGTGGCCAATCAGAATGCAGGGGTGGCACGTGCCCCCCCCGTGCCACCATGGAAGACCCGCCTCTGGCTGGTTGAAGCACACACCACATAGTGTGACACTGGGAGAGGTACCGCTGTATGAACATTTCTGCTGGTCTTTGGTGTAATAAACCACGGTGTCTCTTCGTGAGATTGCTAATGTGAATTTGAATGAAGTGATTAATGAAACCAGTGTGGTTATTTGGGGTTTGGCTTTGAGGAAGAGGCATATCTTGGGGGGGAAAAATTCTGCTTACTGCGGTATTTGGCAGAGCACTTCATAATTTCCTAAGAAAACTGTCCAGACCTTGAGGAGTTTCTTCATAGCATACAGAAATAGACTTCCTTATACTTCACCAGAATTGCTGGAGTAACATATGATCTTGATCAAGACGTTTTGCCTGCAGCAGTTTTTCTTTTCGAATGAACCAAGACTTGGTTTTTCAGGAAGGATTTTCTCTCAAATGCAACTCCCGGGTTCAGGATAACAACGTGTGTGCAGTTTTACAGAAAAGATATGCTATCTCCAACGAGCGCTTGGCACTTACAAGGAAAATGCCACGCAGTGGTGAGAGTGTGTCCGGTTCATCTTACAGGAATCCTGTTTCTAAATGTACACGGAGCACACTCGCACCACGTGACTTTTGCAGTCCAGCAAGTTCACACACCCCAGAGGTCCTCTTACATTGCGCCTACCCAGGATTCCCTGCTGTGCACAGTGACCTTCTTAATATAGAGTCCTACAGTTTCTCTCGGTCCACGGGGGCTTAGATATTATGTAACAAGTGTTTACTATCAAATGTAATTGGAGCAGATCCCATGTGCCCGCAGATGTTTTTTTCCCTCATGTTGCGAGCTAATCAACTGTCATAGTGATAGTAATAGACACGTGTTGTCCCTGAATAGCTTCTGAACTTCATTCTCTGTGGGTTCGTGTCAAGACAAAGACTTTTGCTGCTCACACAGTCACAGCTGATGGATTGCCAGCTACCAGCTGCTTCCCCTTTACTTTTTACCTGTTAAAAGGATCTCTAAACAGTAGTGTGTCACCTAGCGAAAGGCTTAATACTTAAAAACCTGCTGAAGTTTATATTTTATCCTGGTTGCTTTCGGCAATAGCGCTTTGTTTCACAATATCATTTCAATGAGATGCTTTGAAAAAGGGATGCAGACGTCCGGTGGTGGAAGCTCTGACGTCAAGCTACATTTAATCACATTTTGGAAATTGGCTTTGAGGGAATAGCAGATTCAGAGTTGGCCGATATTAGCAGATATATCAGTATGGGAGCTTACACTGGCCGGTATGCACTGATGTATAAAATGAATCTTTAAAGAATCTAAAAATGGGAAGTGCTGCTCGAATGCTTCCGAAATTGTGCCAGAATAAATTTTTCATTTTTAAAAGAAAATATCTGAATCGGCATCAGCCCCCAAAGTCCCATATCGGTTGGGTTCTATATCAGATAAGCAGTTTCCTGCTGAGGAAGGAAACATGACTGTCTGAAAGGCCACAACGTTTGAAGCTGTGATTGATGAAGTGGAGGGCTTTCTGAAACCAGATCCTCAGAGGACATCTGTCGCCCAGAAGTATCAATTGCACATTTGTTTCAACAGGATCGTGACTCCATTCAGCAAACTGGTGTTTCGGGTGTGGAGCCACCAGACACTGAAGTCAGACGTGTTGCTAGGCATGGCCACGCTGGACGTCAGCGACACACTCAAGTCTAACGACATGAAAAGTGAGTGTAGGACACACACACACACACACACACACACACACACACAAAGAGCTGAATAATCTGTGTAATAATCTTCCTTTCTGGCTCACTCCATACTGCTGACGTCACTGTTTGTGCGTCATGTGTGCGCTACCATCTGTAATGTGGGTAGACAATTCATTTCCTGAATAGATATTCATCAATAAAAAAAATCCTGTTATATTTGTTTATGCTATTTAAGGAATTCTACAGCCCCAAAATGATCATTTGTATATCAATTACTCACCTGGTCTCACCTTGATTTTTTTTTTTGGTGAAAACTGTTTTTGTCTCTTGCCTCTCAATGGATTAAAATAAACAGCAAACAATCCATTTACAAACTCTCGCACTACTCTTACAGTATAATCCCAGGCTCATTCATCCAGGCATATGCTCAATACTTCCCAAACACAGGGATCTTTGTTAAAAAACTCACTATTTAAAAGACTTCTCCTGGGCAAGCATGAGACTTAATGCACAAATGTTTTCACAGCTTTTGATTCTTCATTCATGTGGAGATATTTGTGTAAAATAATAAAATAACCAACAATGCAAGGTCACTCTGGGTGAGTCATTGATATACAAATGGTCATTTTGAGAGTGAAGTGTTCCTTTTAAGATATATTTTCAATCTGTGTCGATATACAAGCATTGTTTTAGAAAGTGTGTGAAATGAGCTGGTTGAGGTTGAGGAAAGGTGTTAAGTTGTTTAGAGTGACCACACCCATACTTACTCTTTGACTCCCATTCAAACCAAACCAAGATTAATGGTACGAGCGAGACAACAACCTGTCTTTAATCATGGATGATGTCAGCTGATCAGCACAGACCTGCAGTGCTCTGTGAAACCGTATTTTCCATGTTTGTGGTAAATCTTAGTCAAGCATGATATTTATTTTGTATATTCAGTCTGAAAAATGGTAACATTCCTTTTTTTTAATGACATCTTGGATGCTGTGTTTTGGTTTGTCTCATAGTTTAGGGGTGTTTCCTGTTTGTTGAAGCTTTTGTTCCTTTTGTTGAAGCTGCCAGCCAACCACCTCTTTAATTTATTTCAAACTGCTGTCGCTGCTGCCAGAAATGTAAAATACATCACCCTGTGCACACCAGAGGTTTTGGCAGACACATATGTGGTACGGGTTGATGACAAAATGTGGAAATAAAAAAGATTTTAATGCAACAAAACAGTTTTTTAAAATCAGACAACCCAAAAATACATCAATTATTTCAAAGCATTTACAGATGTGGTTTATCTGATTTTGTTCAGAGTTCAAACACGCCACCACCAAAAAAATCCCAAAAGTCATCTTTTTTTGTCATCTTTTTTTGTTGCCTTGTTTTATTTGGGGGGGTTCTCATAAAGACTCCATTGAGCCTGGTCACTTTTGTATGCATGGACCCCGTCCAGCATTGCTAATGACGGAGAACTCTGTGTACAAATCACATGCTTGGTGTTCCACGTCAAAGCAGGAAAATACACACTGTTATAGATTTGTTTTGTATTGAACGAGCCTTTGACCACATGAGCAAGAACAACATTCAGTCCTAATCCTTGATCTCATTTTAAACTGTCATCTCTTGTAGTCTCTGAGGTGGTGCAGACCTTACAGCTGGGTGCAGACCGAGACCAGACGGATGTCGTGGGAGACCTGTCTGTCTGCCTGGACGGCATGACAGTCGACCCCGAGATGTTCGCCACGGCGGAGGCCGACCATCACAGTGAGTCACAGCAGAGTTTGCGTCAAGAGTCTGCCCGAGTAGTCTTTAAGTATAGGTTTATTTGTCACTTCCTCTGCACTTGTCTCGTTAAAAATACCAAGAAAACATGTACTGAGTGAATTAAATAAGGGTTTTCATCGTCGGTAGCATGTTTTAGTATTTTAGTAAGATTTACTTTAGTCCCATTAAATACAAGATTGTTTTATTTCTTTGTTTGTTTTTTTCCGTATAAACAGGAACTCCATTTTCTGCTTTATTTATGCTGTATGTTTTTCAGGTACATCAAATGGGAAACCACAACCCAATGGGGATCATGCCATAAGGTACAGTAGCAACTTCCATCTTCAGCTGAGTTTCACTCATTTCTAGATTCTGATTTTATTTTTCTGCTGGATTTATCGTAAACTTTGTCGTCACAGGCGGAGTCGAGACAGCTCCCCAGCCGTGGACGGTGTGGAGCACAGGTCTTCTCCCAGTGTCTGCAGGTCTGTAAACAGCACAGGATCTCCTTCGGTGTCATCAGGGGGATCCAGGCCTCTCCGACCACCCAGGCCCTCCAGACCTCCTCCTCCAACCCCACGCAGACCCACCTCTTCACCAGGTCAGACAGTTACTGAAGGAAAGGTCCCGTTCTGATGTGTTCTAGACACTTGTCACACTTTACTTTAATATGAGCCTTATTCACACAAGGCAGTGTTAAGGAACAGCCCAAATATTGAGGCGTAAATCTGTCTGGGGAAGGAAAAAAAATCTTCTTTTATGACATCTACTAGTGTTCTGTTACCACTTCAAGCTGCAAAGCCAGCCTGCCTTGATAAATCAATTATATTGCTCCATGTTTTACTAATGTTTGTTTATCTGTAATTGCAGTCTTGTTTTTTAGGATCTACTATTTAATGCTCAGTGATTTTTATTTATTTAATTTTTTTTCCTCAGCATCTTCCAGCAATGGGTCTGCCCCAGCTGATGGCAGTGATGGTCAGTCAGGTTCTGACACACCAGTACGAACACCGGCCTTAGGACCCCCATCAGCCCCAGAATCAAGTCCACCAGCAGACTCAGACGGGAGCTCCACACCGGCCTCCACCTCTGGAGCTGCAGCAACCAGACAGCCAACCAGCAGCATCAGCCCTGCTGTCACTCCAAGGGTCCCCGCTGCCAACAGTGGGCCGTTGCCCCCTGGGTAAGCTTTGCTTTTACAGTCTTTGCACAAGAACTGAGAGCAATATATATATATATATATATATATTTTTTTTTTTTTGACACAAACAATCTTTGAGCAAATAGTAGAGTTTATCAAACTCTAGGATAACATTTACACCACTGCAACAGACAAGCTGGGGTAGGGGTATATTTATGCCATCTGCAGGCAAAGTACTGTTTCAGCATATTATTATTCAAGTGGTCTGATTCATTCCTAAATTCCCCTAAATTCCCCTTTTAAGCTATTTTAGTGAAATCATGATGTTTTAATAGTTATTTACTGCTTTTGTAGTGGGCTGACTCATGTGATCACTCTTTTAGATCCATACGTAACCTACATTTCTGTGGCCATGCAGCCTGACCTAATGTGCTCATTTTCATTGCCTTTGTTTTACTTAGATGGGAGCAGAGGGTGGATCAGAATGGCAGGTTGTATTTTGTCGATCATGTGGAAAAGAGAACAACGTGGGAGCGCCCTGAACCACTGCCCCCTGGGTAAAAAGTCCTTCCCTTTTGATCTTTCTTTTCTTAAACACAGATAGTACTTGTTGTTTAAAGTGTATTGCATTATATTCTATGGGATCCATTGGTAGATCAAATAAAAGGGCAGATACTGGCTCCTGCTCTGTTTAAGGATCCTGATTATACAATTTACATGTATGATGATAACAGTAGCTCCTGTGTACTTAACCTGTATCCACCGCCATCCTTTGATAAGCTGTTTTGTTAGCCAAATCTTGTCGTCATCCAAAGTCAGAATACATTAGTCATGATGCTGGCAGAAAGACAGCGGAAAGTGTGATCAGTAAGAACCTTTGGGGTTTTGACACCCAGTGACTTGCTAAAGTACAAGGACACACGATAGAGAGAGAAAGAATACCCACAATGCATTTTGGTGAGAAGTATTGAATGCAAACACAAGGATGCAATACTGGGTTCCTTTTTAACTTCCTAAAAATAGCACTTCACAGGATGCATATCATTATTTCTGTTTATACATTCTATATAGGAGTGAGGTACCAACCCTGCAGCATACATTGACTTCACAAAGGCCTCTGTGTTTTTCCTCTCTTTGATTTTTGGCCTCACCGTCTTGTGTAACTTGCAGAGAGCAGCATGTGCCCCCTCATCTACCACATTGATAATTTACTATATTCCTGAGCTGTGACGCACAAACTTGTCCAAGCATTTTTAAATATCTCCATATCTCCATCACTTACCTGCTAGTTTAATGTGGATCCGAGCCCATTTACTGACCCTTCTTGTCTTCCTTAACATGTTTGCTCTTTTTGTCTGCCTTTTTCTCTACATGGCCAGTTGTCAAATATATGATCAAGTTGTGTACAGATAAACTCCAGTAACAAATCACTGAGATAGAATAATAGGTTTAAATATTGCATAATGACTTTGGCTGAAAACATAAGAACATCAGTCGACTCGTAATCACTCTTTACCTTCTCTCACTGTCCTTCCTGTCATCCGTCTTTAGCTGGGAGCGTCGCGTCGACCAGATGGGGCGGGTCTACTTTGTTGATCACATGACGCGAACCACCACGTGGCAGCGCCCCACGATGGAGACGGTGCGTAACTACGAGCAGTGGCAGCACCAGCGCAGCCAGCTACAGGGTGCCATGCAGCAGTTCAACCAGAGGTTCATATTCGGGGTGAGAGTTCCTTCTCGTGACGTGCTGATGTGAGCGTGAATCCACTGGAATATGGTGACTTTCATTCCAAACAGCCTTTTGGTTTCCTTTAATGAATCAGAAGTACGTCACCTTCATGTTCATGAGTTCTGGGGTCTGAAAACGTTTTTGCTGTGAATGAGTGCTGCAAGATGTACATCTTTGCATAGTCCTGAATCTTCACTCCTATACTGACATCAGTGCACACTGCAGCCCAGATACTGTTAATAGGCAGAACAAGGTTAGAGTCCCGTGAGTGTCACTGAGTGTCAAAAAGCAACTGGATCAAATATGTGACGCTGATGGTTTTTATTCTGATCTTTATGATATGTTCCCATAACCAAAGTAACACCATTCCTTTGTTTGTGCGTCAAATCCTTAAATGCTGTAGTTGTCCGTCAGGTGCTTTTTGATTCATACAAATGATTCTGATTCTCTGATGTGCAGCTACAAGACCAGGTGTCAGCTGCTCAGACGAAGAATGATTTTGATCCCCTCGGGCCTCTGCCGCATGGATGGGGTAAGATTTTTTCCATTGAAGTACACCGACTTCTGAGACATGATTTAACCTGTAGCAGTAAACATTCACCATTTATCGCATAGCTGAGACTTTGATTTGATTCCAATGTACTAATGCGTGTCAAAGAATTTAATCAAGGAGTTTGTTGTTTGTTTATGATAAGTAGCTTTTAACAATGAGGCCCAACACCTAGAGTTGGCGTTGAATTCCTCTGTGAAAAATACAAAGGAATGGGATGACATTACGGTTACGAGTTATGAGTGCATATGAGTTGAATAATCAACTATTTTTTCATTTGTTGTCAATGTGCCCTTTCAGAGAAGAGAACGGACACGAATGGCAGAGTTTATTTTGTGCATCACCCTACGCGGACGACACAGTGGGAGGACCCTCGAACGCAGGGGTCAGTTTTGCTGTCCTTCCACATTACCTACACATCAGATGACAGTGATGTTATTGTGCTTTTAGCTGTACTCGCATACCATGTGAATTGGTTTGCTGTATCACACTGAACAAACCATCACTAAACGTTTGTCCTGTTTTATTTTTTTGTAGTTTGTTGAATGACAAGCCTCTCCCAGAGGGCTGGGAGATGAGGTTCACCGTTGACGGTATTCCCTACTTTGTAGACCACAACAGGAGAACCACCACCTACATTGACCCTCGCACTGGAAAATCCTCACTGTATGTCCTCTACCATTTTCATTTCTGCTTCCTCAAAATGTTGTCTTAATTTTTGATTTCCAATGAGCGTCATCAGTGGGTGGAGACCAAAATGATAGACCTACAACCAGTAAGAGCAGCAAACCACTGTGTCTTTTTTGGTGACCATCTGGGCCAGATTACACTTCTACCAAATCCTGTCATGTGCAGTAAACACGTCTTTATTCTCAGGGAAAGATTCAAGTGTAGATTGTTTTTCATTGTGTAAAAATATGCCGTCCGGCTACATACCTTACCTTACCGGTAGACGGCAACACCATGGCCACGCTAGTGTCTGACTAGGCAATCATCCGGCCTCCCTGAACTCACCGGGGTGGCAACATTTTTCTCATATGAGTTATGTAAGCAAAGAATGTGTCGGTGACAGAAAAAGTACAGTTTATGGTCTGCATAAGAGACCGCAGCCCCCAGCAGAGAAATCAATGCTCAGCCAACTGTTTAGGGAGTTCAACTGCGGTGGTGTATCTCCACTTATTGTCAATTGTGTGTCTACATCACTTTGCACAGCGGAGTATTTTGCCAACAGGTGGTGCATTCAGGCGTACCTCGTAAACTCTGAGAAACTCAAGTTTAACTATTTGCTCCAAATTGACAGGTGAAATAAGGTATTAACTTAATAACTTGTTATTGCATATTAAATCCATCCATCCATTGTCTACCGCTTATCCTGTATTCAGGGTCGCGGGGGCATATTAAATAAATCATTTAAATTGTTATCATAAAGTGTGTTACATTAAAACAAGGTTTTAAGTCACGCTTGATAAGATGGAGCATTTCTTCTTCAAGAAGAATGAATATAACTGCCAGTTGTCAGGGAATGAAAGCAATAATCTGTCATTGATCTCAAAGATCAAGACTCCCAATCTGAAATCAAAAGTCCAATCTAATTGTGGATTTGGAAAATCTATAGAATATTAGATACTGTTTTGTGCACTTATAGATAGAAAGATATAAAGTTACTGGGACTCTTGTCATGAGCTTGCAGGTTCGTCTGGCAGCTAGTTTACAGCCTTTAGGCATCAAACCAGTTTAACAGAACTCCTCCTAGTAACTTAATGTTTTTACAAACAAATGTTTCCTGTTTTCAAGACGTTTGGGGAAATTAGGAATTCACGGATCGAAACGGATTAAGAGAGTTCAGAAGCAGAAAATAGTTACATTACAACAGCACACTAAGTAAGTGGACGATTGACTAAACTTCATGGATCGTGGATGGAATGTCACTATTTTTAGAAAAAATGATATAACATTAACTCAGTTGCTACTTTGTAAATTTGAGAAGTGACTGTGAGTAATATTCTTGCTGTCGTCAGCACTTTTGCATGTCAGAAAGTAATGAGTGATATATTTTTTCAGCTAGACAAAAACATAAAATTAGCTCAGAAAGCTGGCGTTGACACAAAATATTTACTTGGGATGTGATTGATTGGATTAGCTTGACACTCAACACGCAGCAGGTAACTCTGTTCAACCAGGTAGTTCTGTTGACGTAGATCTTGAGCTAAATGAGTCACTGCCTCTGAAATGTCTCCCTATTTTTAGATCCTGCCACACATTATCCTGATACTAAATCACCTAGTTTCTTATACGTCCGCTGTTCTCACACATAACACCTCAGCTGAGTCACGACATGAAGTCGTGAGAATAATATGTCTTGAGAGTAATTGCTTTGCTTTGGTTTTGGTTTGGTGAATGTGAATAAGAAAACTTCCTTCCTGAAACAGCCCGGTCTGCTCTGATTGGTTAGCATGCCCAGTCTGCATCTGGGCTGTTGCCGCCCTTTCTGAGTCACTGTAGCTGGAGAATCACTCTGTGCATCAAAACCACAGAGTTTAGTGGCTCTTCTCCCGGTGGCTGTATGTTTGCGACATCACAACCTTACAGAAATCCATTCTGTAAAATGTGATGCTCTACTCACATTAAAGGTGCTGTTGACAACATTGATAACATCCAGCCACGAACCAACCCCAAAGACTCTTGACCCCAGACTTTTTTTTACGAGAAGTGATACTTTGATTCTGCACCTTTCAGAAAGCTCTGTGGATGTATTATTTATTTTTTTAATTATTCATTTAAAAAAAAAATGTTATCAATTACCTTTTAAATGTAGTATTTTTACACCACGACCCATAGATTTGTCTCAATTGCGGTGCTCTCGCTACTCTTACATTTGTCATGTTTCCTTCAGCACAATGCATGATGGTATAATGTATGACCATCGTTTGTACACTTCTTCTCAAGATGTATTGTGGGATACTTTAAGTCGACTGTATATAATATTTCTCACTATATACTCAAGACAGCACTACAACATGGCAAACTCACTATAACGTGTACTGTTTAATGAGTAAGACATGGAAGTCATGGAAAGGGAAAATTGCCACAAAGAATAATCAAAGCAACAAAGAAGTTAAAATAGAAGTTTTAATATGTTTTAATGAAAGACGACATGTTAAGAGTCTGTCTGTGCTTCTTTCCCACCACAGTGAAAATGGACCTCAGATCACCTACGTCCGAGACTTCAAAGCCAAAGTACAGTACTTTAGATTCTGGTGCCAGGTAAGAGTTGTAACATTACACAGTTTTAACAGGATGACTGGTTCATTATACTTCAGTAGAGTTCCTTTGCTTTCCAGGGAGAATTGGTAAACTGCTTAGATAGTGCCCTCTTTATTAAGAAGCTTTGAGCTGTTGGATATTATATTTGAGTTTGGAGTCTTTTGTGGCACATCTTTTCCAATCCAGACCCATTATGGTGTTTATATATTACAGGATAACAATGTGTTGTCTTGTCACAGCTGAAAGGACAATCAAGGACTGAATGATTCTGACATTTTCTCCTTTTTCTTCAGCAACTGTCAATGTCTCAACACATCAAGATCTCTGTAACCAGAAAAACCCTGTTTGAGGACTCCTTCCAGCAGGTAAAGGGACCCGCCCGCCACGCAGTCACACAGAGCTCTCCGAACTATGGGAAGGTTCTAACTGAAGCCGTAATACTTATAGTGGAATTAAACATCTGTGTAAATAAATGATGCAAATATGGTAAAGTGTATCCATGTTTTAACCTCAGTACGTTGTCTGTATTTCAGATAATGAGCTTCAACGCTCAAGATCTACGAAGGAGACTATGGATCATTTTCCCTGGAGAAGAAGGCCTCGACTACGGAGGCGTCGCCAGGTACGTTTATTTAATTTTATTGATTTATTTAAAAGTGCATAAAGGTTGTCAATATATGTTCACATATGTTTTGCTGTTTCATACATTTTTGTTTATTGTATTTCCTGACTGGATTTTTAGTTTTTGCGACTAAATTCACTGGCAATATTGAATATGTTTGCATTTGCACTAATTCCTGTATACTTTCACCCCGTTTCTGTAAATCTACACTTAGTGGATTGCTCCATATTGTTGAATGTGTTTCCTTCTCTTATTTCTGCGGGGTCCTCTCTTACAGGGAGTGGTTCTTCCTGTTGTCCCATGAAGTTCTGAACCCCATGTACTGCCTGTTTGAATACGCCGGCAAAGATAACTACTGTCTCCAGATCAACCCCGCCTCCTACATCAACCCTGACCACCTCAAGTATTTCAAGTTCATAGGACGCTTCATTGCCATGGTTAGTCATGTTTAAATGTTTGTTTATGTCAATTAGTATGGAAAGACGATGTTTTGGGGTTTTGCAGTACTCGGAGTACAACAAATAAGCTGTGTGTGTTTCCTTCCCTCAGGCTCTTTTCCATGGAAAATTCATCGACACTGGTTTCTCACTGCCGTTTTACAAGCGCATCCTGAACAAACCACTGGCCCTCAAAGACCTGGAGTCAATAGACCCGGAGTTCTACAACTCCCTCATATGGATCAAGTGAGTACACGGAGCCACATGGGCAGAAGCTCGAGGGAGGTGGCAGTCTACTTTTGTTATTCTGTGGTTAATCATGAAACACTCTATTCAGACTTTTCACTGCTGATGGATTTCAGATAAAGATGATGACATTTTCAGCAGCGGAAACACCTTTTGCTAACATCCGAAGCAATGATCTGACCTCATTCAACTATATCATTAAACCTTAAGCAAAAGAGTTGGGACACACATCACACAGCAGAGTATACCTTTTAATGAGTGAGGCACCTCTTGAGACAATCATGTGGTTACTGAAGTGACGATGATTAGTCAGTTGCAACATATATTTACTGTAAACAGCTCAAACAGTCACAGTCAGGTGTGGCTTCTCGAGGAAAAGCTCAGTGCTCAAACACACCATGCTGTCTGATGTCCCCACCTTAAGCACTATTAACCAGCTGGACTTGGTTCCAATGACAGTAATGAGAGATCCTATAATGTTGTTGTTCTTTCATCTGTCGTGTTGTTTCAATTATATATTTAGATGGTACTATTGGAAAGTTCCCAGGGAAAACCCTGAGAGGCTGTTGTTAAAACCATAGCTGTGGTGCCTCCCTGAGGCTAGTAGTGGAATAAATGAGAAGAGCTGGGAATGATGAAGATAGCATACAGCTACTGCAGTGTGTTAAAAGTATTAAAGCTTAAAAAATCTGAGATTTTGCTTGGTGTGCAGGCTAGCTGTATCTCTAGTTCTACATATAGTCATTGACAGCCCAGTCTGAACTCAAGTAAAATGGTTATAAGCATTGTTAAAGTATTATTTGCTGCTCAACGTCGAATGCCTTTTGGACTACAGCGACATGTGGGAGATAGCATCATCTAAACAGGGCTGTGGCTGCTGCCACCATGGACTTCTACTTCTGCTGATAATACTACCAACGTCAAATGCAGATGGATCCCAAGAGCCTGGTCTGCTCAAGATTTCTGCCAAAAGTTAAATCTGTTGAGGCAGGTTTTTTCTCGCCACTGCAACGCTTTTGGCTCTTGGGTGATGTCTGGACTTTGCAATGAATTGACTTTGAAAATAATGAGCGTGCTCTAGTCCTGCTCTACGCGTTAAGTGTCCTGTTTTGTTTTTCAAAATTGAATTGAAATGATTCAACACCAGAGTTTCAGTTTGTATGCATTCTTTGTCAGAGGCCACGTTAAAGGCTGCTGTTTGTGTGGATGATGAACAGTGTTCTAGCAGCGGCTTGTTAATTGTCGTTGCTCCTCTTTAGGGATAACAACATCGAGGAGTGTGGGCTGGAGATGTTCTTCTCCGTTGACAAAGAGATCTTGGGGGAAATCTCCACCCACGACCTGAAACCAGGAGGAGGAGAGATCCAGGTCACTGAGGAGAACAAGGAGGAGTACATCAGGTAGATTATTGATACTGTTCAGTCATCGTCATTCAGCCTTTTTAATCCCGTACATAATAACTCTATCATAGTTGATTATATATCAGGCTGGTTTTGCTCTGAAAACGTAGCACATGCTGTTTTTAGTGTTTTTGAGTTTGACGATAAGAGTGTAATATGTGTGTATTTGTCTCTGTCTCCCCCTGCAGGCTGGTAGCAGAGTGGCGGTTGTCCAGAGGAGTGGAGGAGCAGACTCAGGCTTTCTTTGAAGGCTTCAACGAGGTCCTCCCTCAGCAGTACCTGCAGTACTTTGATGCTAAAGAGCTTGAGGTATGGAAGCATTGGAACCTCTTATTATTTACGTGATACATGAGGTGTTACTCGATGCACTAAGGGACTCGTTTAACGTTAATAACTGGTTAATAACTGGTGTCCTGTTCCAGGTGATGCTGTGTGGTATGCAGGAGATCGACCTGGCCGACTGGCAGAGAAACAGCATCTACAGACACTACGCTCGAAGCAGCAAACAGATCGTCTGGTTCTGGCAGGTCGGTGTGCATCAGCAGCAGTCACCTATTCAACCTTTTACTCTCTAAGGATATGACAAATATAGGTTTTAGAATTTAACACGTCCAAATGATTAATCTTTGTATTATCATGATTGTTATCATGTTATCTCTGTTTATATTGACTGTTTCAGTCTCACTTTTGGGTGGCATTATGTTCAAATATTTGCAATTGAAATGTAAGTCATAGTTGGTGAACCTGATACCAACAAGTCCAAGAAGTAAATCAAGTAATCAGTAGAATTGAGATTTAAATTTGAGCTGAAACAGCATTTCAAGACTATCTATCTTACGTATACCGACATATCGACAGGCGGGACGTAACGTTGGGAGGAATCTTATTGTTGAAAAGATTAACTCACGGCCGTCTCTAGCTCTAGAGTTTAAGATTGATTGATGGATGGATGTCATGATATTATAGGTTGAAATTGGTTGATACTAGCTGATGTAAGTACGTGTTCTATTCATTATCTGTATTTTTAGAAACATTTTCCCTACTTTTTTTTATGATGCTATTTGTATGACCTAAAATTGATGTACGTATAATTGTATAATTATAATATAATGGTGACATTTCCATCATTTTAATCACCATGCCACTTTGTCCTGCAGTTTATAAAAGAGATGGACAACGAGAAGAGGATGAGGCTGCTGCAGTTTGTTACTGGTACCTGTCGTCTGCCAGTAGGAGGCTTCGCCGACCTCATGGGTAATAATTACATCAATATATAACCATTTTAGTTGGAATTGTGTGATTCCTAATGCAGATGAAATTAAATAATAACTAAATAATGCTCCAAGCTTCATTTGAATGTGTTGTTTTCCTATTCTTCATGTCTCCGTGTTTTGTTCTGTTTATTAAGCACTTATACTATCCTACTTTGTTTTAGTAGTTTTATTTTTATAGCGGTTTCTAACTAATGCATCACTGGGATTATTCATGCTCTGACGGACTTGTGCTTCACTCTGCAGGAAGCAACGGCCCCCAGAAGTTCTGTATCGAGAAGGTGGGGAAAGAAAACTGGCTTCCCAGAAGTCACACATGGTGAGTTCATGCAAACGACACCAGCTCTACACCAGATTCACTTTGTGACTGAACCAAGCTTTGGACTGACCAAGCCTGTTTGTAGCAGATCATGTAAGAAGCTGTAGGGTTTCCTGTTGAAGTGTGTTTGCTTGGTTAGTAGTTAAAAGTGGGGACATAATCCCATCCAGCTCCAAGAAAACACAGCATAGTGGGCATAAGCTGAATGTGGTTCTTCATGGGTCGGCTCAGAGATTCTTTCTAGATGTTGTTGTTTAAATAAAGACTAGAGGAGAAAAAAGTCCAAAGCCAAGCTGAACAAACTGACTCTACTTTCCCAGCTTCAACAGACTGGACCTGCCACCCTACAAGAGCTACGAGCAACTGAAGGAGAAGCTGATGTTTGCCATCGAGGAGACCGAAGGCTTCGGGCAGGAGTGAGAGAAACCAGCAGAGGCTTGAATAGAGGGTGCGAAGGAATAAAGACCACCAGTGTTCAAATCAGGGAGCCCCTTCAGAAAAAAGCGGGTGTGTCATGTGTTTCTGCTCATGCATGCATGCACACACCCATGTGGTACTTCTATGGGTGCGTGTGTGAGACTGTTGTCTGCATGTTGTTGCAAAGGAGCTGGGATTTGTCTACCGTGCTCACCGTGCTCGCAGCCTCTCAACGCTCAAATGGTACGTGAACATTTTGTATTCTTTTAACCAAAACACAACGCTGCTCCCAACTCTCCCAAACGGCAAATCGCATCCTGAAAACTCACCCACCATGACATCTGTTAAACGGGACTGCAGTCATTTTTTTCCATCCACACACGTGATCATGTGATGGCGGGGCAACAGGGTGACTTTGGGGCTACAGTCGAAAACTGGCTACCTGCTTTCTTCTTATTACGTTGCTCTGCATTAAAGCATCTGGTAAATGTCAAATTGTCCATTTTTCTAAAACAGGGTTAAGTTTCACCAAAAAGCAGACTTTGTCGCTCTAAGATTGTTTGTTGCGTCCACTTTTAGCATCATCCAAATCATGGTCATATCCTCAAACCTCTCACACTTACATCTGCATCTCTAAACATGGATTTTCTTTTTCTTAATTGAACAGAAATGTGTGACAGTAGAAGATGATAACTATGCCTCATTGAATTTATAGAGTGCCTCCAAATTAATGCTTAAATCAGACAATCTTGGAGCTTCAAAGAGATTTAGGCGATATGCCTTATAAAAGTAACAAAAGAGAAACGACTATCTGTTCCTGCTTCTGTAGTATTTGATCTGTGAATCGCTTGAGAATTGTGAAAAGTATTGTATTCTCCATTATTTATAGTGGTGGGAAATGTGGAAGACTTCAACAGAACTGTAACTGGCCCTAGTTTTATAGGGTTTGTACGCTGTAATGGGGAATGGGATGTCTTGGATTAGAATATTCTGGGAGCATTTTAAAAGTTATTCCTCGAACTATGAGCTTGTTTTAATTCATTGGGTTGCTTTTTTTTTTTTTTTTAGAACCAAGATCCCAAAGAAATCTATTTGGGATTAGTAAGGAAGGTATTTTAAGATGGAGTTCAGTGTATAAGTGCAAGTCAAACCAAACTTTTTTTTTTTCCAGTCTAGATAAAATCCTTAATGACATTTTGAATGCTTGAAAAACTCAAAGAAACTGCATGCCGCTCCTCATACACTAGTGTTTGCAGCTGAGTGATAGTTGTGGTATTTAAAACTTTAGTCTTCCCTTTAACGCTTAAAGGAACTCTTTAGAATTTAGCGGCATCTAGTGGCGAGGTTTGCAACCAGCTGAATACCCCTCTGCTCACCCCTTCCCCGTGGGAAAACTACGGTGGCCTTCAGGTCACATTAAAACTCAGTGTTTGTCCTCTCTGGGCGACTGGAGAAACATGGTGGTGCAACATGGCAGACTCATGGAAGAGGAACCGCTCCCCATGTAGATATGAAGGATTCATTCTAAACGAAAATGCAGGTTTCAGATGATTAAACATAGTAATGAATACTATATTCCATCTCTGCCAATAGATCTTTTTACCTGTTGAGTATTTTTACTTCTAATGCTCAAAATTCCTCAAAATGTCATTTTGTTTTCCAGAGAAAAGATACGGCTTCAAAATGAATGTCTGAAACGCAGTGAAATTACATTATAGGTGGCCACTCTCAATTTGAAGTTCAAGACATGAAATCTGATTTATCTTCATGGGAGAAAAAAAAACAACAACCCCGCCACGTAGTGCGTCGATCATTTGGGAGTGACGTGAAAAGACGCGTGGTTACTGAGGACCACTCAAGGGTTGTCGATGTGACGAAGCACAGCACTTTTTAAAAAAAGCATCCCTCCACTTTCTTCACGTTGGGCATCCGTAACACTAAGCTCTCTGTTTCCACCCGTGTGGTGCGATGGTGTTTGTCATTAGCCTTCAGGTTGCCTTATTTCCAACCCTCAAGCATCAGGTATCCTTTTTAGCATCTTGATGCCGGCGGAGATGGTCGACCATCTGGGCTTCATGGTCAAATGAATGCACTCTGGCTCTGGTCCTTCTCGGCCCCGTTGTAGAGAGTTTGTTTTGGAGAAGCGGCACTAGTGTAGAAAAGCTATTAAGACTTGAGCTGATGACACAATTGTAACTTCAGCTGGATGACAACTACTGAGAGGAAGTCAGTGTAATATAACGAATGTATCATGATGAAAAGCTGACCGGTGACGCTGCATATTTACATTTTTTGCCTCGCCTTGATTGTTGCCCTTGATGCAGAGTGTTGCTTTAATCTTGTTCTGGGTCGATCACAAATTGAAAATCCCAGGGATATGGCAGTTAAGCGATTATGTGGATATCATAATTCACAACTTTTTGTTGTTTTCCAGCAGCATCCATGTACAACTAAACCACTCTCACTCTCCTGTATATGAAACCGAGTTGTAAATGGTGTCAATAATACATTTTCTTTTGTAAAAGAAAGGTTTAAGAGGTTTATGGTAACAAATTTTCTTTTCCCTGTTTAATTGATGATGTACATGAAAGATGTGTAATATAGAAATTGTCACCTTAATAAATTAAATTTAAAAATAAATGTGTTTGTGCCTTGAATGGATGAAAGAATCAGTGTTTTTCTGTTTACACATTTCTTATCTATTAACATTTATGTATGCCGACATCCATCTATGGAATTACTTAGTTATTCCTTTTTAACAACGAAAATAACAAGAAACATTTTACCATTTATTTATTTATCATTTTAATATTTAATATATGTATTTCAGCATTTGATTTCTATGTAATCCTCCACATTCCATTCATTATAGGGCATAATATAGTACCTAACTGAATGCTCTGTTTCTGGTGTTTTAGGGAGCCTCAGACTGCCTCACTCTGCTGCACTGATCCCTTTGCAAAGGTGTAATGAACAGACAAAAGACAAAGTCACTGTATTCACCACAATCTGCAGGACAGGTGGAAGATACAGTCCTCAGATCAGTCGCCAGACAAATCAACAACCATCTACTCTCTGACTCATGTGACCTGTGGAAATATCACAAACCAATAAAAAAACAGCATAATTTCATCTCAGATCGTGAGGACAAACTAACGTTATCAAAATAGTACTTACAAATATACACAATACAATATGGCTATTAATTTGAATTGTTGCCATCTATTTGTCTCCATATATCTCAAACTAATCAATGTGTTATTTCTCAGCGCTGTGAGCTCCACAAATGAGGTGCAATCACAAAAGGTGAATATTTAAGAACTTAGTCAAGCAACTAAAACCCAGGATGAGATATTTATTTTGAGGTCGAACCCTTTAAGTACACAAGGTGGCGCCAGAGATGACATGATGCCCTGCATGTGTCTCCTTCATGAGATGCTTTTTTGTTTATTAAATGCAGGTGTATCATACTTTGCACATCTGATATTCAGCATGTGATTTAACATAGTTAACATTATGATGAGCATCATTTGAAAAATCAAATTATGAGTTAAAATATTTAAAATAATATTATTTGGGGCTCTGTTTTTATCGTTTTATGCAGTTGTTATTAAAAACATTTTTACTTCAGTATCTTTTACTAAATTATGCATTTGTGAAGTCTTGTTACATCCCTCCTATTGTTCACACATGTTCAACATCAGTTAATGAACATTTTCTATCAAGGTTCACTTACATGCTTTTTTCTGGAGCTGTCGCCCAGAACTACAGCAGCAAGCACTTAATCACGCCAATATGGATCCAACATGCTCAGAATCATGGGAAGCTGGAGACAATTTAACAAACTCAATCTGCTGATGAGGTCAAAAACTCCACCAACAAGCAAGTGAGTGACGCTGGGGTTGGTCTCTCAAATGTTGTTTCCATGACTGTCCGTCAAGCTCAATCAATCATTTAAATGTGTTTTTCTTACATACTGCATGGCTTCCTGTTCTGCAGGCTGGTAGCAGATGGTCATCTCCAACTGAGAGATGCATCTCTGACTGACTTGAGGTTAACACCTGGCTTTCATTGGTAAAGGTTAAGATAAGTCGTCAAACCCTTGATGGTTGAGGTTTTTGGCCTTGAATGATTACGTTTTCGCTAAAAAAAACATCTGGACGTGAGCCTTTGTGCCCACCAGATGTCTTCCCTTTCGTTATTGTGTCAAAGTCTCCCACCAGTGTCACAGATGTGCTGGAAAGGTGAGACACATCCAAAATAACATATTACAACTGTATGATAGTGGAAACGTGGGATACAAAATCTATGCAAATGTGCATTTTAATAAATACTGTACGTACATGTTTGACATTTGCTATTAAAAGGGGAGTTTTTGCATGTTTATTTCTGTCTAGTCAATGATTGAAACCATGTCTCTGTGTTTGAGGTACCACATTCTATGCTTACGAGTTCCTATATGTTGTTAAACAAGTACCTGCAGTCGTCACTTATTTTGGAAACGGCCGAATACACCACTTTCAAACACCTGGGTGCCTAATTATAGAAAACACTCTTTACTCCCGTTGACATGCTTTCGATTTTTTTCCCCCGCACTTGACTTTGTGTTGACAGGTGACCTTGACGCATGAACTGGGAGGTCTCGTCACGGCAACCGAAGACCGCGGTGCGGGTTTCCCCCTGCAGTGTTTACAGGCAACAGGAGACATCAGAGCATGTGATATTACTGTGTGTACGATACCGGGCTCCTCATCCAAACACATGCGGAAACACACACACTTACATGCACACAGTGGACCGAACGGTGCTGTCAGTCATGCGTTGCTCATGTTTTATAAACAGTCCAACAGTGTTGGCCTGTGCTTTCAAGGTAAAGTCAAGTGAAGTGTAAGGACATGAATGAAAAGTGACAGAACCGTCTTCAGGCCTGGTGTTGATGAAGTGAGAGTTGCAGCTGACCTGCATTTTTCTGGGAGTTTGTTCCAAATATTGGGAGCATCAAAACGGAAATCTTCATCTCTGTTTAGTTTTGGATTCCAGGGACAGGAAGTAAAACTGTCCCAGTGGAGCTGAGAGGTCATGATGGTTCATGATGCAGCAGAGATGTATTGGGCCCTAAACCATTCAGTGCTTTATAACCCAACAGTAGTATTTAGAAATACATTCTTGAGGTAAAGACCTCAGACCTGGACTGATGTGATCCACTTTCTTGGGTAGCAGCTGCATTCTAATAGTTTTCTTCACAAAATCCTGCAGACAAAAGTCCTTTAATCCTTCATTCTTAAAGTGATAGTAGTCTGACTTAGTCTTCTGTTGATGTGGCTGTGAGTTCAGTGACCATATCAAGATTTCTGGCTTGGTCTGTGGTTTATAATGTTGGTGATGGGAGTTGAGCTGTGACTTTTAATCCTTCCTGCTTGGCTCCAAAACAAACAACCAAATACCTCAGTTGAAGTACAAAGTGTTTCCCGTGTGCTTGTATTGGACTATACTCCCCTGGTGATGGAAATCTGTGTTCTGCATAAATGATTGTCATTTATTTTGTTGTTTTCAATAAGAAATAAGAAAACAATCAAAATCAATGCATGACTTACTTTCTATTTTCCAAAATGTGCTCTGAGGGCACATGACTCCACGTGCAGCATATTTTTACCATCAACAGCCACCCCTATGGTGGGAATTTCTAGCACACGGCCTCTCGGACAGGAATGCTGTCCTGAAAACATTTGTGGACACACGTCATAAAAGTCTGATCAACTGTCACGGGCTTATGACTTCCTTGTTTGCTTTATATACTGCCTGTATTACCTGTTGTCGTTGCACACTCTGTGGCCTCGCAGCGTGGGAAGAAGAGGTGAGAGTGGGTTGGAGGACAGAAGGTAAGTGGTTGGAGGTTTTGACGGCACTAAAGACAAGCGAAGAGAAGCACTCATCAGAAGCGATCGACCTCCCGTCATGTCTTTGTCCAAGCAAGAGGAGCAGCTGGCCTATGAGCTGAGCTGCCCCATCTGCCTCCAGCTCTTCTCCGACCCGTTGGTTCTCCCCTGTGGCCACAACTACTGTCGAGCCTGCATCTGCAAGACCAATGACAACACGGACAAGACCCCTCCACGTTGCCCAGAGTGCCGCGAGGAGTATCAGGGTGTGGATTCCCTGCAGAAGAACTTCAAACTCTGCAGCATCATCGAGGGTTACCGCGCGACCGTGCCGCAGCTGCAGAGGCAGCCTAAGGCCGAGCCTGAGAGAGTGGAGGTTTTCTGCGACCACTGCATAGACGAGCAGTCGCTGGCGGTGAAGACCTGCCTGAAGTGCGAGGTGTCGCTGTGTTCCCGGCACCTTCAGAGGCACCAGGAGAAGGAGTCGTTCAAGGTGCACACCGTGGTGGACCCCATGACTGAGCTGGGGGTGAAGGACTGCGTCACCCACCGGCGCCCCCTCGAGTATTTTTGCTCCAATGACATGACCTTGATGTGCAGCACGTGCTTCATTGAAGGCCATCACCAGAACCACGATGTTCTCACCTTCAGCGTCGCCGAGGAGGAGATGAGGCGAGCGCTGCAGAGCCGCAGCAAGGTACTTCTGTTGGCTTTGTTTCACACTTCTTACAACGCTGATACTCGGCATCAGGTTTGCATCTACAATATGGGGAATTGGTGATAAAGGAAAACACAGGGACAGCCTTATTTCTGATTCATTTCCTGAAAATAACTACTTATACAAAAAAATTGAAACAAATTGTGTAGAGGGGGCTCAGGTGCATGCAAATGTGAAATTAAACGAAGGGTAAGGACACAATTTGACATGATTTCTAGTAATACATGAATGATGAGTGTACAGTAGTACTGTTTACTTGGGCTTCAATCCAACTCTTTTCTAATCACATTTGTATTTCCCCTTTAACCGCCAGTAAATTAAACGGATGTTTCCCGGAAATGTATTGAGATAAATCGCACAATGCTGCCCATTGTTAACCAGCAATTAAAATGGGACGTTCGGGTTTTGAACAGAGTGGCTGTGGCTCACTGCCACTGTGCTTTAGAACTTGGTGAGTGATAAGAATGCAAAAATGGTCTTGACTTGAGCGAACGGCGTAATGACTTCTGACAAGGTAGAATGCGTCCTCAGTTCCAGGTGACTGATTGCAGGTGACTGAGTGGAAGTAAGTCATTGCAACAAAAAGTGACAGGGAACTTTAAGAAAAATGACTATGCCGGAGGCCTCTTCTCTCCTTTTACTTGCAATATGAAATATGAAATACATGTCTTTACCTTGTTAGCAACCAGTTACAAGAAGAGTGCACATTTTAAATCATAGACTGTATGTAAGAACTATGAAACTGACCTGGCAGGGGAGATATAAGGTAGTCGCAGGGCGAGACTCAGGCGTTGGACTCTGGTTTTGCTGAACAAATTCCCCAAATGTGGGAATTTCTACTGCATCATTTCATGCAGGATTTTTTGGGGGCGGGGGCTGTAGGAAGAGGAGGTTGTCCCCAATCTCTAATGTGTCACATCTGTGTTTTCAGGTGGTTTCTTCAAGGCTGCAGATCACCGAGACACTCCTTCAGAGGACAGCAGAGGAGCAAGGACCCTCCGAAGTTATCGGGGACAAAGTGGTCAACAAGGCTGTCACCGTCATGGAGAGCATGGCTGCACTAGTGGACAGGTGATATAGTGCTCATGTGCTGGTATTGATGCTGCCTTTAAAAGTAACACGTGGTGTCCTAAAGAAGAGTCTTTACTCTGAACAATGACAGTTGTGAAAACACAATTTTCTGTTTGTTTTAGTTCTTTCACATGAGATGTGTGTCCTGTTTTTTCCTATGCTGACTGGTTGCAAGTGGGCAGGGTTTAGCTAGACACATGTGATGTCACAGACTTCCATGGACCAATTAGGATTTAATCAGAATCTCATGCTGTGGGGTAGTTTTGATTCAAGGCCACTTTTAAACAATATAATGTGGACAATACCACTAGCTTCCACCCTTTTTGAGAAAGTATGCGCATCAGATAAGCAGAAGCAGTTCGTCATTCAGGCTTGAAGAGCCGGATCAGGCAGTGACCTATGGCAGATAAAAATGCATACCAAACATAACGTGCCATGGCGATGAATCCTGTTAATCAGCATTTTTAGACTGCCGTTAAACTTTTCAACCGAAGTAATAGTCTCCAAATGTCACGTAGTGTTCAAGAACTGCTCTGAAACTGAAAATCGACATACTGTTGAGAAAGGCCTCAGGGTTGGAGCAATAAACAAGCAGTGCTCGTAATCATGATAGGAGTAAAGGGAAATTCTAACAACAGTACAGAACAATTTCTCAGTGAAAAATCCTTTCTGCTGACCGCAGCTCCCAGTTTACCGTTGATGCACCGTTGTTGTGTTCAGGTATCGGGAGCGTCTGCATGTGCTGCTGGAGGAGGAGAGATTAACGCGCAGAAACAGCTGGCAGATGGGACGGGGAGCACTGGAGGAGCAGCAGCAGCAGTTAGCGGAGGCCCAGCAGAGCGCCACGCAGGCCCTCAGTGAGACAGACACATGCATCTTCATACACAGGTATTTCTAGAATGCTTCTCACTCAGTAGAAGAGTTAGTACCTCAACATACTGGAAAAGTATCTTCACTGATAGCAGTCCCAACTGTCATTGTCCCATATGGATTCATGAAAACAAAAATAAAGTGGACTATTAGATAAATGAGTCCCCACATGGTGCAATGAAAATGTATTTCACTCACATTGTGAAGTTTTACAAGGGACATGTGAGGAAATCCTTTTGCTCTCCAGGTTCATGCTGATTGAACAAAAGCTGAGAGAAGTCGTCACGGGCAGCCTTCCCTCCGCAGTCCCCTCCAAGGCTCCACTCAACACCAAGCGTCTCCAGGCAGGCCTCAAAACCCAAGACTTCCGCTCCGAAATGAGCCGCCTCCTGGATACCCTCCACATCCTCCTGAACCCCCTGGACCTCAACTTCAACCTCTGCACCGCCCACCCCAGCCTGGTCATCTCCAAAGATCTGCGCACAGTGAAGTACAGCCCCACCAAGCAGTCGTACGCAGAGCACCCCGAGCGCTTTACAAGCGCACCCCAAGTTCTCTGCAGCCAGGGCTTCTCGAGTGGGGAGCACATGTGGGTGGTGGAGGTGGGGCCCAACAGCATGTGGTCGCTGGGTGTGTGCTACAAGAGCGTCCCTCGCCGTGGAGACCACAGCCGTTTAGGTCACAACTCCGTGTCCTGGCGGCTGCAGTGGAAAAACGGCAAGCTGACAGTGTGCCAGTCCTCCTGCAACGTGGCTCTGGGGGAAGTGCCCAATCATCCACTGAGGATCGAAGTAGCTCTGGACTACGAGGCGGGGACACTAATGTTCCACAGCACCAAGGGCCGCAGGGAGCACCTCCACACGTTCAGGGCTGTGTTTAAGGAGCCAGTTTATCCGGCGTTCAGCATCCATTCAAACACACCAGAGTCCTGGATCACACTGCAAAGTGACATATGATTCAGTCAGAGATTCAATTTTACTTCACGAAACCGCTTTAAGCACTTAAAAAACATTGATTTTCTATCCTATAAGATGATGAAAAACATATTCATGCTTTTATTTCAAATACATATTGCAGTGCTTTTTTTCAGAAGACCGGTAAAAAGAGCACTGCAATATGTATGGCCTTCTGAAGCAGAAAATAAAAATGTCATTGTATTCAGAAGTGTACTGCTACCAAAACAAGGGAAATGGAGCATATTACCCAAGTTTTAGCTTCACTTCTTCGCCTCCCAGTTACATTTACTACACACTGTCACTTGTTCTTTTTCAGCTGCTCTGGTTTGGGAACAGCTCACATTGGAGAGTCTTTGTCGTTCTGTAATCCTTCATGAGGTCTCAGATCTTCAACTGCTGGAGTTTTAAATATACACAATTATATGCACTTAAAAAGCTGTATTTGATTTCTAAATAATATAATTATTATTTACTCTTATTTTATTTATTCTTAATGGTTTCTGTTTTTTTTAATGTTCACTCATATATTTGATTAAATACTTATTTTTACTGTCTATTTTGTTATCAATCCAGGCTGACATCATGTGTTTAAGAGGCTGCAGTGGGCTCAGTCTTTATGCTATAGTGAAGTAACTAGAAAACATACTTAATGTAAGTTTATGCTAACTTGTCGGGAAGGGGGCTCACTAACACTCCATAGTTGCACAAGACTTTGCAGAGGGAAAACTGACATTGCAATTTTCAAAGGGTTCTCTAGATCTCTCACCTCAAGATGTGAATGACAATGGGTGATATGGATAGACAACGTCTTTCAAATAAAGTGTGCTTGTCTATAAAGGGGAGACACTTGGTTATCACAGAACCCATTTTCATCTTGCTATTGTATGAGTTGGGTCTGTCTGGAACGCTGGGACTTGCGGATCCAATGAGCCTGAGATTCTTGTGTGATGATGTTAATCCCCATACGCCATTTAAACTTTTCACATGAGACTATTTTAAGAAATAAATCTGCCATCCCTGTATATAAATGACCTCTAGTGACCTCTAGAAATCATTGCAGCCTCATGAAACGTTACAACCACAAACGAGAGGCTGAGGGCGTTGAGGAGATGGCAATTCTTGAAGAAATCTTCAGATGTCAGAAGTTTAAGTCTAATGTGGTTTGTATGATTTTGATAATTTTTATGATTTTTTTTCCAGTGTTGAAACATGGATTAATTAAGCATCAAATCTGTGTAATAAATGGCATCAACCATAATAAATTGCTGCAACAACTGAGACACAAAGAATTGGGGTGGCCACCATATCAATCATAATGCTCTAGCCCTTTTACACTTTCACAATTTATAGGAATTCATTATTTTATCCATTTCTATTTCTGACTTATTATTATTATGAACACAATGTCTACTGTTCAATATTTTCCATTCAAAGAATGTATTTGTATTTTTCTTTGTACTTTTGTATTTGCTCCTTTTTTTCAAACGGCTGCACGGATATACATTTTTAAACGTGCAGATCAGTTAAGAGTTCTGCTAAAACAGATGAATTTATGTTTATGTATCGTGGGGAAATTAGTTAAGAAATTTGCTTTTTTTTATGAATCTGTTAAACCCCTTCAGATCTTCACAGATAAATCACTTCAGCCACTGGGAAACAATGCTTTAAAATGTCTGCAATTTTATAAATAAATAAATACAAACAATAAAAAAACATGTGTAAACTGTAGCATTTTAATCACGAGATCATTTGTTTACAAAAACATTTTTATTTTTATTCATGATTACGGTGATTTTTGTATAAGTATATAGATCAATACAGGCGTTCCATAAATATGTTTTTCAAAGGTAATTGATGTCTCGTTGTTTTCCTTTCATGTTCTTATTACGCAGTAAATATTGATGCACGTGAACCCTGATATTTTGGCCGAATATGAGACATGCTTGTGTTTATGCTACAAATAAACACTGATGACAATGTCCGTGTATCCCAATTCGTGTGCGATTTATGATTGGCTGGCTCGAGCGTTCAGCGATTCAAAGGCGCTGTAGTTTATTACATAGGGGTTGCCAGGTTGGGCGCTAAACAGGTATTTAGCAGGGATTCAGACGTTTTTATTTGACGAAAATGCGCCTGTAAAACGCTTGCAGATACATTGACGTTAGCTAGAAATAATAAAATGTACTTGCTCCATCTTATTACTACATTACTTGGAAACCGTGCTCACACATCTGTGAGAGAGGGATGATTTGCTACAAATCTGGCAACCCAGATCCCATCTGTCACAAATTCTGTCATTGGCAGGACACTAACGTCAATTCATGTTAGTAACTTTATTATACGCAAGGTCATTAGCAAGACTCACTCATCACCAGACGGCATGGGCTCGGGAGAGAGTACGACAAGAAAAGTGTCTTTCGGGGTCGACGATGAGGACAGAGTCAGGATTCTTCGTGGAGTCAAGGTAATGCTAATCAAGCTAGCATTTGATAAGCCATGCTAACATTACTTTAGTGTTAGCGCTAACTAGCCGTTAGCGTGTTGCAGCATAGCAAGAGAAGTTAACGCTACCGGCGTTTTCCGAGGCAACATACCGTTAGGTCGGCAACCTGTATAGCGACTGCTGCTGAAGAGAGGGGATGTAAAGGGATGGAGGAGCCGGGGCAGGTTGATGTACGACCCTGAAGCATGACTATTTCGTTACGCCAGTCTTCAGTCGAAATACGATGCAGGTACAAGTGTGCCTTGCCCATCTGTAGAAGAACACATCTGGCAGATTATCAACGTCATGTAGAAACCTCCAGGCTCTTCTGGTAAATTCGGCGTATAAATGATCCACTCAGCAGTCCTAAATTAATTAGAAATCCCACGTTTTAACAATTCAGTAGCTCAGTCTAGTGTATGCCATTAAAGATATTCCTATCAGATAAGAGGCGAACGAATCGTTAACACTCGCTGGCATTTTGTTGGAACATTTCAGTTGCCCTGTGGACGCATTGTTACATCAAGTAGAGGTTCAAATGTTGTTGTAGCCGTTGAGCATATGTGTTCATAACTATGGTAGCTTAAAATAGGTTAATTTCGCATGGAGTTTGGCGTGCCGTTCTCTGCCTCTTGTTACGTGCTGCCTTCAAGTTCTATTGTGGATGTCGGAATTTTGCGTAGTGCTTAGCAGGTGTACATGTGGCCAAAAATACCAAACTATTACTACTCAGTGCAGTTAATAGTGATGCAGGCTGCGCAATTAATCACATTTAAACAGATAATTTGATTAACATGCAACATTGAGTTTGGTGCATGAGCAGAAAGGTTAATTTAGTCAATTTTGTATAAAATTAAGTGCTCCTAATCCTAAAATGTACTAATAAAAGAAAGAACTTCATGCAACCATATGGAGAGCTGTGCACAGGACAGGGGGAGAAGAAATAAACAATATGAATGTGTGTTACACTGTGAAAGAAAAAGACTACTACCTTTGCAGAATGTTAAAGCCCAGCCTTTGACCATTTTTCACCACCACATACTCACAATTATCTGCCCCGTCCTCATCTACACAACATGGATATGATAATGGAATGTCATTTCTAACGTTCCCAGACAGACTTTTTTTGATGGGGGCTTGATTAACATATAAAGTGCAGCTTTATGCTTACAGAACATTTAATATACTTTCCTTTTTTGCTGACCTCGGGTGTTGAGGTTCTCACCTGGCTGGAGTGATGTTCAAGTTTACTCAGTGGCGCCCTGTCCTTCACAGCCTGTTGGGTGTAGTTACAGGTACATGTGTACTTAGCTGACCACACCCAACAGTAATGCTGGGTATGGTCACAGGTAGAATAAATCAGAAACATTCAAATAGAGGAAGTCAGCTCTAGTGTGCGCACATCCACAAAATGCCCAGTGTGACTGATTTTCTAAGATGTATGAACTTGTTGGATGTTATAACCAAATTTCCCATAGGATATGAAGGCACCTTCAGTCCTAGCTAGACTCAAATGCAAGTTTATCTTTCATACAAGTTTTATACTTGTATAAAAGATAAACCGATGACATTCAAGCAAGTTAAGAGTTAATGAGCTAGTTTTGGTACTTCCAAGCATCATGATGATTGTTTTAGTAAAATGTCTGTAAAGAACGAAAACGATCCGTCCTACAGATGATCCTATTTTCCAGCCCCGCCTGCACATTCAAATCTTGTGAGTCATAGGAACAGTGAGTCAGTGGCTGCTGCTGCCTGCTGTGGTTTTTGGAGTCACTATTTTACCATTTCCCTGGGCACACACACACACACACACACACACACACACACACACACACACACACACACACACACACACACAACACACACACACACACACACAAACACACACACACACTTTTGTGTTACTCTGTCCTTTCCAGAGCATTACAAAAAAGATAAAAGGCAGATTCAGCATGCATGCTGAACATTTATTAAGTTTGTAAAAACATGTAGAAAGTCTTCTAATAGTTTTAAAGAAAATAAAGCGAAGAACAAACCAAATATCTATGCCTGGTTGATTCTGTTCCTGCAACCTACCCATCTTTCTCAATGAGCTCTTTATCCTTCCTAGCTGTCAGAAGACGTTCTCCAGAGGATGAGAGGAGTAGCCAACATTGCTCCAGAGCGAACATCCTATTCACCCTCGAGCCCTCAGAAAGACACAGGTATCATCACCTTACAGTGTTTCCCTCAACACAACACCAAATGTTGCTTGCTGTCTAGCTAATGTGCTGTTTACATGTTGTCAAGAGCTCAGAGTTACTGTACATGTGCACACAGTGTGTGTCCTGAAGGAAATAAAAAATGTTTTTTAACTTGTAGCCTTATAATTCCACATTTAGACATGAAAGGGGAACTCAGACAGACATAAATGATTATAAGCTGGGAATGGAGGTTGAAAGGTTCATTCCTACTGTAGGCAGGGTGCGGGGGAAGATAAACATGGCATCGAGTTTCATTATGGAAATATGTGGAGTCATTTTTTGGAACCTCAACTTTTAATTGAACATTCTCAGATTAATTCTGAGATTTTTTCTGGATAAAATAGCCCTCCTCTCTGAAGCCTTATTTTCTTGTAAAATCCGACATTTAGCTTGTCTGCACTGTCCTGCCAGGCTCTTGAAGCAGTCAGGTTAATTTTCTCTTGAAGGTTAACATTTTTCAGACACAGGGCTCCCCAGTATGACCACAGATATAAAAGAGTTGATGTGTGATATGTTCTTCTAACTTTCCCTTCAGGGATGGGGCCGATATTGGGTGATTGTTCTGTGTTTACAGGTTTCAGTTTGTGTCGATATAATTGCATGGCATTCACTTTTTATGTACTGTCTGCAACTAGGGATGGGATGATATAAGTTTTAAAGGTCCCATATTATGAAAAACATGTTTTCTCTGGTCTCTACACCTATAAATTGGTCCTCCCTGAGGCTGTCAACTCCCAGAATGAGGAAAACAAGCAACTCCTGCATGGTCTCTACAGCCCCCCCACTGGTACAACGATGCTCCTACAGGCTGTTCAGATTCAGCCCCCGTCGTTACGTAACAAAGGGATTAATTTGCATAGACCGACCTCCTCTGCATGATGATAGGAGATATCCCAGAGGGGGCGTTCATCGCCGAGGTGAAGTTCGGTGTGTCCTGCCGTGAGACAGCAGTGAGATAGCATTGTTTCGCAATGTCGTCTGTTGTTGGTTGTACAAATCAACATAAGTGCTTATATTCTGTCCCAGCTATAGAACAGAAGCTGGCTTTGCCTCAACACTGACCCTTGAATAAGGATCTGTCCGAACCATACGGGACCCAGCAACTTCACCTGAGACACAGAGGCGAGCCACAGCGATACATCCACCGTAAACATTGGCACATGCTTCCACAAGCGTAAGCAGCATCGTCTCCATCTCTCTCCGAGTAGGCGATGACAGCCGGAGCTCATTAGCATTTAAAGGTGCAGACACAGAAACAGTCTCAGGAGAGCTCATTTGAGCAACTTTTAGACAGCTGAAATTAAGGACCATGGATGGGTTTGGGGCAATGCATATCGAAAACAGTGTTGTTGAACCTCTGACAGCTGTGTGGAATTGATGAAAGTCAGTATAATAGGGGACCTTTAATGGCAGATTGTGATAAAAAACACTAGTGAAGAAGTTAATCGTTTTGAATTTTCATTATAGAGATAATTGTGTATATCGTCACGAGTGACTTGATAAATGCAGGAAGTATAATTTATTTAAAAAACAGACTTACACAATTTTACCATTAAATAAATAATAACATTTATTAATATTAATTAAAACGTTTATTTATGCAGTGAGATTCATGATTACCTGCTGATTATTTGTTTTTCACTAAAAAGGATGTTCACTGAAAAATTGTAAAGTGATAACAGTATGTTTTAGTGCACGAGGTCACTAGTTAACACGTTGTGTTGCATCTACGTGACGTGACGTGACGTGTTGTTATTCTGCAGCTTCACAGATAATGTGATCCCCCAGGAGTTTATACGTACCATCAGAAGCTAACACTTTTAGCAGACTCGAACAGACTATAAAAGTGAACGTGAATATGTAGGCCTGATTGCTTAGTCTTTGAATATCATTCATGTCTGATCTGCCTTTGTCCAGGTGCCTCTCACAGTGCAAGCTCTCCACCCCAGCAGAGCCCACAGCCCCGGGCCCAACCCCGTACCCAGTCCAGCACCAGCGAACCGGCCTCCCCTGCTAAGGAAGAGCAGAAACGGTGGGTTTCAAATACTGATTCTGAGTGGTTGAAAAACAATGAAGCTGATTCATGTGGGAATACCGAAAGTAACTTTAAATGTCATTGTACAAAATTATAATTAGTCCATTCATAGTTTTAAATCTTTAAATGTGAACTAGTGTCTCTATCACTGCCGGACATCAAACTGAACGCTAACTGATTCAAGCCATCTTTAAATGACTTATTCCTCAATCTCTTAGTATTCTTCTCATTACAAGAGAGGGAATGTTGTCTCTTAAAAGCACAGCTGAGATACTCCATGTATTTGACTGGTTTGTTGAAATTTGTTAAATGCTGCCCCCTTGTGACAATAATGTTTAAGTAAGTCTGACGGTAATCAAAGGACTTGGAAAGCAGGAAGTGATGGTAGTATGAAATTAATAGAAGTGTGTGTGTGTGTGTGTGTGTGTGTGTGTGTGTGTGTGTGTGTGTGTGTGTGTGTGTGTGTGTGTGTGTGTGTGTGTGTGTGTGTGTGTGTGTGTGTGTGTGTGTGTGTGTGTGTGTGTGTGTGTGTGTGTGTGTGTCAGGTTTGAGCGCCAGCAGAAAATACTGAAGGAGGAAATGGCCAAAGTGGCACAAATAGAGAGGGAGGCAGCAAGGGAGGAGATGACTAAAGCCATGAACCAGGAGAGACAACAGAAACGCCAGGAAGCCGAGAACACCAAACAAGTGGTACACACACGCACACACACGCGCACACACACACATGCACACGCACACGGACACACGCATGCACACACAAGCCCTTTTAACACAAACCCTCAGTGCTCCTGACTCCAGATATCTGAAGGATTAACCATCAATTTGAAAGGACAACTTTGTTGTTAAAACAAACAAAATGACTTTACTTCACAATGAGGGTTGACTTGGGTCAAACCAAGCTCTGTTTGATGTCATAATCTAATGTCAAATATATAAATAAGTAGAGCACTGTTTTGATAAATACCAGCAATGCTTTCCAAGGATAATCAACAAAGTAACTGTCCTCTTCCATTACATAACAGTCACATTAACGTTTAGCAGCTGGTCAGCATAATTTAATTTTATAGTAGCCATGGTGATATTTAACTCGTCATTTGAATCGTTGTTGAACATCAAAACACTTGCTGTTAACTGTACACAAATAAAGGATCCAAACCATTGGCAGGGTCCAAGCCCATATCGCTCTCTAGGAAAGGACTTGGGGAAACACGTTTAAAAATAAAACACACAAAGAAAACAGGACTCCTCAAACATGTGTTTGAACCTTTTTATTTTTCTAAAATAGGCAGTTTTGAATTGATTTCATCTCGTTTTCTTTTTCTTGAAGTATCAGCCTGAAGTTATTATTATTCAATTGGACAAATAGGAAATACATTTTCTGTTGTAAACATTTTGTCATTTTGACATCAAAGTTTTTATCATAGCCCTGAATATAATTTTTAATGTTGCGTCGCTCGTCAAAAATCAGAATGTGTGTTTATGTGAAACTGATCGTACACGTCCAGGTGGAAACAATCTGTATTTTTCCTCAATAGAAGGAAGGTTAAGAAGGTCAGACAGACAGACAAACAGACAGAGACACACTTCAACACATGAACTGTATCTGAAAATTGTGTGAGTGAAAGAAAAAAAGTTTTTGAAGGTACACACCTTTCAGTTTTTTTCTTCATATTTTTCAATGATTAAGATGTACAGTGAATGTACATGAGCTGCCAGAGTGCATTTACATAGTGGTACATTACATTAAGCAATTGGACCTTTTTTAAGTTTAATTGGATACCCCAGGTCTAAAACATGATCCCAACATAAACCCACATCTACAAATAAGTGCCAAGTTTTAAACCCAATGAGTGAAATGCATCACTGGAGAGTCGCTGGAAATACACAGTGCTTTGTAATGTGACCAGAACGTTAATGTTATGGTGATGGAGACGTTCTATTCATCGCTGGTCACCAAAAAAATGTTTTAACATAACATAACATAACCTAAAATCCATTAATATTAACACCAACTAAGAAAAAAAATGTGTGTAACAACACACTTCTAACACAATGACAGGCTCTCTCCTAGTCCTCCACAGTGGGTCAGACAATATGCTAATGGTACAAAATCTCTGTCTAATGAATTATTAATTTGTGCAGAACATGGAGATTGGAACCGGATTACATGACTTTTTAACTTGCAATCTTAAAGGAGGATAGAGAGTTACAACACAGCTACAACAAGTAAACATGAACTGCAATACAAATGGCAGAAATATGGATCAAAACATTTAAAATGTATGAAATAATATTAAACACACTTACGGTTTGAGAATGCATATAACAAAACACAACATGATACAGATGAGTCTGGTAGCTCCATGCAATTTCTATGTGCTTTGCTAACCTTCTATGCCATGTGTTCATTGTGTCCTTTTAATTAAAATGGTGGATGATTTGAAATATCCCATATACCTGTTGGCAGAGCTGTTGTATTCCGTCAGTAATGACGGCGTACTTTTTGGGGTTTGAGTCGGCACTCATTCCAGCGCTTTTGAATGAACAATTTGTGATTTCCATGCCGAGAGTTGGGTGATGAAGCTGTGTAAATGCAGATTAATGTGAGTGTCTCTCAGCAGCCGGAGATAAGTTTGTTAAGAGTCGAGTCATGATTCAGTCCGCTGAGTTTTCTCTCCTTTAATCGCATGTTGGAGCCTTTCGACACAAATTGGGCCTTGGGATTGCATTTGTAATTTCCATGGCGATACGGCTTCAGCCTCCTCCTCCTCCTTTTACCTATTACATCCTTGTTGTCTTTCTATCTCCCCTTTCTCTCTCCTCTCTCTGTCTGCCTTCTCTCCCACCCTCACCCTCTATCTCCCTCTGTCCCTCTCTCGTTTCTACCCCAGCCCATTACTCTCTCCTTCCTGCCCTGGAGACAGTATTATCAGTGCAGCGCGAGCGGTAAATTGCACCCTGAGAGTTTCCTGGAGCTGTAGATAGGAGTGCTGCGGCATTGGAGGCATAGTCGTAGGAAGGGGAGAGCTTGTTTTACACACCAACCGCCGCCTGATTCACGTGACTGTTCTCCCCCCACCTGCCTCCCCCCCCTCGCGTCGAGACATGCTGTAGTGCCTGTCTTATCTCCACTCCAACACACTCCCAGCGCTAATAGAAAGCCGCTGGAGGGACGTCGTCAACAGAATGACCGGTCGAGCAGGACCTCCTGATGCCGAGGGCTCTTTGTAATTACTGTTTCTTGTGCTATGAATACATATACACACATACACATGAAGTGTTGGCACATTTGCTCACATTCTTCACTCAAATGAGATATTCCCCCCCCCCATCATTCACACATTCACAGCTCTTTGCCCTGCAAGGAAAACAGCTGCTTTGTCTGTTGAGAATTTGATGTTTTACAACTCGGTGGCACTAACACAACCAGGGCCAGTGTGTGTAATACATTTCATCAAATTCTTGGAACGGAGACCCTCTTTGTAATTGAAGGCTCAGTCAAAGCCAGCCCTCGCTAAATAACCAACACCCTCTGGGCTCAAGAAAGAACTGGAGAGGCTTTTAGGTAACTCTCTCTTTGTCCGTCTGCCTTAACGGACTTAGTGTTCTAGTGTTGCTTCACACAGCACCTTGCAGATAAATAACCTTCTGACTGGTGACGTTTGGATACCGTTGATTTTAAAGCCATTTTTAAACTAATTTCACCCTCAAATTAAGCAGCAACACACATTTGTATTCTCTATTACACGCACGTTTCTGTGTGATGACTGTTTATTTTAAATAAGATAACCATAACATGAAGAGGAGCAGGTGGTTTTGCATTTTGTAGCCGTGATTCATGTTAATAGAGAGGCAAATTCCCTCCCCTGCTGGTGTCTGAGGGACATTATTTTGGAAAAATGATGTAGCGGAGTCAACTGCAAGAGACTAATATCTTTTCAATTGACAAACCTCATATGAGAAGTTCATGGGATGATTCAAGGCGAATCAAAAAATGACTTGTCACTCTCTGGGGTATCTTGGGGGCAAAGGCTGCATAATGTGGGGGGGCAGTGCCAATTTGTGCCTTTTGGTCCAATTTGGTGTTGCAGCAGTTATGATCCCATTGCGAAATGGTATCAAGATTTCATATTTACATATAATGTAGTTTATTATTTCTAAAGTTACATGGTCTTGCTTTAAAGCAGCACTCATCTTTTTGTTTTTGCTCACTTGGTGACAGAACATGAGAGCCTGAACAGCTGCCGAATGTAAATCCAATAGTCATTCTCTTTTTTGGAAACGCAGCTTGGTTTAGTGCCGCTGACTTTACTTTATTCACCTGCCTTCAGCCTACTTTGTCCATTTGGTGCTGAGCAGACAGCAAAGAGGATACACGGTTGAACGAAGGACACAAACGCTCTGTGGCGCTGATGAAGCATCAGGTTAAAGGCGTCATGACATTCATTACAAACGCATCTGTTGTTGCTTGAAAGTGCCTATCATAAATCAGGCTGATTAACACTTAAAAGCGACTCTCAATTGGTACCCGGGTGTGTCATTATAAACCCTTACAACATCATGCAGCAAAGTGAACGTCCCTGCCAGCGCGGGCGGTACCTCCACAAAGTTAGTGTGCTGCCAGTGATGTCACATTTCCTGGGGGGAAAGATTACTAAGACTGAACATATGAGAAGACGAGAACATTTACTCTGTAATTGGGAGTGAGAAGGATGTCAGGATGAAAAAGAAGTGGCTGAACATTTTGTGAAGGGGTTAGGACGAAGAATGAAAAGGAGCCGCGAATGAATGGGAACTAAAAAGAGACGATGACGCGGGTTTCCGGTAGAATTGAGCTAAAGAGGAGGGAACGAACCGGAGGGTGAGGAAGAAGTCACTGGGAGGATGAGGAGGAAGGAGTGACTATTACAAATGTCTCTTCTGTGCATTGAGGAGAGAAATACGCGTTTGAAAAGAAGGTCGCTAGAAGACTAAACACTTTGCACAATTAATATAATTAGAAAAGGATCTGGTGAAGAAGAGGGGTTGACAGAAAGTGAGGACACAAAAGACAGACTCGGAGGAAGAGAAAAGGAAATGATGGCGGAGGACCTAGCCTTCACCTGGAGATGGGAACAAAAGGAAGAGAGAGTGAGCAATAGATGGTGTTGGATAGATGAGTTAACTTTTCCTGTAGCATTGATGTAAGAAACAAACGGCAAAGAGAATGACCGTGTATTAGCCATGGGAGGAAATTACAACTTAATATAATGGCCAAAATAATTGTGATTCACAATATTATCCCGATAATCAAGAAAATATGCTTAAGGCTCTTAAAAATGGCATGTTGACATTCTGGTATCGCTTTATATTTAGTTAAAAAAAACACATCATTCTATTGTGTCACAGATAAGACACACCTTTTTGTTTTATTAGCATCCTTTTTTAAATAATTTATTCAAATACAAAGATTGTAAATCATAAGTTCTCCCTGCATAGATACAGGATAAAATGTTTTTAACTTATTTACCACGATAGCGAGCTAGTCAGCCCATCCCATCCCTACATGCTCAAATTCCGAGCTAAATATTTCATTTGGAATCGCTGCAGTGGAAAAGAGGGGCGAGGATGAGAGAGAAAGATGCAACAGATGAAGTGATTAGCTGGAGGAGTAGTGGGAGGTGCAGCAGAGGAGGAGAGCTTCCAGTGTTGTTGCGTGGTAGAGAACGAGCAGCGGACTGAAACAAGTCGCAGAATTTAGCCTTGAGTGTGGAACAAAGGTGTGAGGACAGAAGGTGATACAGGTGACTAAGTGCTTCCTGCCCTGTGTGTGCGTGGGAGCAGCGCTGAGTCACAAGTCGGACGGAGCTCAACAATGATGTGCGGCGTCTGCTGTTTCGCCGCGTCTTTGTTTTCGCCGCCCTTTCACCCCCTCAGTCATTTCCTCCTGTCTTTTGTCCTCTTCTCAGTGAAGTGGCTGATCCCGCCATTCCGCTCTCTTCTTTCTTCATCTTTCAGTCCTCACCCACTGTGCTGCGCTCTGTGAATAGTCTTTGTTAATAGCAAATCTTCCGCAGATTAATTTCAGAATGAGAGAGGGGAACGGGAGAAAGGAAGCAAGTCGAACTAAAGGGCTAAAAGGGATTTTCAGTCTCTCTCTCTCTCTCTCTCTTTCTCTCTTTTTTTTAATGCATTAATGGCTTTTTGGTGCCTGTTGAAAGTGAAAAAAATGTCATAAGCCACATTAGCATATGGTAAATTTCTCTTTCTCAGCCGAACAATTAGGAAGCCTATTTTATGAGCTGCCTTTAACTTCCTCAGATGGAGCTTCAGTTAATGCAGAAATGCCATCCGCTCCTTTCTGATTCTTTGAAGATGCCTGTAAAACACTGGTGAATCAGTTGCATCGTATGTGATATAATTGGACAGGGAGACATGTAAGCTGGTTAAAGGTGCAATAAGTAATTTTTCATATTATTCTTAAAGTTTTTGTTTAGAGATTAATGAAACACTGTTCTGAACCTAACACCCAACTCCTGTCCAGTCAAAGTCTTTAGTCCTCACACTTCAGAACTAAAGGGACAGTCCACCAATGTTGCAAATTATGTCAAACCTGCAAAAGCAGATTTTTGTTTTTTGTAATAGAAACAATTTATTATATCACATTGACACAACATAACCTTTTTAGGTTGATATGGTGACCAGACTACGATTTTGCGGGCCAAAATAATTGCAATGCTATCTTGAAATTGTCCATCTCAAATCTCTTAATATGACATTAAAACATACTGGAATCACTTCACCTTATATCTTGTTATGAAGTAAATATTTATATAGCATCACAAATATAGGTATTTTTTTTAGTAAAGAAACATCAAACAAATATCAAACAATATTAACTTAGATAATCATGAATCATACATTCCCTCTGCTAAATTAAAGCATAATACATTTTAAAATAGCAACATTGTGTGAGTCTGTTCTTACTTACGTGATAATTCATGTATTTTTAAATCGTGTTCTTTCTTCTTTCATCCATTTCTTGAGCAAATTTGTATAAAACAAGTTTAATTTTAACCTTAAAATCGTCAAAAAATTTGATTAATTTGATTTATTACATTTTCTGTATTTGGATACAAAGCACATTTAAACGAATAAACATAAACATTAATTTAATAAAATTATGAATAAAATGTATTTTCCTCTGAGTTAGTCTTGGTTATTATATGAAAGGTGACACAAGCGTGCTTTTATTCTGTGTTGTAATGAAGACAAAATAAGAGTTTTCTAGGACAAAAGTTTGCGTGTCCATTTTCAGTAGACGTTGAGAACGCTGGATTATGCAGTTCCTCCAAGTGACACTAGATGGCAACAGAAGCCTATTTTTCTCACTGATGAAACAGAAACCCGAAGCATTTCTCTCTCTTTATTTCTCTGTGTTGCTTTGTCTCTGCACCCATTATGCACTATATTCGATTTCAAGTGTGAAATGCTGGTATTGGAAAGCCAATCACAAGTGTTATTGCACAGGTTCCCTGTGTTAATCTAATCTATGCTCGTACAGCAACCTTTCATCTCTCTAATTATTTTTATTATTTCAGAATTGACTGCAGAGTGGCACAGTGATGGGAAACATTGTATTGTAATGTTAGAATTACTTTTGTCTTCGAGAAAGGCATCGCAGCCGCTGATGTTCTTTGTCTCACCTGCTTTTATAGGGTTTGTAAGAATATCAATAAATATATTCACTTGTTTTGTGTATATTTTTTTGCTGGCTGAATAACACGCCTTCTGTATATTTCTCTCGTTTTAATATTTCTAACAGAAGTGTTTAATTTATTTGGCTGGAGAGGCCGTAACGGCTGGAGAGCTGTCTCCCCCGTAAGGCCGTAAATAGGAAATGATTGAAGCATGATCGTTCTCTTGTGTTGCTCCGCCCCGTCAAATGTGTTGGTCAAGATTGCAATTCCAACACGATTACACACACATAGTGAAAGATTTATGCCGTGGCTAAGCAGGAGGCATAACATGAGCAGCACAGTAGCAGAGCGGCGGCAGCGGCGGCTCAGCCAGTGTCCACGCAGGATGCGTTCAGGCACAGGTTTGAGTGGAAATCACTTGTGTTTTGGCAGCGCTCAGAGCCCGATGCACAATCACTGTAGTCGTGAGCGTAAAACAGAAGAAAATAGACATGAAGTGTAAGAATATGCTTCTTGTATTTCTGTCTGTTCATCAGTGAAATACAGTTACAGTTTTGTTGTTTTTTGCCAAAGGGGTGCACAGAGGACACTCGAAAAAGAACAAAAGAAAGATTAAATCAGCAGAGAATATATCAAGGTTCTAACTGGATGCAGAAACGCCACGCTATGTCAATCCGAACACAAGTATTTGTGTAGCTGCTCACACCAGAAGGCATTTCTCCGTACCATTCAACTATCAATTCTGCTGATTTCAGTAAAGACAATCTCTGTCTGACTGTCTGTCTGACTGTCTGCTGGTGTGGTGCTCCTTTTCTCTTTTTAGACACAACTGACAAGTACGTGGGATATGTACATCATTAAAAACCTGAATCACAAAGGCAGCAGTCACACGAGGCTCTATCAAAAATACGGAGGATGGATTTTAAGATTTGGTGAAACAGAACAGCAGCAATTGTATTGAATCATTACGTAGTTATATAATTAGAATTGTATTTAAGTACGTCAAACATGTAAAAGCACAGACTGCCCATCTCAAGAATACAACACCACAACTACTTCATAGCAGAGCCCACCGGTCCGAACGTTACGCTGAATTGCGAGCGTTTTCATTCCCAGATGGCGCTGTGAGGCGGCAGCACCACTCCAAAGCAACGTGGCGCTGGGATCCCTCTTGTCTGTCTCATCCGTTTGTCAAGCGTCCCTGCTGGAATGAGCCAGATGTTGCCTCTGATTGGACAAACCTGCTTCACTTGTTTATACCTAAACCCGCGTAATCAGCGGAGATTCTCTGCTGATGGAGGGACAGTGTTGTCTCTCTTACACACTCAGGAAACTCATTCAGCCTTTGGTTACGGGTGTGAGAGAAACAGCTGTGTTCATGCGCACACTTGACGCAATACACACACACAGACACACACACACACACACACACACACGGGAGGGAAGCAGCTGGGGACATGCTTCATTATAGCAGTACACGCTGGTGAATAGCCTGGTGTTTTATCATGTACTACTGACTGCTTATTTAGTCAGACATATGGTAACACGTTGCTATTATGCCATTTAGAGTGGAAAACAGGTTAAATGAATTGCTTAGCTTTGCACAGGTTTGTCTTTTAAATTTCAGTGGATTTTCCATCGTTCAAGCAATTTAAAGTTTCTTACTCGGTGAATACAAAACAATTTCCGCTTTAATTTGGTGTGGATGCATGCGTTTAAATGCAGTTAATCAGAAAGCTTGTCCCAGTGTTTAGAAAAGAAAACAACAAGGACTAAAGTGTAACAACAGTAAAGGCGTAGCGGGTAAGAGTGAAGAGAACCATAGTGAAATGGAAAGGAAAGGAAGGTCGGTGACAGTGAGAAGGAGGAGAATGTTCTGCAGGAGTGGCATTGAAGGAAATGGAGGGAAAGAGGTGAGGGAAGGATTTAGTGAGGTGCAGATAAGCCCATAGTTATATATCAGTAATTGTCATCTGCAGGAGCTGACATGGTTCTGCATGCAAAGCTATTTGGCTGACCGTGTTCTCAAAAGCCAGCTTCCCTCTCTACTCAGTCAGATAGTCAGGTATAGGCCCCCGGGGCAATTCTTTGACGTCATTGGTAACATAAATACGATTTACAAAGGTGCATCGCAAGAACGGCTGCATGCGATCAAAGCATGCATGCCCCAAGAGAACAAGCTGCAGCTAAAGAAAACTTTTCACTCCAAAGGTGGAAGAGAGACCCAACGTCGTCGTGCTCTGTAAACTCTGCAAATTGGAAACAGCTTATTGCAACTGTTTTGCACAAACGCTTCAGACTCCAGAAGCATCAAGGAACAGAAAGATTTAGTCCCCAGAAAAACACGATTTATTAGGATCCACACATGGAACATGTTTTGGTTAGTATTAGTCACTTTAAATAGGTTTTATAAATGTTTCTTCATCGTCCCCATCTTAAACTAAGACACTTGTTATTTTCCTGTGCTCCGCACCGAAGCTGCGATGTATTTGCCAGTGATTATCTTAGCTGCATATGACTCCAGTGATGATATAAATCAGTTATAACCATTTAAGCTTTCGGGTCAAGTACTTTAGTAAAATTACTGATTCTCCCATTCAGGGAAAGGGTTGCAATCACATACAGTGATTCAATTAGTCTATATGTCGCATCAATCCCTTTGAATTTGAGGACCAGTATTTTTTTCAGGGATGAGTATCTTATTTTACAAGAGAAGATAATTGCATAAAATACTGAAACATGGACAAAATTGCATAATATAATTATAGAAATTATTTTCTATATTAAAAACATGGCGCAGCCTGTAAAAGAGTGGTCAGCAGAGTTGATGGCTTTTATCGGCATTAAGTAGCAACAGGAAAAAAGTCATATTTTCACATATGAGTTGAATGTTGCAGCTCAGTGAAGCGGTTAAATGCTTACTATAGTTTTTAAATTGTTATTGTGTAATACAGCTTGGTAAATAGAAAGGTGCCACTGGACTGGGAAGCTCATTATTTTTCCAAAAACAATACTCTCAACTCTTCCTGACTAAGTGGAAGGACCATGTCTAAATGTCATGATGGTGGCATCTTATTTTGGGAGTCAACATCCAGTCATCATGCATGGTGAAGTAAAAATATCAAATCCGGTTGAATGATCAATTGCAGCTGACTAGAGCTTTTTACAGGGTCCTGGTATCATTTCTTCTGGTTCAGAGTCACTGTAATGACTCACTAGGAAACCTCTATTCTCCTGCATACTTTGACCAAATGTCTGCTGAGAAAAAGGCCTTTCGTAATGCAGGCTGGATGCATTCAGGCTAGCAGGCCTTGCACTAACATCACACATTAGGCTCGTTGGAGATGAATTGCACATCATGCCGGGAAAGTAGACGAGATCCAGCGACAGCAGCAGGAGGCGGAGAAAAGCTGCGTTCCAATTATACGGTTCCCAGCAAACTTCAATGAAATTTACAGGAAGTCACAGAAATGGTTACATCCTGTTAGATGCAAACTGCAGTTTGTTGAACACACTCAGATTAATTTATATTTGTTTGCAAATATCTTTGGAAATGTGTGCGAATCTGTCATTGAATTCTATCCTTTTTTCTTTTCATGTCATGTTGTAATAACCCATTTTAATGTGCTTTATAAATAACCTTATTATTGTTAAAATTATTACTACTATCAGATACTTTTAAGCAAATTCATCCTTCTTTGCGCAACATGAGACTAATAGCCTACAATCTAATGCTAAATATTAGATTCCCACTGAAAATGTACATTTTCAAAACTAATAGCCAACCAGCGCTTTGATCAGGTGACAGCCAAGCGTTTCCCATCATGCAGTGGGTCGTGCTGTCGGTGGAGAGCAACTGTGTTGCCTGGCTCTAAAAATTGCATAGTGTGCATGCTTTAAGCAGTACACGGGCATGCACATTTAATACACTCACCTCTTTATTTACGATCGACCCCACTGAACTATAGTAGACCACATCTCATAATTATGTAGAAACAAATTAAAGCATAAGGGACAGAGTGTCACATAGAGGAAGCAAAGTAAGTAATAGATGGAGGAGGAGAGGAGGAGGAGAAGGGCCAGTGGCCCTTATTGTTCTACTCCTTCCTCTGCGTAGCTGCCTTGCTTTAATTATCAGTCAGATTATTATTGAGTGCTAATTTATTGCCTCACTGGGAGCTGTGTGTTAACTAAACGCAGCAGAGTAAATAGAGAGAGGGGGAGGAAGAGGGAGAACAGACTGCTGTTGCTGCTATCAGATGGCAACACAGCACACACATTGCCCACAGGGGAAGAGCGAGCTGTGCATTAATACGTGTCTATCTCAGGCATACAAACACTGGTGTTCGATGCCCATGTGTTGTGTTGCTGGTCCATTGGGCTGTGCTGCCCTCGGATGCTCTCTTCACATGCTCCTCCTGTAGTAGATCAGGGTGTCGGCCCTCCGTAGCTGATATCACCGTGGCTTCCACCCGGCAGACACGCTGACTAACAACTCAGCCAGCCGCCATCTGTTGTCCCCACAGCCCAACCTCAAAACCTGCCATGTACTGTAGAAGAAACAAAAAAAAACAAGATTTGATGACTGAGTTCTACGACGGCGTATTAGGGCCACTGTAGGAAAAAAACGGAGGTGGGCAATATTCAGAGAAGAAAAGTCCCAAATTTGCTACTTTTAAAACTAGCAAATTTGCTACTTTATAAAGTCGCAGATTTGCTACTTTATTACAATGCTAACTACCGGCATTTATGCCAGCTAAAATCCCATGAATGTTGCATATATCTTTCTGATTGAAACATAAAAACTAGCAAATGTGCCACTTTAAAACTAGCAAATTTGCTACTTTTTTATACAATAAAGAATCTTACCACCCTCTCTCACCTCCGTTTCCTTTTGGCATGTATTAACGTGTACATACTGTATAGCTTATATAAACAAGCTTGGATCCACTAACACCAGATGTTTGCCGTTGCTATGACACACTGCTAGCATTTACCTCATTTGCCCGACCAATAAACACCCATAAGATGACAATTTGGTCCGTATAAAATTAACCAACAATAACCATCAACAGCACATCAACCTAAAGACCTTAGCAAGGTGTTGTCACACTTTGTGATGTATTAATTATATCATTCATCGGATTTTAGCTAGCATAAATGCCGGTAGTTAGCATTGTAATAAAGTCGCAAGTTTCTCGGAATATTGCTCATCTCTCTTGGCTCCGTTTTTTTCTCCCCCCCTACAGTGACCCTTATATGCCGTTGTAGAGGTCAGACATTAATTGATGCAATTTGAGGACTTGTCATACTAGCGTGTCTATGATACCTGAGTTTTTGTACCAATTTGAAAAAATAAATATTTCTCTGAGGAAAAAGATGAGTTTTTCTGCAAACCCTATATTTTTAACAAAAGAAACACAAACTCTCAGCCTAACGCAAAAGCCATATGACAAGCTTTGCTAGAATTTGTCCTAAATTGGCTAATTTAAATTTTAAATAAGAACTATCTGACCAAAGAAGACAAAAACAAAATTATTTAACAGAGCAGATCATGTTTAGACTAGACTAATTGGACTTAACGGGTAATTCAGTCAGTGTAGCACATCAATGCTCACCCCGTGTCTTCAGTACTACTGGGACATTTCATTCATCTGGCTCAACAGCAGGTTATGCTGCAGTTCCAAAAGAAGACTTTTCATTGAAACCTTACACTCTTCAGACGATGTATAGAGCGACCTGCTGCTCTGTTAAATAAATACCTGCTGGCAGAGGATGGCAATATCCAAAGTGATTTTCAGTGATTTGGGAGCATTTTGTGATGTCAAAAATAATGAAATTCACTTTTTAATGTTTTTTTTTTTTTTTAATGGAGTCGGCGAAAGATTTTTGACAGTTGAGTTAGCTTCAGACATTATATTGGAGCTCCTTTATTCAATGTGTTCCAGCGCTGAAAGTATGAGGAGTTTTTTGGCCACCAATTACGTCTATCTCAACAGGAGACCTCTTTTCTAAAAGCTGTGAAAATATTTAAAGGTCCCCTATTATACTGATTTTCATCAATTCCACACAGCTGTCAGAGGTCCAACAACACTTGATTCGATATGGATTGCCCAAAACCCATCCATGGTCCTGAATTTCAGCTGTCTAAAAGTTGCTCAAATGAGCTCTGCTGAGAACAGGCTGATTCTGTGTCTGCGCCAGCTTCGTCCTGACCCTCGTTACTGAAGCAGTCCGATGTGAAGTAGCTATCACACATATACAAGCTAACACGAGCCATAGGCGGCACATTGTCATTAAAAATGAAACACAACCACTGTCTCTTCTGTTCTTCTGTAGCTGGGACAGAATACAACAGAGCAATTAGCATGTCTAACTCTGAGCGACGACATCGTGAAACACCGCTATTTCACTGCTATCTCACTGCTATCTCACCGCAGGACACACCGAACTTCACCTCAGTGATGAACGCCTCCTCTTGGATATAAAAAATCACGTTGGTTACTTTGCTGAGTAACTAATTACTATTACAATGTGCTAACTGGGTTACTAACTCAATTACTTTTTAGGAGAAGTAATTTGTAACTGTAACTAATTACTTTTGAAAGTAAGATGACCAACACTGTTGTTCAACTGCTTAGTATGTTTGTGAGAAACGTCACGCCCCTACCTGATACCAGGAGTTGTACTGCTGAGAAATAGTGATACAAATTCATTTTAAGCACTTGTTCTTCAACCCTTCTTCCTTAAGCTTATTAGCTTTGTTTGAGGTCCAAGAAGCGGCTGGTCAGATATTCTCCAAATATGCTAAGTGACATTAATCCTTTACAGAAGAAAAGGCAAGATTTGAATGAGGTGTTCATTGAGCAGAGATTCTGTGGGGGAAGAGTAACTCCCTTTGGACATGGACTTCAGGCTTTGACACTCTGGAGTGCTTTTACATGCATAAAAAAACAATATAACACATGAAAAGAATGACAAAATGTAGAGAAGCATAATAGGTCCACTTTAAATGTGAATATTAAAGTTATATTCATACATAGTTTGCTTAAGAAACTATATTTCTGGCGTTGGAGCTTTGATCATTTCATAAACTAATAACCTGACATTGTATTCATATTATTCAACTTCACGAAATGTCTTACCTCAAGTCATATCAGCAACCGCATTACCTATCTTAATGTTATTCAGATTTCTGATTACTTTGACATGCATCTCCTGAACCCTCAACATCCCAGACACGTAGCTGAACCAATATTTATGTGAATTCTATTTTTGTGTAAAACTTTTCGATATGCTTTACAGCAGCATTACGAATCCATAACCTGCATCACAGCTTTCCTGATGGGTCTTTTGTAAACGTGTCCTTTTATATTGTCATAATTTCATAATGCGTTGAGGCCAGGAGGTTTGGACAGGAGTGGTAGCGTATGTAACATATCAGCCATCATGGAACTACTGTTAGAGCTTTTAGATTGGTTATCCTTTTGTCACTTATTGAAAACAAACCTGCCTAAACCTCTCTGTTAGATTTCAGTTTTGCTATGAAATGCATCTTGTGTTCTTACTTGCTCACTCAGTCTTCCTGTGTTTTAGTTTTGTCTCACTTTGTCATCTTTTGTTCTCATAGTTGTCTCTCCTCGGCTCATCTCAGCCCCCCCTCTTTTACTCTTGCACACTTTGTCTGTCGTTTTTCTGCACATGTTTTTCCTCCCTGTTTGTAGCCTCTAAATAGATGCTTCACACCTCTAGCTGTGTACTGAATTGATTCATATGCAGAAGGCGCCTGGAGCAGGAAGACGGTGTGATAATATGTTTGTAAGCTAATCTCCTGTATAGCTCGTGGCTAGCAGCTGCCTTATTCAATTATGCGCCTTCTTAATAACTGAAGATTTTTTTCTGCACTTGTTTACATTTGTTACATATTTGGTCTTCCTCTTGTCTCTCCCGTTTTATGTCTTTCCTTCTCATTTCTTCTTCCCAGCCAGATCATTTATCTCTCTTTATTGTTTTCATTTAAGTCATTCAGGACATTTTTAAGAGCAATTTAAAACAGCTGGATGGATTTTAATATCCCGCATGACAAATGGAAAAAATGTTTAAGCATGAAAGAACGTAAAGAACATTATTATGGATGTGACATCTGAACAAGATACTATTCCAATTGTTTATTTATTATGATCATAAATGTGCCTTTAAAGCTACATTTATTTATTTACTTACCTTTTTATTCTTTGTATAAAACATCCATCTTTAATCAAGTTCAGCATACAATTAAACACCTTTTTGGTGGCAATAGTACCTATATTTTATGTATGTCTTAAAGCACAGTGCTTAAAATATAACTTATTTTACACTCCTTTGTGATGAAGCATCCCATCAAATTGAATTTGTTTTGAATGCCGGCTCATTTGGCCAATAAGCTGATGGCGATAATGGGGAATCCTGAGAGGACTGGGGTGTTTTTTTAAGGCTTGTTCTGGAAGCAATGAACATTTTCTTGTTCTAACTAATGCTACTAATGCCATCCCATTAGCAGGTGGAAATACAAAAGCCTCATTAAGAGAGCTCTGCTTTTGAATGCAGGATTAGTTTAAGCATGGAGCATCAGTACTTTTTCCTCACCACCCTGATGAGAATGTGATCGTCGTGTATCAAAAACCATCAAGGACCCAAAAGTTGGAAATGAATGCTTGCAGGGATTGATGGTTTTTATTTACTTCTTGCTTTCTATCATAATCATTTTATTCTGAAATATTTGAGAGGTTTGGCTTCTTTTATTATATGAAACAAGGATAAGAGTCTAAAGCCTTGCTAGCAGCTCTGATAAGCTCTGTGAGGCTCTGCTCTAGCTGGTGGTGCTTTGAAAAATGCTAACATCATTATGCTAACATGCTCACATGTATGCACAGACAATTAAAAGGTAATGACGTAAAGGCAAGTAAAATTATGCTGTGAACTGCACCATTTATATAGAACCTCCTTACAAAGAATCCCGGCTTTGCTGAACAAGAGTGACGTCACACGCCCAGACGAGGGCGGCCCATGTGATGTATAAATGTCTGAAATCCAATTAGCTCGAGTGCATACAAACAACAATGAAAGGTGAGCTTTTGCTCATCTCGCATATTTACAATGGCGTCCTTGCCAGCAATTACCGGCTTTTTATCTCCTTCGGATCTACGCTTTGAGCTCGTCAAATCCACTGTGGCGCGTCACCCTGGTAACACGTCTTCACCACGTCGCGGCTTCTCGACCTCACTGGCTCGCCTCGTCTCGCCTATGATGTGGCTCTGCGACTACCACCGTTGCCGTCTCAGAGGCGTGACATTCTGTCACCCCTTTCCGTCTAGCGTTAACACTGACAACGGGGCAGGAAAAAGGCTCCTGATAACGCCTAGTTGCTGTTGCTAACCACATACCATGCTTGCTATCTTAGTTTAGCGTGTTAGCATTCTAACATTTGACAATTAGCACTCAACCCAAAGTACTGCAGAGCCTGAAGGTCCGATTTTTGGTCGTTACCAAAGTATTAGGCAAGTTAAAACTTTAACTTGATGATGTGTGCGAGAGGAAAAGTTTCATTCATTCATTCTCTGGGGACCATTGATGTGATGAGAGCAGAACCATGATCATCTTATTTAGGATTATTGGATTGTTTTTCATTCAAAAATATGCTCACTGTCTGTTATTTGTCTATGTTTTCATGCTATTTCAAGAGATGTAAGCACATTTTGATGATTATCTGGATAGTATCATGATTCAAAATTATATTGACCAGGATGATCGTGACATTAAACTTTCATATCGTCCCAGGCCTAGTTGGAACCTTGGTCTATTCAGCATCTGGCAGCAAAAGCGAGCTGCAGTCAGTGAGCCGCAGCCTGTAAAGGCCCACGCTGCGAAGACAAGTCCACGAAGCCCTGAAGCTCCGCCCTTGCTGCTCCACAGAGCCCTGTTTGCTAATTTATTCAAAATGTATTAATATTGAATGTGGTTCGTGTCCAAATTGCACCAAATTTGATAAAGCGCTGCATCTGGTCCCCAGCAGAACCCACACCAAGTGTGAAACAGACAGACAGACAGACAGACAGACAGACAGACAGACAGACAGACAGACAGAGTGAGCTTGAAAGTTAGAGGACTGCATTTGTCTCTCATTTTTCTTCTTGCAGTGCTAATGGAAAGCAGAATTACAGTTGGACTCACTGACATTACATCACACATTAGTACAGACAGAAAAGACTGAATAAATGAATAACCACAGTTTTCTGACCGAGACGGACCAAACACACATCGGAGTTTGGGCTTGTGAGCCTCTGCTGTGCGCTGCTTGTGTGTGGTGTGTAAAGCCACGCCTGGCTGCTCGTTATCTACCATGAACTCACTGGAGGGACACCAGACGAGTCATCTGATTCACTCGCCGTTTCATCTCTGACTGCAAATTAAAACGGTACTAACGCAGATAGGGAGGAGAGTTCTGTTTTTAAAATTAAAACCATTTTCGGTTCCTGCTTAATCCCTGCCGGACGGATTCTCGTCTAACGTACAACGTCCTCACCTGCATTAACATGCACCAGCTGCAGCTTTCACCTGGCAGTGGGAGTATCTCTCACATCAGAAGCCATCTTGCTCTTTGTATCTCCTTAGTTAAGGTCTGTTTATGAAACACAGACGATCGGCTCTGATTTGATTTGGCGTTCTTATAATTATGATGAATCCCCGCCACACACACTCTCTCTCTCTCTCTCTCTCTCTCTCTCTATCTCTGTGTGTGTGTGTGTGTGTGTGTGTGTGTGTGTGTGGTTTCTCTGTACTCTTCTGCTTTTCAGTGCCGCAATGCTAGTTAGTCGGGCACAAAAGTGCTTTAAAAATATTGACTGGCATTAATTTGCAGGATGCAGCAGATGTGTGAGATTTACTACATTAGGGTCGTTCACATAGTCTGAGAGACTGTCAATCTCAGACATACTTTGCAGTTATTATTAAAACTTTCTACATGTTGACTTTCCCAACATGAGAAACGCACCCATCTGGTGTCAGTTGTGTCTGTAGTTACATGGAGTTTTTCTCATTTTGATACATTTTGATGCGCTGGCACAATTTAACGAGGTTCTGGTTTGAGGAAAGCACTCCTGATGTGCTACGATGCTGGTGTTTGTGCTGCCATAGTAACAAGAGGAGCTTTGTTTGTGCAGGCTAAATGCCATGCCATTCAGTTTATAATGCAGAATGGCTGCACTTTCATGTTTTGCTCATTCCAATTAGCTGTTGACAGTCAATCAACAGCCATGTTTGACCAGAGAGGACCGAGTCAGAACAGCTATTAACCTATGATCTTATTACATATCGACAGTGCAGAGCAGAAGAAAGTGCGAGTATGTTTGAAATGAAGCAAAGCAAAGCAAAGCAATCATTGCAGTTGTTTATCTCATTGTGTTGTGTTGGAAAAGGCTGAAGTTGAGTGCAAATGGTATGGAGACAAATGTTTCTGTTGCTTCCTGCCTCACAGTCAAGATTTGACGTTCATAAAAATGTTAGTTTAATCATGCCCACCCAGCTCTAGCTCACTATGGTAGATGACTGAAAAGTAGAGCATATTATTTATAGTATTTTTAACCCTTTTATTATGCAGGGAGATATGGTTTATCTTCTAATTTGTTTTTCACAAATCCATGATGCAATAAAAATAATTATTTCTTAACTAAAAGATAAAGTGATACCAGTGTTTTAAGCCTATTTTTTTATTATCTCAGTAAGATACAATAATTTACTGTAATGCTACCTTTTACATGAAGAAAAGACAATACTTTTGCCACATTACAATATACCATATCTAGGCCAATATCTAGTTTTCTTTATCGATATATCTATATAGCCCTAACCCAAACTGTGCCTGGTGTTTTCTTACTGTTTGTGCTTCTGTCTCCTTTCTCCTTGGTCTTTCTTTTTTTATCCTTCTTTGTGTCTCTTCCTTTTCTTCCCTTTCTGCTATTTCCCAACCTCGCTAGTCTTCAGATGAGATACCTGCGATGGTAAGCTTCGTCATAACCTTCAAACTTCCTGCTCTTTGTCAATTACATCCATCTGTCCATCCTGCTGCTCTTTTTTCACCACTCTCCGTTTGCTTATAGGTCACTTAATAAAAGTTAGAACACAATACAATACAATTATTACGAATTATTTAAAAAATTAAATCCCCAAATTCTTTCTTTCCACTCCTCTTCATCTTCATTCCTCCTGCTTTAATGCCCTTTTCTGCCCCGTTGTCATTCCATATCCCTAAATCACTCTTTCTTATTCTTTCCTCAATCGGTCTTCATCCTGCATTTGTGTTTCCAGTGTTTCCGTTTTGGGTCGCCGCTGCAAAATGATTGCAGCTGCAACTTTGGGATTTTATGAAATGTCATAAAATCGCAATTACTGTACATGACTCTGTGAGGGCTTTTAATTTGACATGATAGTGAAGATACATCAGCAGAGGACAGGCAGGGAGAGAGACGAGTAAGGAAGAAGAAGAGTGTTAACCTACCCCTGCTGCTGAAATAAAAATGTGAGGAAACACTGCGTTTCCCTACATTACTGTTCAACCTGTATTGAGCCAGTAGTTTTTAAATCACTGCAATGTTCAGCATTTTAAGTTGCACAAGCTTCCAAAAGAAATCAGAATACTGCAGAATACTGCAGAATACTGAAAGCTGTGAGGCAAGGAGGGGCTGAACAAATCAATTCACGCATGCAGCTCTACTGCAAATCCCAATCTAACCGTTTTAATTGTTCTAGAGAGTAAAGTGAGGAGAATAGATATATACAGTATATGTGTGTCTCTTACTACCGGACTACCATCCTTTCATGAAATGCAGCTGGTCTCAAGAAATGTAACAGCTACCTCATTAAGGCTGAAAACATAAACCAGCACAAAAATGAAAATGACCAACATAAACCATAATGTTGTGATCAGACACATAACAAAAAATATTTTGCATTATTGAACATAAAATGGCACACTTTACACAACACTCAGTCTAGCACTGCATGATGGCAAATGGTCCGTTGCCACATATATGCGGCTACAGCGGTGCTATAGTTCAAGACGAGCACATCCAGTGAGCTCAGCTGGTTGAGTATCGATCTTTTGAGACTGCAGCCGAACACTAAGCTAAATTACACAGTAAAGACCCTCGCATAAGGCCGCCATTGTATACATCAACATGCTGTATATGATGCAGATAAAACATTTAATCACAAAGCTCTTTTCTTCATTTAAAATGAAACATTAAGAGCTAGCAGGGATATGTTTTGCCAACCTGTTCAAACAAAAGACCACAAACTGTATTTGTTTATTTCACAAAGGTTCTTGAGTGGCACGCTTTTACTCGCCTAAATCAAACTGGCAATCCTCTTTGGATGGTTTTACCAGGCCAACAGAAGAAAACAGGGATGAAGCTCAAACAACTAAAGCTGGTCATAACATACCGTTAGCGTAAACCGGTGAAATTGTTGCATAATCAGGGAGCATCCAGTGTTTCTGTGAGTAGTCGCATTGAAGTTATTGTTTAAAGAAAACCTTTCAATCTGAAGATGGAACATGAAAACCACCTTTGGGATTAGCTGCCCCTGACACTTCACACTTCGCAACCACATGTTTTCATCCTCGGGCGACTTATCATATGACCACTAATGGGTGTCTCGACCCCCAGATTGGGAATCACTTTCATATTGCAGAATTTTATCACAAATCTTGACGTGAATCTAATATTTGAAAAACAAACAACAAAAAGCCTTCAGCATTACTACTGTAGACTTCATCAGACTACTTTACAGTAAGAAAAAGTAGTACAGTGTTTAATCCCTCTCTCTCTCTCTCGCTCTGTGTGTGTGTGTGTGTGTGTGTGTGTGTGTGTGTGTGTGTGTGTGTGTGTGTGTGTGTGTGTGTGTGTGCGCCCTCTTGCAGGCTCAGGAGCTACAGAAGAAAGATTTACAGCTGAAAGCACTGGATGCCTTCTACAAGGAGCAGCTGGCACAGCTGGAGAAAAGGGTACAACATTTACACACACACGCAGACACACACACACACACACACACACAGATGCTGACGCTGACAAAGAAAGAAGCTTTCACAGATTACCAAAGTTGCACATACTACATACACAACATAGAGATGCATACACACACAATGTCTATAGACTGGGACAGACTTAACTTTGCGAAACCCAAATATCTAAAAAGCTTCAGACACACAGGCAAACACACACACACACACAGTAAACATGCAACACTCATCCACATGATTTGTGCATGTTCACTAAGCTGCAGCGCTAAAGACACAAAGTGGTCGGGCATAAATGGTCTGTGTTTTAACATGAATCGCAGCGGTCTTGAGTCTGGTCCAACACACCTGCTGGAAAACGCAGCTATTCACAAGAATCACTGTGTGACGTAAAAATGAGGTACGTATCCGTAGTCAAGGTATTACCGACAGTAGATGCAGGTTGACACGCCCCCTGCTTTGGAGAAACAGACGGGGTACCAGCACAACAATGCATTGCTGTGACCGGGGGTAACGGTAAATCATATTTACACACAAAAACTCAATATCAGTTAAAGTGTCTGCTATTTTAGAATATTTTCATGGAATCCAGTAATCTTTGATTTTGGCCGTCGCCATCTGGCATTTTTGCTACAAGTGAATAATAGTGACCATATTTGGATTGCAGAGGGTGAATCTGACGAACACAAGTGGCAGAGTGGCTTCTGTTTAACGTTAGCTTCAATAATTGGAGTCGTATATGAACAGGGGTAGTGTTGCCGTAGCAGCGACCCCGTGGTAGCGAGAGCCATGGTAACAAAGCTGTGGTAGCAACGCATGCCCTAAGCATTCCCTGCTTTATGGTCTGTTTGACTCTAATTGGACCATCACTTACTAAATGAATATCATGCTGTATTTGAAGAAGACTTGAAACTCGAGATTGAGACCATAAACTCATGTTTACTTTGTTTACTGAGATAACAAATCAAGTGAGAAGTATGGTCAATTTCTAGACTTCCATGCAATCAGACTTCTTTTTGCAACCAGAGGAGTCGCCCTCTGATGGCCAGCAGAGAGAATGAAAGTTTAAGGCACTTCAGCTTGGCTTCATGTTTCAGACCTGGAGGTTGCCGCTGCTCAGAACAAGGGAGTTGCTGGTCTACTGCTGCCTCGCTCGGTTAACATGGGGGATGATTACCAGGCTTGTGTCCTCTTTTTGGTTTTCTTCATGCACTCTTTGTGTATAACAGAGTTACAGCTGCCACAGCTCTATAGATAGAAAGTACCCTGCACACAAAAATCTGCCGGGACAACAGTGTACAAGGTGTGTCTGTAAATGTGATTCAAATGGAACACAGGTTTTAGCCTGCCTGAGCATCTCCACAGAGCCCTTACAAGCCCTTTCATCCCCTTTCATCTGTCCATCTGTCTGACATTTACCAGGCAGAGAAGGTGTAGAAGCCGCTGGTCTCGAGTTAAGTCCCAGCCTCACCAGGGGCCACACAAGATGGGCCTTTACATGGGCTCCTTGGGGTAACGGTCCCCTCGTTCTCAGAAGGAGAAGACCTTTACGGCACATTATGTGTAAAAATATCAGTATTATGTTGTGTTTACTGTGGCTAATTAAAGTCTGTCCTGCAAAGGGATTGGTGGGAGCGGATGGAGTCGCACAGAGTCCCGGTCGCCTCCTGTGGTTCATCCATTTGCGGCTGAGGGAGACTTAATACTCAGGAGCTGACATTCTCAACTAGTGTCCACAGCATTGTTGTTTCTCCGGTGTCGGTAAACCGAATGCAGCCAAGTGAGGAAGTGATGTCTCAACGCTCTCATCGCTCACTCAACCTCTAATCATTGGTTTATTCCTGTGTGCTTTGAAAAACTGACATATTGTGTGCATATGTGTGTGTTTGTGCATGCCAGTATGCATAGTGTCTGCCATAAGCTAACATAAGTGGATAGAGGTCTTGGTGGCCAGTGACTCAAGCAATAGTTTTTCCCCTTTGTGGTCAATTGTGAAGTTGGAGCTTTTTAAAACTCGGCCTGTGTGTGCTGCTGCTAAAGAAAAGAACAGAAATTGGTCTGGATTTTTTCCTCTGTACTTCCTTTCTTTCGTCCTTCCTCCCAACATAATTATGTGGCTCTCTATATTAAATGACAGACAAACGCACACAGGCTTACATCACCATAACACAGAGTCTGTATTCTAATTATCACGCAGTCGGCATAAATAAGCATGCATTTCCTTGATGCGTAGTCTCCACACACATTTGACACACACACACACACACACACACACACACACACACACCGAGACACACAGGTCTTGGTGTCAGATGCCTTGCTATTTGTGTTAGTCTCATTAGTAACAGGTTGGGTTTGCAGAGGGAGTAGAAGACTGGCAGGCTGACATACGGGTGGCACAAGCTGTGTTTGCTGTTGGGCTTAGGATGTTTGTAGACAGACCTCCATGTGCTGGGGTGTGTGTGTGTGTGTGTGTGTGTGTGTGTGTGTGTGTGTGTGTGTGTGTGTGTGTGTGTGTGTGAGACAGACAGAGAGATGTGCGTTTTGCATGCGAGTACTGTATATTCAGGTGCACGTATACTGTATATGTAAATGGGGGGATTTATGTGTCTATCTGCAGGCTCAGTGTGTTTGCGGATGCCACACGATGCCTTGATTTTAGTCTGACTGCTCCAAGTGTTCCCGAAGCTTGAGGTTTAGCTTTCTCAAACTGCTCAGCTGAACTGAGCCAAAGTCAAACTGAGCCAGGCTTACTGCATTAACGTATGTGCTGGTTTGGGGCATAACAATAACTCATTACAAATTTGATTGCATTGGGGGAAAAAGAAAGGTTTATAATTTTAGGTGACGTCTAGGGCTGCATAATATATTGTTTCAGCATCAACATTGAGATGTGCAGTATCACATTGCAGGATGTGTCATGTCAAATAAAGAAAATGAACATGCACGTCATGTAGTTTTCCCATTGATAACCTAGACTGTGGTGTAGTGTGCATTCCCTCCATGGCGGCACGCACCACCTTTAAGGCAGGGTGATCATTGAATGTGATTACTTATTCTGTTTATATTTTAGTGGAATCGTTAAGTATTTAAATCCTATGGAGCCGATCACAGCTGATATTGGGCGAATGGTTGTTTTACTTTTGTAATTATTACTTATCTAGAAAGCTTTCAGCTGTTGGTAATTCAACATATTTATTGGTAATGTTTTTGGAACGCCCTCTAGTGGACAGGAAGTAAAACAACTACATTGCCGATAAAGGCATTGGCAACGTATAAGCCTGTGTAGTTTAGTTCATATTAATAATAGGCTGAATTTGAGCATTAAATATTAAAATAAAATTTGAATATTGGAAAAAAATATGGGATAATTATGGACGGCAATTGACAGCTCTACAAGTGAACTATTCACATGGGTGTTGGATGGGCCCCCTGAGACCCCCCTGCCACCATGTGAGTCATTATGGTCACATGAGTTTGAGTGTGGATTCAAGATTAAAAGGGTTTATTGTCATATGCACAGTAAAGAGACGTGTTTCCCTGTACAATGAAATTCTTTGTTTGTTGTGTGGAACAATGGAACATCTATGTAGATAAATGGATAAATAGTACAAAACAAAGTAGTTTAAAAGGCAGCATGTCAGACATAAGTAAAACAACAATAAAACAGTGAAAAATGAGTTTGAGTGGCTGTTGATTTGCCTGGGGAGTGATTTGAGGACCACATACAGTACAGTCCTGAGATCAGTCAGTCACTATTTCCAGTACTTACAAGATGTCAAAACAGGAGAAGCAATAGTAAAACTTATTTGATGTGGGCCTACTTTCCTTAATTTCATATGCACCTTTTTACTATCTCCCTAATTCTTCCTTTGTCTTTCCCTCGCAGGCAGCAAGACAGTCTCTCATAGTAAGGAATAGTTTTAAGCTGGTGGACAGGTTGCTTGATACGCTGTCAGCAGGGGCCTCCATGTAGTGCACCAAAATATCTGCACACTAAACACACACACACACACACACACACACACACACACACACACACTGATGTTGCTTTACTCAAATAGCAGTAGCAGTTTTTTCAGGCAGAGCACTTTCAAGAGCATGCACGCACACACATTTACTATATACTCAAATGAGCCCGCATATATTCATAAATTAACATGTACACACACAATGACCGCAAACTGTAAGTGTATGTGTGTTCCTGACATGATTGAACCAGGTTGGCTGTCTGATCAGAACTCACTTTTTTTTTAAATACCCCATTGAAAACTACTTTTCTGCTGTGTTGCACTTTCTTATGGAAATGGATGAATACACCCTGGGCCCTCTGTAGACCGAGTGGAAGTTTAACGCTTTCATCCTGTGAAAAGCTATCTGCTCAATATGCTGCAGCAAGTTTTTCGAATCTGCTTATTAGTTTAGCTTGTTAGCAATATTTCCACTGAGGCTGCACCCATCTGGAGGAGAAGATATGAGTTTCATAATAACTTAACAGGACTAAACATTGCAGAGCTTTGGCCTCCATTCCAGGTGCTTCATTATTTTTGCCTTAGGAACAAAAAAGTGCTTGTTTACCTGCCTCAAGGCGGTAAACACTCATTGCGATCATTTAAATACACTTGATTGGACTTCTAAAGTTGTGGATGTGTTGTTGATATACTTTCAATTTGCCACTAACACACATTACGTTTTGGCCGCATAATTTATTCTGCATTGTAGCTGGCTTAGAACTTTTACGCGTTGAGAAGTTTCAGGTTGGTAGGCTTTACCACATATGGGCACATTCTGGGTGAAGGTGCTTAATACTAGATTGAGAGTATTTCTACTGCCTCTCAACATGGTGATGGCAGAGCCGGTGGTTCACAGCAAACAGTGCAAAAAGCACTAACAGTAAAAACTACAACAAAAGTACTGACAGAATGGAGAGTGAGTGCTATCCTTTCCCTTAAACTGTAACCGTGCAGAGCGGCGGCCATGAGCTCGCCAGTGCACGCTCACATGCAATCTGCCCAGTGTTCTTTATTTCTGTGTTTTAGATTTCTGCAAGAATTGCTTTTTTCAGTGACTGGATGGAAAGCACTTCTATTCTGTCCCCTATTGTCAATCTATCTAGGGAAGCCAACCCATCCTTTGTTGCCCCCGGTCTCTAGTCTGTGTTTGCAAAGGTTCACAAGTTATTTTACAGCTCACAACATAATAATAATTTAATTTAATACAGTCTTTGGGCTCATTGGATCCACAAGAATGTCAGCTGTCCAGTCAGCCCCAATTCATGCAATCCCAAGACTTTTTAGGGACCCCAGTATGCAGACGTATTAAAAAACATACTTTTAGAAGAATACTGCTTCAGTCTGGATGGGATCAGCATAAAGTGGGGGTGTCTGTAAAGGGGACACTCATGTCTACCCATAGAATGGATGGTGACCATGTCATGTACCTACATGCACCTATTTGTACCAATGTATTCATTAGGTCGTCGAGTTTCATATGATGCCAGTGTCTTCACTCTAGCTTTAACACTGAGCCTGCTTCAGCATCTCAAAGATGTTAATACTAGCAGGAATTGCTGGCAATCCTGCAGATCTCAGAGGGGTTAAAGGTTCATTTTACCTCTGGTGGATGTTTGGTAACCTGTTCAACAAGCCAAGGTACAACACAGAGGGAAGAAGGAGCTATTGTCGAGAAACCTAACTTGATTTGCATTTCAAACTTCTCTAACAGTGTACGTAAATATGCCAGTAAACTAATTGTCATTTGATAATCAGTCGATTAACATGTTAAAGTCCTGCTTTTTTTTCCAACTATCATTCCTTTCCTCTGCAGTCACCAATGCTTTTATCCTCCTCCAGAAACCTTGAAGCCAGGTACAAAGAGAAGCAACCACATAACACCAATCATCGCTGCCCTTTACTGGTTTGCTATGAGTTTAAAAATGTAAGATCTTACTGCTTGTTTTATTATTGTTATTGGATACCGATCTCATATCTTTATGCTCAACATAAAGCTACAGCCAGGAGATGCTTACCTTAGTCCAAAGAACTGATGAGGGATAATGGCTAGTCTGGCCAAAAGCAAAAACTTCTGCAAATGTAAAACCCGGCTGTATAGTGTCTGAATTCACGTCATCACCTTGTAAAGAGATTCCAACAAAGATGCGACTACAAGTAGTCATTTATGTGTCCATGGGTGCTCTATGTCCCAGCTAATGTTAACAGAGTTCTAAGTCAGAATGATTAGCTGACTTAATGTTCCATTAGTGACTTCTGTGACCCCTCAAGGGCTACAGTACATGGAAAACTATGCAGCGAGTAAGACACCAAAGAACAATGCTTAAATGAATGGAAATGTGTACATTTAAACACATAGGACTTTGACATAAAGCCCAGTCTCTCAATGCTCACACACTTAATAGCGTGACACCATCGAAAATTCTCTAGCATTGTCAAGTGAATGCTGCTGCCACTTTCAGGTCAGACCAAAAGGTTAGATGAGGTGGGAGTGTGAGTGGGTTTAAAAGACTGCTCTGTATACAGTTGGATCACAGAGTGCCCCTGTCTGTCTGCCTGCCTGTCTTCCTCTATATCCTGATTTGTAGCTGGCAAGTTGTGTTTCCAGTTCAGCATTAGCTTTAACGCAATTACATTGCTGTAATGAGCCAACAGCAATAGAAATAAACGGGCAAAAATAAATCTCCCTAATTACTTCCGAGCTTGCCATCAACTCCAAGCAACAGATTTAAGAAATGTAATCCCATAGTTGCAGGGTAGTTGTTAACATGTGTAGACAGCTGGGGAGAATGACTGCAATCATCATCAGCACAGGGGAGCAGGAATCTCTTCGGCTGTTGATGGCTGATGACTGTGAAGTGCAGCTGCGTCTACCTTTTCACAGCCATGCAGGCTTGTTGCAGTTCTGTTCATATGTAGTCCATGTCCATGTTTAGAAATAATGAGCAGTGGTTTCTATATCTTAGAGAGTTGCATCATTGCTTTTACCTTTCCCCTATACCTTAGGTATGACTTTTTCTGCTCTTAGGCATCCAGAGAGTGAGACAAGTCTACAGGAAGGAGAGTGAGTGAACATAATGGGCAGTAGGAGGCAGTAGGAAATAGGGAAGTGGCCATTAAAGAGGCTGCTTTGGCCTAATAGTTGGAGTCAAAGCCTCTACAACTAGGAGAAGTAATAGTAGTATTTATTGATTTGGATGTCCACATTCGAAATCCTGACCTGCAGCATCTACTGGAAAAATATCCAGTTCCCACTTTTTTTTGTTTTTGTCAAACTCAAGAACAGAAAAAATATTATTAAAACATATTGTCTTCAGTAATTCCCCCTGTGAAGTGTGGGTCTTAAAATAAATGTGGATAAAAGGAAACGCGAGTTAAGACATCAGATCAGTTCCGTTACCTTGGGAGTATAGTGTCTGGAGGAACAGAAGAAGATGTGATGGCCTAGAAGAGAAATGCACAACAAATGTTTTCCAGCCTAAACAAAGTCTGGAGCTCTAGAACCATTTCCTTCAAGACAAAGCTAAGAATTTTTAACTCCAGCATCAAAACTGTCCTTCTCTACGGATATGAAATGTGGAAAATAAACAAGGGTGTCCTGACCAAACTTCAACCGCTCATCAACAAGAAGCTAAGACATCCATGCGGCATCTGGTGGCCAAAGAAAATTACCAACGAGGTGCTGTGGAGAAGAACAGAGCAGGAAGAACTGGAAACAACCATCAAAAGAAGAAAATAGAAGTGGATTGGACATACACCGAGAATGTCAGTGTTAAACAGCACAAGGCATGCACTTGACTGGAACTCCCAAGGTGTGAGACGCAGAGGAAGGCCCAAAGACTCGTGGTGAATAACCACCCATGACGAACTTCAGAAAATCAACCCCACCTGGAGAGAAGCCACGATGAAAAGCCAATATCGTGTTGTCAGGAGGCAGACCGTAGAAGCCCTATGCTCCGTTCAGAGTGAATAGAAATGAGGAAGGAAGAAATTCCCCCTCGACTTTGAGCTGAAAGAATTGTGTCCCTTCAGGGAAGATTAGTGTTTTTTGTTTCGGATTAATTCCAAAATATCTTTTCCTGCATTATATGGAGATTAAAAAAAAGATTCCACTAATCTCAGTTCTTGAATAATTGTGTTCCTTAATGATGAATCTCAAATTGTTGTCCACACGTTTTCATTAAATCAGCCTAGATTACTTTCATTTTTTCTCTGAACCCTTACAGTAAATCTTTCCCTTACAGTCAATAGTAAAAATACATTCTTTCAAATCAAAACTTTCAAATAAAACAGTTTATCGTCCAGCTGCCTCCGTTACTGCCAGCCAACCAGAATAAAGAACTCCCCATTGTGAGAGTGCAGCTATGGGATATATGGGCAGGTAGGAATGTGGACAATCCTGTGCTAAGAAGCAAAACGTATATGAACCTATTCATCCATAAAATCATAGCATTTACAGGATGTTCTCGGCAAGCAACATTTCCCTTCCTCGTTCACTGTCACTCATTTTCCATTTTTTATCTCTTCATGGCTTTTTTTTTGGCAGGATGTTCACAAATACACCAGGGGATGGATGTTTTACAGCACATAAACGGTTATTTAAGAAGACAGGATGTGTGATCAGTGAAATGCTTGTCAAAAGCAGAAAAAAATACTTGTCATTTTGATAAATTACTTTCATTGCAATCCATTTTTTATTCACATCGGCGTTATCATTTTTTTTTTTTTTTTTCAGAGCGTTAAACGAGTATTTGATTTGTTTCGACGCGAGCACTATAAACTAAATCATTGATTACCTTTCTCGCATGTAATGATGGTGAATAAGGTATCACCGGCGCAGGTAGACACACTGAATTAATGATGACAGACATTGTAACGCCACAGCGTAGCCGCAGATGCGTGTAAGGGTTACTCTTAATGACAGCTTCTCCGGCATTATAGTAGAACCTTGATGCAACTTCCTGCCGTACTCTTCACCGGTAGTTCTGACATGTCTAATAAGCGTTAGAGCAAGTAGATGTGTTGATATGCAAATGTGTGATTACAGGCACATCTATGTTCATTTATCAAAAGCACTAATGAGGGTCGACTTGGGCACCGTCTCAAAAGTCTTCCTGCCTTCCTTCCTTCAGGCCTAGGAATGGTGGTGAGGCAAAGTGCCATATGTTTTCCAACAACCAGCACAAGCAGTGCTGCGATTGTTGTTTCTTTCCCGACCTTGGCCTCGGCTTCGTGGTAGTTTACATAGTAGTGGAGTTTCTTTCAAACGCCCTGGGATTAGAGTCTGTTTCCTGAGTACGGTTAGTCTGTTGCCACCTCGCCAACCTTCGAGTGCACATGCGGAGAAATAACACAATCATGTTTACAATGTAAATGAGCTGTTCTGATTATGTTAATTTGAATTAAAGACCTTCCAACCAGGGGATACGTTTCAGCAAGAGGAATGAAAAAATGCTGTTGTGTTTAAACTTGGAACATTGGTAAAGCAGTCTGGGTTGGCCGGTTATCCTCAGATCGAAGCTGCGTTCTACTGTATGAAAAGCTTCTCTATCAGTTCATTTCATCTCTCCAGCCATCTGAAGGCAGCAGCACCGATACTTCCAATGAATCTGCAGATAGAATGGAACAATTTGCAAGATGAAAGATACAGCAGTATTATGACCGAAATAGCATCACCAATTTATTGGGAACCGACACCATCTGCCCTCCTAGTTACGGATGTATGGTGCTGTGTGTTCACATTGGGCCACCCTGAACCATCAAGGCAACCATGATTTCCCGGAGGAGCCGATTCTTCATCTGTTGAGCTGAGTATCATCATGCATCACTTTGATTGGCAGTTATTTCACAATGATGAGACCAGTTATAGCGGATTTGTTCGTTACTACAGCCTGGGATCTATATCCACCTGACCCTTTGGCACTTTGCGCTGCTGCACCTATGTGAACTAAAATGGCAGGTGCTATTGAAGATGCCCACGCTCAAGACCTGTCATTATGTGCACTTGCATTATTCAAATGTTCTTTTTAAAGGCTCACTGATTTATTTGTTCTCCTTTAGTGATATTCTCATTGAAGCCTTTTCTTTTACGAACTTCCAGGATTAAGACTGAATGCCTCATCTGTCATAATTCATCTACATTGGTTGTCAACCCAACATTTTTATCATTAACACATAGTTACAAACCATGCTGTGGTTCAAAGTTGACACAGTGTTAATATGTGTGTGTGTGTGTGTGTGTGTGTGTGGTGTATACATATAATTTTTACATAATTCTCTAACACAGAGCCGATCCTACATAGTACTCAAACCTCTCTGTTCTGCCTCTTACCTTCATGTCTTCTGCTGCTTCTCTTTCTATTCTTCTTCTCTTCCCTCCCTTCTAGCCTTTTCTTTCTTCCCTCATCAGCCTTCCCTCCCCAGCTGGTACAGTCTGCTGGTTAAATATTTGGGATGCGGGGGGACTTGGGTACTGGGTGCTGGAAGGCCTAATCTAGGAGGATCAGCAGAGGAAAGGCTGCAGTTGTTGTGGATTAGCTGCTTGTTTTATCATAATACCACTGCCTGCTTGCTTGGTGTTTGGGGCTCACAAGGCAAGCTGCAAAGTCGGAAATCACAATTTCTGAAAAAAAATTATGAGTAATGCTACTCATTACCGTTGAGCCTCCGTCTCTCTAGAAGAAGCTGGTATCCTAAAGCTTCACTATGAATGGAAATACAGCTCCAGAACTTTTCCTTCATGCTGCAAGTTTTTGGTGTCAAAAGATTGTTTATGACTTTTGCCCAAGGTCTTCTGTGTGGTAAGCAAGTAAGTAATGTTGTTTTAAAAGGAATTACAGGTGGAATTCGGAGTGCAGCTTATAACTCACAAATAGGTTTATCCTTTTAGGTCTAGAAGGCACAAAATGGAAAGAGGAAAGACGAGGGAGAAAAGGAAGCTGCTACAGAGGAAGGAATGCGAAAGATGAAGAAATATATAAATATTTGTGGACATTTTGAAGAGTAAACTGTAGGAATATAATATTAGGAAAGAAGGGGTTGAGACAGAGCATTGCTTTAAAACTGTGATTTATAAATATGTTCATAGTGCAAGATAAAGTCCTAAAATTCCAATCGTACATCTGAATCTACTGCTAGCAGCCACTTAGCTTCGCTTATCTTAGCATAAAGACTAGAAACAGGTGGAAACCGTTAACCTGGCTCTCTCTTTTTCTTTTCTTTTTTTCAACCCATACAGTTCGACAGAAATTCATCGCAAGTGACTCTGAAATCCAGCACTTTGCCTCATATTTGTTACCAATGTTATTTAAAATGTATCTTTGGCCTGATAACTCCTAAATATTACCTTCTTCTATATGAATTATTTCAGCATTGATTATATCTTTTTTTTATCTATCTCTTTAAGAGATGCACTTATTACAATTTTCTTTTGATTTCCTCTTTTCTTTTTTTTATTATATGAAACTAAACTGATACATTTATTTTCTTCACAGTTTTGTATATTCACAGCACACACACAACCAGATATATCGGGTAGCAGCTTGGCTTCAACTTTAATTGACAGCAAATACAAAACCTTGACAATTAAATAACTTAAATGTTCTCGTTCTCACTTGAGCAAATCTCAACATCCAAATATTTGTTGAGGTTTTTCCTCCACATTTTATTTTGGACTTGAAAGTGTTAGAAATTGTGAGCTTTATGTCTTCTTTTGCCACATTGAAGAACTTCCATATTGACAACGTATGTGCGGCTGTTACATTACTGCTGTGTCACTATAGGTGCAACATAATCATGCAGCTTTTTCATGAATTTCACCTGCAAAAGAAGGGATATATGAGAATGATAGGCCGGCCATCTGTCACAGACAATCAACTGATTGTATTTGTTCTGTTTTCTCAACCAAGATATATCATTTGTGGTTGGTGTACGACATGAAGCTGCTACCCAATATCTGGTTGTGTGTGTGCTGTGAATATACAAAACTTTGAACAAAATAAATGTATCAGTTTAGTTTCATATAATAAAAAAAAGAAAAGAGGAAATCAAAAATAATTTTCAGCTCATTCTTTCTGTTTATGCCCTCGTCCTGTGTGTTTTCCTCCAGAATTTGGAACGATACGAACAAAGCAAGGACGAATTCCACCAAGCTGCCTCCAAGACAGAAGCAAGTGTGAGGTGAGAGAGAGAGAGAGAGAGAGAGACACACACACACACACACACACACACACACAAACTAATTTGCAGTTTCAAAAGTAAGGAGATATTATTCCCTGGAGCCTCTGACACACGCACATGCATGAACATGCCCACAGCAGCTTAATAAGCAACGATAGATAGTAATCAGCTTTTTTCACCTCCATTTTTAACCAGTTGTGCATAAATTCTCTGAAGCACACCTGACTAATGTGATAAGTGTTTTAATTGGCTGCTTTAATTAAGCTGAATTTAACAATACCCTATTTCCCCATCCTCGCTTCTCACTGTGGACTTGTAATGAGCCGCAGCCGGGGAAAAGGCAGGTAATTATTGCCAGTGCAGTCTGTAAAACAGCCAGGTCTCACAATGCTGTTAAAGTTCGTCACACCAGTAACAGGGCTTTCCAGTACCAGGAGACACGTGAGTATTTATGAACAAGGGCAGAATAACATAAACATTTGTTTAAATATGTCTCTCGATGTGTCCTCATCCCTGGCATCAGGTTTTCCTTTGTGACCATGCGTCCTCTATCAGTTCTCTATGTTGGCACAAACACATTTTTAAATATCACATGATTCATTCAATTTAGAACTCTTGTTTTACTGCAAAAAACATCATAGACAAAAACGTAGAAGATGAGAAAATCGTCCGTGTTTAAAACAAACCCCCAAGTGATCCAATATAATTTTGGAAGCGAGAATGAATTTGAATGGTAAAATGATGACAGTTGACAAGCCGACTTCTTGGTGAGGCTTTGCATCAGGATCTCTTCTCACTGTCCAAAGCTTTCAGGTTAGGCTTGGAGCTTAGATCCACCAGTAAACCCAGAGCCAGTATGTTAGATGTCCATGTTACTGCTTACCCCCCTTATTTACCCTCATTCATGCAGAAAACCACAAAATACTTGAACTCCTGCATTCTTCTCACCAAATGGATCAGATTATCTGCCTAAACTATTGGCTTGTGTACAACCCGTTTAATCATCTGACAGTTTGTGTTTCTTGGCTTGTCCGACTTGTTTGTAGCGTTTTGTCATGCTCCCAGATCTCAGCAAATACTGTGGTGAGTACAGTTTGTGTTTTAAATGAATGCCAAAACTTCAAAACCCAACATGTCAAAAACCAGAACTATTCTTAAATAATTTAGTCTCATGTGTTTGGGTTAAGACAATGAATAATACTTGTACCTTCTCCAGCCTGTAATACTCTCATGAGTATATCCTATCCGCTCCTTTTAAGAAGTCCTGGAGCTACATGTGGAGTGTACTGGGCTGCTCCCAGTAGCTGACTGCAACCTGCAGGTGAATTGGAAGCAATACGAAGAAGACTTGGGAGTTTGAAACACAGAAGAAGTGGTTAGTCAGTTTGACCTGGATGACTCTAAAATCAACTGAAAAACCTATCCTCAGCAGAATAGAGGATCAGACCAAAGCCCTGCACTTCAGTTTTAAACCTGACAATACCAATACGTTTTTGGGCCTGCCTTCCACTCTCACACCTACATGCACAACTCATTGTGTGCCAGCCCTTAAAACACACGTCCCATTGTAACTCGAACCTGACTGACTGAATGCAGTCATCATCAGTTTAGGAAAATGAGACCCCCATTACTCTCTGATTTAAAGCAACACCAACGCAGTTTGGATCTGTGCTGATGCTGAAGACCAGGTGATCCTACCTATGGGGAATACTCTACAGTAATACCGCTAATCCTCATCTCCTTGGGAGGTAGAGTATGTGTTTGAGTGTGTGTGGAGGGAGATGGGGGGTATTCTAAACCCGCAAGTGTTTTATCAAAGAAGATAAAACGATCCGAGCCTCCTGCATATTATTACCTTTATGGACAATTATATCCTGCTTTAACAGGTTTTATAGCATGGATTAGGCTTTCATTCCTTCTGTAATCTAGTCTAACCCGAACCTCCGGGGAATTCAGTAGTGTTACTTTAATGAGTGGTGTGAGGATAAGAGCATGTCTGTGTGTATGCTGTTAGATTATACAAAATAATCTACACAGTGGACCTGTATACGTGGCTACAACACGGTTCGCTTCTTAGAGCCATATTTATTGTTACACCAAAAGGTCTGCTGAGAAAAAGGCTGGTACCATCGAACATGAGCTATATATGATCTAGCTCTCTAAGAGGACCTATTCTGCTCCTTTTATGGTGCAAACTTTTATTTCAGGATACTACTAGAAAGTGTTTAATTGCTTTAATGTTCACAAAATGCTTAATTTTCCCATCCTGGCTGTGCTGCTGCAGCCTGTCTCACTCTCTCTATGAAACGTTTGGTTTGAGCTCCTGCCCCTCCCTCCCAAAAAGCCCGGTGTCTATGAATATATGAACAGATTGTCTGGAAAATAACTATTTAGAAGCCTTTTAATGGGAGTTTATGTAGCACTACCCAAACTGTAATTATCTTCATTTGCTGTAGCGTCCAGTTTATACTTCCTGTCAGTCGCATAGGTTATGATTAAAATGAACACCGGTCAGTGACATCATGTCCTCAGATTGTTGGACTGACTGCTTCACTGTCTCTTTTCACCTCAGCTGTGTAAACCCTTATTGCTAGCTCTGACTCTATTCATTTTATTGGCAGTTAATAGCCTTAAGCCATCCGTCTTCATCTGCCCAAAGCCATAGGAGAAAAGTCCATGATGAGTTTTTATGCAGTACAGGGTTTCTCCCAGGAAACATTAGCCACCCTCCAGGCATCTCGTCTTCGTGATTGATCAATTTATTTAGTAGACAATGGCTTAAACATTGCTTTCTATTATAATATATGATGTTGAGAGATGGTCTCTGTTTTAGGTGAAGTTGTCAGCCACTGCTACAGGACCCTGGGTGTGAGCCTTGAACCTTATTAACTTTAACTGCACTCCGAGCAATCCTTCAAAATACTTCTAGTCAGTGAATCAGACTAGATGAGTTGAAGCAGGTATCTTTATTTAAATCTGACATCTAAAGTGTCTCAAAACGAGAGGAAACTCATACAAATTGGGTTAGCTTCTCATGCCTGTTTGATCAGTGTGATTCATCTTGAATTAATTACATTTTAGTATGCAGACAGCCTGCAGTAGTGTTAGTAATAGAGAGAAACAGTCTGGACATTGAAAATCACTTTGAATCATTCCTCGATATTATTATTATCATGTTGAGGAATCCCAAAATCACAGGACGAAAAGGAATATAGTGATATTAATAAATGTATAAAAATATTATTTTTAACTCTTGATAGACTGGCGACCTGTCTGTCTCTACATGTCGGCCCTGTGATAGACTGGTTACCTGTCTGTCTCTACATGTCAGCCCTGTGATAGACTGGTTACCTGTCTGTCTCTACATGTCAGCCCTGTGATAGACTGGTTACCTGTCTGTCTCTACATGTCTCCCTGTGATAGACTGGTTACCTGTCTGTCTCTACATGTCAGCCCTGTGATAGACTGGTTACCTGTCTGTCTCTACATGTCAGCCCTGTGATAGACTGGTTACCTGTCTGTCTCTACATGTCGGCCCTGTGGTAGACTGGTTACCTGTCTGTCTCTACATGTCTCCCTGTGATAGACTGGTTACCTGTCTGTCTCTACATGTCGGCCCTGTGATAGACTGGTTACCTGTCTGTCTCTACATGTTTCCCTGTGATAGACTGGTTACCTGTCTGTCTCTACATGTCGTCCTGTGATAGACTGGTTACCTGTCTGTCTCTAGATGTCAGCCCTGTGATAGACTGGCGACCTGTCTGTCTCTACATGTCAGCCCCGTGATAGACTGGTTACCTGTCTGTCTCTACATGTCAGCCCTGTGATAGACTGGTTACCTGTCTGTCTCTACATGTCAGCCCTGTGATAGACCGGTTTCCTGTCTGTCTCTACATGTCAGCCCCGTGATAGACTGGTTACCTGTCTGTCTCTACATGTCAGCCCTGTGATAGACTGGTTACCTGTCTGTCTCTACATGTCAGCCCTGTGATAGACCGGTTTCCTGTCTGTCTCTACATGTCAGCCCCGTGATAGACTGGTTACCTGTCTGTCTCTACATGTCAGCCCTGTGATAGACTGGTTACCTGTCTGTCTCTACATGTCGGCCCTGTGATAGACTGGTTACCTGTCTGTCTCTACATGTCAGCCCTGTGATAGACTGGTTACCTGTCTGTCTCTACATGTCAGCCCTGTGATAGACTGGTTACCTGTCTGTCTCTACATGTCGGCCCTGTGATAGACTGGTTACCTGTCTGTCTCTACATGTCAGCCCTGTGATAAACTGGCGACCTGTCCAGGGTGAACTCTGCCTTCGCCCAAACTAATTCGCTTTTGATTCCTTTCAGCTATTTGGTCACTGGGTCCTCATTTAATTCCCCCAAATTCCAAACAAGGTCGGAGAAGGGAAGCCACAGCAGATTGATGCGCATCCCGGCACTCTCGGTGCATGTTCGCCCATTTTAAACAATAGGTGTACTTCAAATATCAGATGCGTCAGACACGTCAGATGCTTTCAGTGTGTTTGAGACTTTTATCACCCTCTCATCTGACAGGTATCCTTTAGGGACCAGAGGGATTGCCAGGTTAGTGATTGATTGGAAATGTGACTTCAGTCAGACTCGGGAGGATTGCATCCGTGAAACTCGATTGAGCATACTGCTGCAATCTTCATCACGGCACCTGAGATGACTCCAAGTCTACATCAGTTGATTGTTACTGTACATATGAACACCCTAAAGCTCCAGTGGTGGCTGATGATTATTTGCTGTACCTGGGTGGACAGGGACTACAAGTCAAGCTGAGATGAAATCTTGTCGTGAAAATCGGTCAGTAATTCTGGATCAAACTATAACGAGATTTCTGCAATAGTCATTGAGATGTCATTATGCTGCACATAACTAACAGACATTTGGCATTTGCTTAATTGACAGGCTTTACCTAACTGTGGCTTACAGACAGATTGAAAGAGACATGAGGATGGAAACATTTGACTTCCTTGTCTAGATGCATTTTATGTGTGAGAGGGCGAGGGAGACAACTTCCTCTTCAGAATGGAAAGGAACAGAAACCCATGCCAGACCACTCAGGCCGGTTTCAACAAGAGCAGCTGTCTGTTACAGCAGTAGTCGAGCTAGCCTTAATAGCCGGCCTTTGTTAGATCCCCAACGCCTTTGTCAGATGATACCAGCCTTCGGTGGTCACTCAGTGATAAGCCTGGAAACAAAAGTTAAACGGCAGACTGTATGGCCATTGTTGTTGTGCTGCGTGAGAAGAGCCAACCAGCCAACCATAAGTGTTTGTGTGTGTGTGTGTGTGTGTGTGTGTGTGTGTGGCTCACTGAAGTGAGAACAGGTACATTTCAAATGTTTATTTCATGTTGTTGAATTTGCATCTGTGTGTTTGAGAAGAGCAGTTATAAAGCAGCCTGATTTGGATAGAAGGGGAAAGAGAGACCGTTGAAGCTTCACCAGGTATACCATGAAGTTATCCGCGGCGCTCAAATGGTGAATGGAATTATGACAAGGCATTCATCGTGTAAACATCAGTCATTTAGGACATGCTATCACTATTTAAATCATTTCTTAAATCAAATATGCTCAACTTCTACAAGCTTCTGTCACTGAATAAATACATTTTACATGGAGCCCGATATGGAAACCCAGGGATACTTTATAGTATTTCTTCCACAGTGTGTCAGACTGTATTTGAAAGCAGGCTGTTTAGCCTTTTACAACATTTCCGAGCAGCAAAACAACAAAGACAAACTCTTAACAAAACCCTTTTTCATGTAATGGATATGTTTCTTCTTGTAAGAGCTGTGCATATTCATTACAGTTACATAAACCATAAGAAGCATTCAGTTGCAGAAGTGAGAGACATTGGGAGAAATGAAGTACTCTACCTCCACCTCAGTGTTTTCGAGGGACACGGTGAAGTCGGAGTACCAGCATATAGAGTACCCTCTGGTTGTGATAGGAATGGAGAGATAGGTAGAGGATGAGTGAAGGAGTGTGGAGATACAAGATAGAGGAGAAGAGGATGTGTGCCTTCAGTCAATTGAAAAGCTGTCTGGGTGCAGGTACATACAAGCTACAAGCAAGTGATAAGAGGCAACGCTGTCTCTCTAGCTGTTTTCCTCTTCACCTCTCTAGCCCTCTTTCTCCCTGCTTATCATCTCTCTTTTTCTCTTCACTTCACCAACGCACCAATATTAATCAAGACTGTAATGGTAAAGCGGTTTGTTGAGGGATTCTGACCCTCTGACATGTCAAATGTCATTTCTTGCCTCAGTGGACAAGGATGGACCTGTTTACCTCGGAGTCTCTCGTTCTCCCTTCAGAGCATCAAGGTTCTTTAGGGGCGATGGGAATCCTACACCGCGTCTTTCTCTCGACACCAGGGATTAAACATTTTTTTCATCATATGGGACCTATCCAAGCTAATTTGTCGTCCGCAGTGGACCGTCAGGCCACGGCTCATTGAATGCAGCTCACTTTTGATGCTGCATATACGATGTTGATACCAAACTCTTCTTCCCTTCCCTGGAGTGAATCAACGGTTTCGGGAGCCAAGTTATCGGCCTTACTTCAGAATACTTACTTCCAGACAGACACACCCTGTATGGACACAGCAATAATGTTTGTTATTATATTTGTCATGATAATATTGCGAAAATGTTAAATTGGCCCAATAAGGATATTTGTTTTTTGCATAGCGCACCAGTGAGGATAAGTTTATTAAACTAGTGTTTTCATTGGATTAGATCATCAGATTTTATGTGTCATAAGACAAAATAAACCATGAGAGTTAAAATCAATAACATTTTGAACTGCCCTCTCTCCCAGGCTGCAAACTCTGACTCTGAAAAGTGAAGCCAAAGCTGAAATGCTTTAAACTTGCTTTCACTCTATTGGCCACCAGGGGGCAACTCCTCTGGTTGCAAAAACAATGCACAGAAGTCAATGAGAAAATGACCGTCTCACTTGATTTATTATCTCTGTAAACATGAGTTTATGTTCTCAGTCTCTAGCCTTCTCCAATACAGCATGATGTTCATTTTTTGTGATTGACAGGTCCCTACCACGGCGGTGGCGTCTCTACTGTGGCATCGGAATGCAATTACATTCGGAGATGACTTAGCTACCATAATTCAAGGAAAATGTTACAGCTATCCTTAACAAGGGGCCAGATGCAGCAAGGTTGCAGCTCTGCCATTTGTCTTCGTCAGATCTACCTGTCGTTCCTCCAGCTCTCCTCCACTGGTTGCAAAACCCCTAAGTGGTGACTACCAAATGCCGAACTCTTAAAAACCATAGTCCACAAACAAATGGGTGACATCACGATGACTACCTTCACTTATTTTATACAGTCTATGCTCCCTCCCCACAGAATGTGACTTAACTACTGTATAGAAAGATGTCACAATGATGTCGGTAATCGGCTATTTGTCTGCCACTTTGGGAAGCGCTAACATGTCAAAACTAATACAGAATATGCACGGTGTGTTGGCACATGAGCAAGATGTGCACTGAACTTGTTTTGTAGCCCTCAAGTCAGTCACAATATTGTTTTATTTTTCTTCCTTGGGCTCTTCTCCCTGTGAGATGTTAACACAATATACTAATTGGTTGCCTGAAACACAGTGCAGATACCAATACTTTGTAGTTGACAGGATAGAAATAAAATGGCATGTTGGACAAACAATGCTTCACATGTGTAGCCAAAGCTATTAAGAAAAACACAAAAAAAACATCACTCCAACTCTGAGAGATGCATGGTTTAGAAGCGATAAATGCATCTTCCTTATCAGACTCGTAGCTTTGCCAGAGGCTTTTGTAGTCGGTAGTGTGTTTTTGTGTATTTTCCATTTTCCAATTTCTCCCCTTTCATGTCCCTCCCTCTCTTTGTCTCGGTAAGCCGGTCTGCGTGGTCCAGAAGTCTGAGGCCTCTGTTCTGTCCGCCTCCGCTGCCGGAGATTAAAAATAATGGGCAGCGCCATTAATTAAGCAACTAATCTTACTGTTTGTGTTTTGTCATATTTACCGCTCACAGATGCGTGGAGAACTCTCCCAAAAAATGACTGCCCCCACACACATTAAAATGCTTTCACAGCGCATGCACACATTAACGACGGCGACAAACCGTACATGGCTGGACAAGCTGCTTTACTGCTTGTTCCAGTCCCCCCCAAAAAAAGAAAAAGCTGCCCCGCTCTTCCTCTATTTATTTTTCTAAGCGGCTCAGTTAATATTGTTGATTTAAGACCTCACCTTCAATTTGGTGTAGCATGTGGACAGAGCTTTAGCTTTTGCTGCGGCTGAGCCAATTTTCTGCTTCAAGCATCTTTAATAAACCACGCAGCGCTATCAGGAGGCTTTGGCTTCCCTGATGAAGGCCATTTATTTCAAATTAAAGTAGAGTTCCTTATCTTTGGCAGCCTGAAATGGCGAGAGAGATAAAGATGGCACGCTTTGGTGTCGTCCTCTCTATGTTCTTAATGCGATGAGAGAAATAGAGGGGGGAGGGGTGGGAAGACGACACAAAAAAGTGGAAAAAGACAGATTAAACAGACGAGATAAATCATTCGAGGTGGTGTTGGGACGGAGGGGGGGGACTGATAGGTCAGAGAACACAGAACGCTTCATTCCTTCACTCTCTATCATTTTATCTGACTTCCTTCATTTTCTATGTTTTTCTATCAGTCTCATTTTCCTCTTTAACCTCTGTCACCCATGCTGAGATAAACTCACTCATTTCATCCATGATACTATAGCTGATGATAAAGTGCGTGTGTGCCTGTGTGGATACCGATATGCTGTAATTGAAACATGGCGGGGGGAGTCAGCTCTCCTTCATGAATCAAAGCCAAAAAAATACCCCTTTAATTTGGCTTTCAATTAAATCTGTTATTAAATGCTCCTCACAGCGAAAGTGTGTATGTAGGGGCTAAGCGTAGAGGAGATCGAGGTGTAGGGAGGTGTGTGTGTGTGTGTGTGTGTGTGTGTGTGTTTTGTGCATGTCCCTTTCTTTACCTGCGTGGGAGTACATAATGCGCTTGTCTCTGCTTCAATCAGTCAGAATCCATTACAGCGCGGCACCTAGCCAGCAAGCCTGTCATAGTTAACAATCGCACAGATAGACAGGCAAAGACAATTATAATACAGCCCACATATCAAATTAAGCACGACTGATTCCGTCTCTCAAAGCACACTTTTTCTGCTGTACTTGATCAGAATGATCCTACCCACTCAATTAAATGTGATTGAGCACTAATTGCATGATTTGCAATGAGGCACGTACTATACACACCATAGGTTGTTAAACAGGTTGCAGTGAGAGAGGTTGTGAATTGTTTTTCATTTTTCTCTTGCCTCATTTAATCAGACCGGTTTCGTTTATTTTTCTTCTTTCTTCTTAGTTTTGTCTTCTAGTTTTTTTTATATTGTTCTGCTGTGGCCAAGACGTACATGCAGTTGGAGTAAGCTGTGACCTGTAAAGCAGTCATATAATAATGCACATCACAGTGACCATTTAAGTTCTGTAAGGACTGGGCGAAACAAGACTGTATTAGTGGATTTGGATTGGTGGATTGGGCAGAGCAGCAACCGTACTGCATCTGGCTCCATCTTTCTTCTGGTGCGGGACCGTTAGCAAAGTTAGCTTCCACCTGGCCGAAACCAGATACATACATGCTAACTTTAGAAAGTGGCACTATAGGGAGATAGAAGACTTAAAGTGACTCTTGATTTAATTTCCTGACAGTGTAGAAACAGTCAATGAACCTTCAAATCACTGAAACTCCTTGTAATCAAACGTACCACAGTTTTTATGATTGACACTTTAAATTAGCTAAGCTTGTGTTTTAATTTTCATCATTTATTCCGTTAAATCTGAAATTGTATTTTTAAGCCACTTGAGTGCAGTTGAAACGAGCTGTCAACACCACACTGACATCATCACATTTAAGTTTCTATGCAGACATGTTTGCAAACAGTTGCTCATCCACACAGCCGACAGTTACGGACGACATTATCATCCGTTTCATTTCAGTTTTTTCTGCTGCAACCTGATGAATTTACATTTTCGCCTCCTCCAACTGCTGAGGGCAAAACGTGTGTCTTTAGCTTTTAATTCTCCAGTGTGTTCACCGGCTGAAAATGCTGTCTGAGTTTTATATGTACATGATGTGATGATTGATTTTGTTGGTTGTATTTTTAGAACGACCAATAAAAATCCTTAATGTATAGCAAAAAATCCATAATTCCATCTTTTTGTATCTCTGTGTTTATCTTTTGCAGATCTCGCAATACAGACGCGGTGTGTCTCGGCCTGCAGGCTCAGATTTTATCTTGCTACCGGGACAACAAAGACCAGACCCTAAGTTGTTCAGACCTGGCCAAACAATACATGCAGTGCATTAATGCTGCAAAGAAGGTGAGAGATATTTTCTGATTGATTGGAATATTAATATTAGAGATGATACAAAAGGTTAATATAACAATGTATTGTGTCAATCCTAGATCAGACGATTGTTTTTCTTAACCCATGTCAATAGCAATGTTTAAAAGGGAAAAGTATATTATTATTATTATTATTATTATTGGGACATAACAATCTTGTCTGGGTTGTGCCTTTTTTTCAAGTTTGCCATGGAGAGAGAGATGATATTTTTAGGGCTCAGTCTGATGTAAAAGAAAGAAATTCATTTTTTTCCCTCGTGTTCTCGAGATTATTCTGGGGGAGTTAAGGATCCAAAAGGAATCAGATTGAAGTGATTTTGAATGCCGTCACTTTAGGCTTGTACGCAGAGAAAAGTCTTGTCATTAGAAGCAGAACGAATGTCTGATGTAAAAGTATGAAATCCAAGTTCTTCAGTGCTACCGAACTTGTTTTCCGACCAGCGCTGAAAAATGACACAATTTCAGAGGCAAACACAGATTGACTTGCTATGACATAAGTCACAGCCGCAGTTCAGCTTGTCACCCTTGTGGTTCTAATTTGAGGTGTTTTCCAGACTCACAATTATGACAAGTAAGTGAGAAAGAACAGCAGCTTGCCACGGGAAAACAAGCAGTATAAACCATACATTTTCCCAGACAGCATTAATTATATATATTTTTTTTTTTTCATTTTTAGAATTGTCAGGATTGAACAAAATAAGAATTCTTGCGAGCGGTTCACTTGATGTCAAGCTAACCAGACAGGGTCATCCAGTCAGATGCAGCAATACATTAAGTCACATCATTAGTATTCCAGCAGAGTATCGGAGCCCCAATCTTCCACTGAAGCCTGTAAATATGATGATACGATTTCAAGGCTTCGTTTGTGGGGGTTTTTGCATTTGATTTCTGAAATCTCTCCCTTTGACCCATGTCCCTCATCAAAGCAAAGACATGCTCTATATGAAGCTGATCATATCAGCCATATTTTTCTTTATTTCATCTCTGGTGTCGTTTTAAATGTGAGGTTTCAATTCAAGGCTCCATAGAAATAATAAACAGAAAAAAAACAGCAATCATTAATCAGTGATGTGAAACTGAACATTTCAAGGCGGACCTAATTATAAATTACTCTGTTTCCTTACATTAAGCTTTGAGTTGGTAGAGCCTGATGAATATAAACAGATGCTGTCAAACACAGAGCCTCACAAAAGGTAGAGTATGTTGAAGATATAACTGCATGAATCAAGAAATAATATAGTTAAATCATTTAAAAGTATTGTGGAAAGAAACGCTTTTCATTTAACCTCCAATAAGTTTGGAAAACATTTTTTTTAATACTCTGTGTTCATCTTCCAGCTCATTTTGCTTTCCATCTTTCTAGTTTTCCTGTCTTGCATTTGTCGCAGCACACATTTAATGTGATCTATTACACCAGAAAAAAAAGGTTAAATGAAATCGTAAAAGATAAATAGAAAAAATGAATAAATGAACCATCTTTTTAACCAGATGACTGGAACAAACCTCTAGATTTTGTTTTTCCAATCCATTTTACAATTATTCTGTTCTGTTATTCTATATTATTTACTCTTTCGGATTGTCTGATCATATTTTACTGCATGGTGTCACCATAAATGAGGCCGAAAACTGCCTGATATTTTATTGAGGTGATCGAGGTTTTATGCCGTTTTCTGACGTAATGTTAATTTAGTTTATGTTTGTGTCTTATCTTTCCATTAGAGCTTTCGTTGAGAGGTCAAGTTGTAAATGATGTATTATTGAGTCAAGAAGTCGTGCTTCTCTCTATTTCACTTTTTGTTTTTCTTTTCTGCGTTAAACCCCGGTGAAGAACTGCTGCTTATGTATGCGCTCAGTAAAATCTCGCCTTTGTACTTTGGCTTTCAGCGTTCCACATTCCTCAATTGGATTCGCTGCTGTATTATTCAAAAGCAAAGACAAGTTCCTCTCCTTAAGTATGTGCATCACTGCAGCAGTTTTAAGTTACACATGCACAGAAAGTTAGGGGGAAATGTTCGTCGGAGGAGGGGGAGGAGAAGTTGCAGGACAGAATACTGGAAGCTTGCCCTTCCAAAGTTTGTACAGTAGAGGCATTTGAAGGTGTAGCTGCTCATCATGCACCCGGACAACGTATTGCTCTGCCTCATGGTGCTCTCCGCTCACATCTCCTCCGCCTTGCTCTGGGACACCGAGGCTTCCCTGGCATACAGTAATACAGCATGTGATAATCAGCTCGCTGAAGCTTGATTCCTCTGCTCCCGTGCCGATGAAGTGCACGTGTGTGTGTGTGTGCGGCTGCCTGCCTGTACGTGCATTTCCTTTCAATCACATCTGTAGCTTTGTCTTGAATGAAACCCATGCAGACACCAACATGCCTTTATTCACACACAGCTTTAAAGCTATGTTTGTGTTTGTGTATTTCAACACGTATGAGAGGCATTTGTCCAGATCTGTATGCTGTGGGTGTGTGTGTGTGTGCGCATGCTTGTGTGTGTGCTGTGTGCGTGCGTGCGCATGTGTGAGAACTTCTTCATCATATTAGCTGGTGTGAGATAATGAGGAGTGAAGTGAAGACTCTTTGAAGGCTGTCTTTAAAAGAGCACAGCGGATCATACGCTGTGTGTGTCTGTCTGTGTGTGTGTGTGTGCGTGTGTGTGTGTATGTGGTGTGTGAATAGCTTGCTACATTGCAGTCTGCTTTAACCTACACATCAAGGTCTTTCCTCCTGATTAGCCCCGAGGCATCTCGCTGACTTTCAGCCAATTTGAAAGTTTATAAAGTTCTTCCTTCGTTATGTGTCTTTAGAAGCTGTCACAATCCGGTTATCAGTGATCACTTGCTTTTTCTTGTGCAGTAGAAGACTGTGAGCTTACCAACTATACAATAGTCTGACACACTGGGAGGGAAAACACATTCTACTCATCAGGTTTAAATAGAAAAAAATACCCTTTCTACTCAGAGCCAGTGTGAAGTGATCAATGCTAATTACTACTATAGTACTGTTTGTGTGTTCTATGGGCCCACTCAAACAGCAGCCTTAATTTAAATGTAATTGCTACAATCAGAGGATTGTTGGCCTTGAAATCAATTTGAGTGTATTTTTTTTAAATGATTCAGGACATAATTGTTAATAGTTAAATTTTTCAATGTTTTTTTGTTTAGCTTACTACCTTTTTGAGTGTAATTGAGTGTAAATGCAGCACAATTTTTCAAGCTTTACTTTCCATTTTCTCCTTTATAACAGAGAAATGCAGGAAAATGCATTTGATTCATTTGATAAAATAAAAATTATAAATGTTTTGTTCGCACAAGGGAAATGGGAAATTGTTGTACTTCTCTTCTTCATGATGCATATTAAATAAGTGCATCTCAAAGAAAGTCTCTGAACCGTGAGCCTGAGGAAAAATGTGTTTTTGATTTCTGTTTTCATCTCATTTCTAAGCACAGTTGTGGTGTCTTCTGTATTGGGAATATAAAACGAATCCTTTCCAATAATCTGGCCTGGACTAAACCAGAGAATCTACTGCTTATTAATGAAAATTAAGAATGAAATGATACGAGAACGCCTGTGGTAGAAGAAAAGGGATGGATGATTTTCATTCCCGAGCTTTTAAATGAGTGAGAAATGTTGGCGTGGTCCTGTTTTCTTGTTTTGTCTTTCCAGACTCACAGAAGCCACTGTGATGTGTTTTGATCAGTGTCACAGTGGGTCAGTGCATAGGCCTGCATATCACAGGAGTCCTCCCGCTGGGTGACACTACCATCTTTATGTGTGCTTGTGTACATGCATGTGTGTTTGATGGCAAATGAGGGGAGGATCCAGCCGAGACTGAGCAGACGACGTCTCGTCATTATCCTCTGGGAGGCTGAGCCCTACATGGACCCTGCTCCATGTGGCCTCACACATACGCACCATCCAGACACTCGGTGGGATTCTCCAGTCATTTAGCTCCCTCTCTCTCACACACACACACACACACACACACACGCTGTCTATATGCCTGGTGGGATTCTGCAGTTATTTCGTGCCAATCTTGGAGTGAGCCTGGCTCTGCTGCTGATCAATGGAGAGATGGAGGAAGACAGAGAGACTGTGACAGAGAAGTACAGACGCTTTAGTAAAGTGGAGAAAATACCTGAACGGGGAGGGAAAAGAGAGTCGAATCAGCAAAAGAGATTTGGAAAACGAGAGAGAGATGAGTGTTGCAGCAGCACGTCCGATCACAGATGTATGTGGGGCCACAGCGAGGTCGGGATCTGGCCGGCTTCAAGTTGAAACCTCAGATTCTTAAAATGCGGGTATTTTCCCCTTCAGCAAGGCCAACTACTGACACACACACACACTAACTCACACATATATAGCCTGCTGTGGAGTACAGACATACCAGGCTTTGGGTCCAATACCCAGGGAGCTACTCCTAAAGTTAAAAGCTGCCTGTCAGACCGAGAGTGAGAGAGAGGTAGAATCAGAGAGTAAGAAGAAGTTTATACATGTGTTTTCAAAGTTCTGCTCCTCATATTGACCATGAAGCAGCTACACTGTAAGAAATGAAGGACGTCCACAGTCCACATTCCGTGCTGCCAATAGAGGAATACCTCTTTGCTGTCACGTTTGAGTTCAATGCATACTTTACAAGTGATGATTTGAGTAAATGGGTTGACTCCCTCCGTCGGTCAAATCAAAGCAATTTATTTTCTTCTGCAACTATATGCTATAAACCCTTGCAAGGTATTTTCTCTAAATCACCTCGCTGCAAAGGTAACCATTATGGCAGCGCAGGGCAGAATGACTTTTGTCTGTTAGCTGCTGAATGCTTGCAAAGTGGGCTTAACCAGACATTCATCCGCTGTCATCCAGTGTGAAAAATACTTACTAGCCCACGGAGCTTTCCACAGCCAGGCAGGAGAGTCCCTCCGCGGTGTGTTAGGGTTTCATTACTTGACAATGACGAGGGTGGACACTTTATTTTTTTGAATATGTGGAAATCTGATGTCGAAGATCGGAAAATGTGAGTCTTAAGTGTAAAATGTGAGATTATGCATGCAGCCTGCCGGTTTAGTGCAGGGTGGCTGCTCTGCATGTGCTCTGGACTGTAGTCTAGCTGGGAAGTGGCTGTGGAAAAATATATGTTTATAGTCATAGGTGAAGTATATAAAAGGGAATACTATGATAATGTTGACTACTAATAAATAGGGTTGTACTAGGTGATACTTATACTGGCTAAATGCCACGATTTTTGATGCCAAATTTGATACCATGATGGAAATCAAAACAATATATCCAATGTTCTTCAACATACACTCATTTTACTACTGTTTGCAAAATGCTTTTGTGAATTTATAAATGAGCTCTGATGACCCACATCATGTTTTTTGCCGAACATACATTGAATATTGTAATAAGGTCTGAACCTATTCATTTTGCATATTTGGTATGTCTGCACTGTTAACCCGGATAAGTTGAGTTTACTTAAAAAATTTTAGGAAACTGGTTGCCCTAAAAAATTTAAGTAATGTTTGATGAAAACTTGAGTGAATTCAACTTAAAAAAATGTGTTGATGGCATTGTTATTTTGAGTTCAATACACTTAATATCAAGTTTGTTTAACTTAAAATTATTAGTAATATTAATTTACTTGCCCCTTTATTCCACTGAAAACTTAAAGTTAAATGCACTAACCTTGAAGATGATTAAACTTAAAAACATTAGTAATATCAATTGTTTTACATAGTTATTCTACTTAAAACTTTAAGGTGAATACACTGACCTCCAAGCTGATTTACCTTAAAATTTCTTAGCCCAATTACTCCACTATAATGTAACTGCAAAATTAAATGGGTTTAACAAAAAAATAAACTATACAGATTAAATTTAAAAAATAACAAGCAAAATCACAAAAATACATTGTCCACATGTTTTATTAAACTTGTCCTTATGTTGTCAAACTAAATAGGTTTGCAATCAAAAAAGCAAATAGGACTCATGTATCAGGATGGCAGTACACTACAAAATCAATGGCAATGCTATACAATACTGTAGGTAGTTATAGGAGTTAAACTGGATCAGTACCAATAACATGAATCATGCATCAATCAGCATGGAAGCAAATTGCCAATGCATAAAGAAAAAACATATCAATCAGTGCCAACAGTAAACATGGCATTTTTTTAAAGTGAAACATTAGAAGTCATCAAGCAGTCACATCCAAATCAGTGGTGCAAGTATTTAGAACTCTGTTTTAAGCAGATTCTTCAAAGATTGAATTTGGGGTTTCAGCTCACTTCTGCCCAAGTTGAGCCTGACCCACTGAATAAAGTGGAAGGTGCTTTTCATACACTCTGAGGAATCAGGATGGCATTAAACTATAAAATCAATGACAATGCAATAGTAATGAAACTAGATCAATGATAATAACACCATTAAGACACCAGTCAGCATGGAATTAAACTACAAAATCAGTGCCAGTGCCATAAAATATACTGTAGCCAGAAAGGTAATGGAACCAGACTGCTGGATCAGTGCTAATAACATGAATCATACACCAAACAGGATGGAATCAAACAGCAAAATCAGTGACAATGCATAAAACCTTGCCTATCAAACAGTGCTAACAGTAACCATAGTATTTTTAAAGTGCAACATTACAAATAACCAAGCACTCAGATCCAGAGCAGTGGTGTAAGTGTTTAGACCCCTGTTTTAAACAGATAGTTGATTCTTCAAAGATTGAATTTTGGGTTTCAGCTCACCTCTGCCCAGGTTTAGCATGACCTGTTGAATAAAGTGGAAGGTGCTTTTCATGCACTTGGGGTAATCCAGGTGCAATGCATAAATGAGTCCAAAAAGGACACAGAAAGCCTGTGGCAGGTTGGCTAGCTCCTCCATTACAACACTCCCTTCCAAGACGATGCTCACTCTGGATGGGTTGAGTTGAGGATGTTCGTCAATGCTGAGGATTCCCACTGAAGTTTCACTGTACGAATCCTTGTCAGTTCCATCCTAACAGAAAAAAGACAAAGAGAGGACATTGTAATGTCAATGATGATTTTGCTTAATTTTGGCAAGCAAAATTGGACACAAATTAAGAAAAGACAACGCCAATTTTAAAATGACCATAATTTGACCTGTGCATTATAAGAGTCCTTGAAAATCTATGTGCTGAAATGGTTTTATAGCTCAGCAGCGATTGACAGCTTTTTCAGTCCCAGTCAAGCTGAAAAACTGTGTTAAAACTATTTCCAGTATAGATGCAATGGGCTCTATGCACAGCTCCACTACTTGCTGAAATTAATACTGCTCCTTTATTTCCTGTTTTACATTATTGGACAAACTGATTAATCCAGGTGTGCCTGGCCATTGTGAAAACTCAGACACACCTGGACCTGTTCAGGAAACAGGGATGTGATTGGCTATCGACAAAAAAAGCAGGAAATTATAAATGGACCCACGGTGCGACCAACAACAGTGCCGCCATTACACACAATGACATGATTTGATCCGAAATAAGGAAAAACAAAATAAAATAATCACATGCCTGAGGTATGCCTGAGGAGAAGTAGTGGAGCTATGCATGGAGCCGAGTGTTGCAGTTTCTACAAATTTAAGACCAGTATTGTCCTTTAATCTAGGGGGTCCCTGTTCCCTGTGGCTACATCTCACAGCTGATGGCAAAATCACAGAAATAAAGACAAAGGTGAAAGTTCAAATGCTTGTATAATTTAAATTTGTTTGTAATTTAAAGTAGTAGTAGTAATTTCTTTTTATTTATATTTTTATAGTAAATTCATATCAGAGGTTGTGCTGTGAATCAATAACGCAGGTATTCAAAATAAATTCAGTTACTTACCGAGCAGGTTTTGAAGAATGCAGAGGGGTCATCCCCCAAGATGACTGGCAGTCCCCGTAGACAAAGGCACCTGATGTCAGTTGGCTCAGTGGTCTGGAAGATAGTGGACATAACTAAGTACACTCATACTGTTTATGGTTAAATAGATTTCAGAAAGTCACCACAATTGAATTACTTCATTACAAACTTCATCGACATGGAGTGGAAAGGAGAACAGAAGAGGAGCGATAAAACCAAGAAAAGTATAGAAAGTAGGAGAAAAGAGGAGGAAGTGGAAATGGGAAATGGGAGAACAATGAAAAGTATGTCAGCCTACCTTTGTCTGACGTAAAAGGTCAGTTAAAAGCTGTCCACTCAGACCCTTCTTCTTCCTGAAGAGGTCCATCAAATTTGGCGAGAAACGGTCAAGTGCCTCAAAGAAGTTTTCTTTGAGATTTTTCCCCACCACTCGGGTGAACTCGTAACTCACCTGAAGATATAAAACATAGCCAGTCAATTATAGGCCCATAGTCAAATGAAAGACATTTATGACCGTCAACGTGATACGATTTAGGTTGCAAAGTGTTAACCACTTTTTCTAAAAACTCAAAAGAGGCATACACACCTGGCTTTCGGAGAAAAGTGCTGGCCATCGCTGTACAATCTGGGTAATTGCAGGCTCGTCTTTCACAACTTCTTTTCTCCGAAGAGCAAAGGTCTTATCCATCTCTTTCTTAATAAGGGACCCATCTGGCTTCACCTTCATCATCTCATTGACTAGAACCTGGCGAGCTGCTTCCAGGTTGTTGTCATCCAACCCCTCTGGATACTGAGGCAGGAAGTTTATTTCTCCTTTCCTTGGTTTCTTGATGTCCTTGTTTGGAGGGTCGCCATTTGTCGAGTACCTTCCACGTTTACCACTATTGACAGTGACGTCAAGTCGGCCCAGCTTGCACATTTTAGCTCTGTAATTTCCTATCTTGAACTTCAAACTGTTCTTCCATCCAAGACAGCCAGAGGGTGACCCCGCTTCTTTAAGACATGGGTGCGTTTCTACTAAAGCTTGTGCAACAGCCCCTAAATCTTCCTTTGTTGGGTATGCATCGAATGCATAGATGACCTCAGCCAGTTTCTCAAGGATACCATGCTTTAGCTCTTTTGTCACTTTGAGATAGGTTCCATCCCTGAGATATAACAAGTTACCTTGACGGAGTCGGTACTCAACATCGACTGAAAATTTAGGAATTTCAAACACCTCTGGCCATGGTACACTTCTGTCCAGAGAGGAAGTGGACAGGATCTCGGTGTCTGCCAGGCTACCTGTGTCACTACACAATGAAGGTTGTTGAACTGGTTGTTCAACTGGTTCAGTGACTGGTACCAACTCAACCATAGGAATGATCTTAATGGTTGGCTTATCTTGGAGTTCCGAGACATCTTCAAGGTTACACAGTTCATTGTTAAAGTCAGGGTCTTGGTACTGTAGGACGAAGTTGTAATTTGCTTGGAGAGTGCCCTTAAGCCAGCCAATCAAATCTTCAAGTGTGTCCGGTCGTTTCATCATTGTCAACTTTCTGATGTCTCCCTCTGAGACAATAACCCTCATGATGAATTTCTCTTGCAGAGCCATCTGGAGAGAAATGATATACACATGAATTTAGCAAATAATGTATCGTTTCAGTGTTACCATAAGTTCTCCCTGGACCCTGTATGCTGACAACGGTAGGATATCATTCAGCTCTGATATCTTGACCACACACGTGGAGAGGATATCACCACAGAGAAGTTGGTAAGATCTCAAATGCTCACAGTACAATGTGGTCATTTTGTGGCAGATGAACATGATTTCTGTGTTAGCTGTAACAATCTTTTCAATCTGGGCAAATTCAGAGAGACCTGAGCATGATCCAAAAGAGAGAACCATGCCTGGATGATAAATGATCCCATCTATGCAGACAGATGACACATCCAGAACAGACTCTACCTTTGCAATGTCTCGAGCAAATACTCTCTGAACATTCAAAGGGAAAGAGGAAACCAAAACTGGAATAACCTTTGTCATTTCCACCGATGGCTTGAAAAATGCACTGCAGTCAAGATGGTAGCTGACTGCTTTCTGGTGTTTTACAGCAAGTGTCATTGCAACATTTTTGAAATTTTGAGTGTTCCGAATTGCTCTTTTAAAGAACTTATGTTTCCCTTCAAAGCGCATTGTCCAAACATCGCACAAGGGACCAAACTTCCTCACAAGGTAAGGATAGTGTTCCAGGTAGTGATGCTTTGGCTTTAACCGAAAACCTGGAAAAGTTGACTGCAGCAGCCGTCTGTGTTCTGTTATTTTACATTCCATGAAATGCAGTGTCTCTTCAGTATGCCTGGGTGCCACAGCCAGCTCGATTATGTCTTTCAGAAGCATCAGAATTTCCCAAGTGTCATCACCCTCAGGAACATAGTGACCAATAAGAAATGGGAGGAGCCTTATAAGACACCAATTCTCATGGCCGTTACCACCAATGCTTTCTTTGCTGGTAAATCCCTTTCCAATAATCTGAGGGCGATCTGTTTTGTCCGTGAATGTGTACTTAAAGTGTCTGATGGCCTGATTTAGTGTGTCTAATGTGAAACACCTCTTGCTTATCAGATTTTTAAGACACAGGGACAACTCAGTTGGCACAATGCCTTCAAAGAGATCATGCAAGATGTCAGGAGGATACCCAGTGACCACATGAAAGTGCTCAAGATTTTCAGTCAATGGACATGCCCTTTTCACTCCATAAGTCTGACTCAGTGCTGTGTCCTCTCTCACCTCCTGCACTTGCCTATCATGAGAGTCTTTGTCCCTGAGCTGAAAGAATCCAGAACATACCTCTTGTTGTTGCGCGTCTCTGCTGCTCGCTAGACAGAATCTGCAGAACTTGTCAACCCTGAAGCTCTCCAGGAATCCAGCAAGAGAGTGAGCACCAAGATTATCAGCTGCAACATATAAGACTGTGCCTTTCACACTTGCACCTAGTGACTCTACGTAAACACCATTTTGCTCCAATATCTTTAGATCATAGATGAGAGGTTGCAGAACTTCTGCATAACCACACTCTTTAACTGTAGAGGTATTGCATAGAAGAGCAAGCTGAATTGAGTTGAGGGTGGACCTGTATTTTGCAGGTATGTTTGCAATGACCCAGTACACTGCACACATTTTATGTTTCAGCTTTGACGTTCCTAGAGGATTGGCGATTTCAAAGTCGTCAATATAAAGGCCAAGAGCAATTGTGAACTCATCGCTTGCAAGAAGAGAATTTTCATTAAAGTACTGCCCATCTGCATAAGAGGTGTATTCCTGCAGTACATGGACTTTTTCTGTCATAGCTTTGTCTAACACATCACTTTTGTTAAGTAGCTTTTGGAGCATTGGAACAATGGGGACATATGCAAGTGTTCTTTTGCTTTTTTCCACAACATATTCAGTCGGATTTACCAGGGGGAACTCTTTGCGTACATAGGCTGCTCTCTTTTTAGCAGTTCCTAAGGGTCCTTCTTTGGCACAAAATGACATCATGTTACACTCTGAAACAGCACTGATAATTTCACTCACAACTGTATCATCCACATTATCAAAGTATTTATTTAGTATAGTCCTAACTTTGTTATACAGAAGTGGTTCTGACAGCTTATTGATTTGACAAAGCTGCTGTAATACATCTTGCACAGAACTCTCTGGTATGTGCATAACTGTTTGCATCTTTAACAGAAGAGATGCTAAGTTGTGCTCCAACTGATTTCCTAAATCACGCAAGTCATTCTCACTGGCTTCTTCACTCACTCCTTCCAACTCTGCCATGTCATCAGCATGTGACATTTGCTCTTCTGCACCATCCTGATCATGACCTTCATAATCACAACCAATGATTTCTGACTTGAACCTCTTCCAGTTGTGTTCCTTGTGTGTTTTACTCTTGTGTGCTTTGAACGTGGAGTAGACACTGCTTTCAAACTTACAGTCTTTATAAGGGCAACTGACTTTATGGTTGACTTTTAAGTGTGCATTATGCAGGTGACTAAAGTAGTCACTTTCAGTACAAGGCTCAGCAAACCCACATGACAGACAGCAAAACTTCACTAGTGCATCTACAGTTGGTTGCTGTTCTGAAATTTTAGTGTGAACGCGGGATAAGTGTACTTTTAGCGCATTGAGTGATTTGAATGTACACAGACATTCCTGGTGTAAACATGGAAAGGGTTCTGTTCTTGCATAGCTCCCATGTTTTAGTCTATAGTGCTTAAATAGCTGTGCTCTCTTTTCACAGATGAAAGGGCAGTACTTACACTTCCACAGCATGTCTTCTCATGACCTGCAACATGATAAAAAAGAAAAAAAAATTAAGGGATGGGGAAGTAATGTTAGATTATTCTCTAGAATCTGTATTTTGAGACTCAATTCTGGACAGTGGTAAAACTGTATAATGTTACTTGTTTGACTTTCACTTCTTTAAAGTAATGTACTTTGTATAAGTAAAGAGGGTCACATTCACATTGCATTACCACAGCCTGTTCACATGAATACAGTAAGCATTTGACAGGAGATTTATTAACAGATATTGGCAGATATTTAGAGTGAAAACATACACAAAAATATCCAAGGTTAGGGTTTCGGAGCAGATTCAAAATGCCGGTTTTGAGTGGGAAGGGATGCGGGCGGGTGGGTGGGTGGGGGGTGTATCAGTGAAAACAAGATAAAATATCATTGAAAATGCTTAAAATGTCGTTTTCATTGCTGACAAACAGCTACTAAAGCCACGTGTGTCTTAGGAGAGAAAATGTCCGTTAAAAGCCTAGTTTATGCTTCTGCGTCAAGTCGACGGCGTGGACCCTACGCCGTAGCCTGACGTGCACCTCCAAAAAATCCTAACTACGCGTCGCATTGACGCGGACCGCAGAACTTCGAATGCTCAACGACGCCGTGCCTACGCCGTCAACGTGACGCAGAAGCATAAACTAGGTTACACTGCTAGCCAACTGTATCTTAACATTACCATGTCAGTTAAGCTAACTTTAAATCAAAAGTGGTCGCTCACTCACCAGATTCAGTCGTCCCGTCGCCCTCTTTTTTGCCTCTACTCCACTCGAGGCATCCGTCCTCTGGCAGGGCAGCCACCGGTGCCAACGGCTTGTTAAATTATAAAGTTGTTGCAAAATGTCTCCTAGCAGCGAACAACCGAACAGCTCAAAATAAGCGCAGGAGAAGAGACGCGTTGCAAGTTGCAACATGCCTTCAGGTGCATTCAAGTTCTATCAGAATAATTGGTTAAATGAGTTTCCGGTTGACAAAATCACACGAACACTGATAGGCTACAGTAAATGTATGCCCATGTAGAGTAAAATAGATTAGTGAGTTATTTATTTGCACAAATCCTGATATCAATGATATCAAGTCAATGTTTTGTGATTTTAGGAATTGTAGAGTCTACTATTAGAACACAACAACAAATATGGGATAAAATCACTGATATAAAGCTTAAAAGTGTTTCTGCATAGTTTATAACAACATGAATTATCTTCAGAAACGGTTAACCATGTATTTTTAAATGTTTTGAGAATTATATATATTGAGAATTATATATATATCTTTTTTTAGCATCCACAAAGTTGAAAAATGAAAAACCTTTCTACACTACGTGAATGCAGCAGGAATTTTAGAGGCGTGGCCATGACCAAAACTTTAAAATTCCATCCTACTTAACTTAAAGTTACTCATTCATGACATTACTTTCAAATGTAAGTGTATTCTACCTCGAATGAGTAGACTGCACTTAAATTTGATTGTTGTACAATCAAACTTAAACAATCAATTGCAACGTACATAGATAATTTGAGTAGAAATGAAATCCGGGCTAACAGTGTGGTCATGATTCCTGGAAAGAGATGTTGCTGTTTTTTAAATGTAAGCTTTTGCGCCCTTTAAGACGAGTGGCATGTAGTTTCATAATATTGGAGAGAAGACAGACATCTTTACAGCCGATATCTCCAAGTCTGCATTGATAAAAACGCACTACAGCTAAAAAGAAATATGTTTATTTTGGGGTGAACTTTTCCTTTAACAGGTGGCCAGGCGATGTAAGAATAAGTCAGAAATGCACAGCTCATGTGTGAGATCAGTTTTATGGATCGTTACTAAATCAGACCTGTGTTCTGAAGTCTCCGTTGGCTGTTGTAGCAAGTTGTTGAACCCCCGGTCCCTGACAGCCACGCTGAGGTGCAGTACGAGTAGGAGGACTGGCTGATGAGATTTGTCAGCTAACATACTGTATGACCCAGTGCATAGAGACTGACTGTCCTTCACCTGTGTGAAAGGCATTCATTTACACCTTAAATGCCCCTTTCTTCAGCTTAGCTTATCATTCAGGTTGTTGGGGTGCTCAGTGATAACTCTTGACAATCACAGCCGTCCAGGGCTGTAGTTGAAATAGCGGAGGAGGTTTGACTGATGACGTGTTTCCTGCCCACCAGAGGCTCCTTAACCAATGTCCATGTTCAGATGTTTCTTTGGTAGAAAGTGGTAGAATCTGCACATTTCAGTTTGAATCATGCTGCTTGTTATTTTGTATAGTAGTTATGTCATAGTTATATTCTACACTATTTTTTATAGACCACAACGTGTGTGTATATATATATATATATATATATATATATATATATATATATATATATATATATATATATATATATATATATGTCATTGTAAAGGTGACACTTCTTGGGAACATTGAGGCAACTGTCATCATTTGTAGTTGCTGTTTGGGAAGCGAGTGCACTTCTGTTTTGGGATGTGACAGAAAAAGTAGCACTAGTATTGATTATCTTTGACAAATCTCTGGGACGTTATCTGCCGTGGAGACTTACTGACTCTTTACACCCGAGATGGTGGTAACGATCAACTGCATTGCGATGTACTGAGAAGTGTTCACAATATTCTGCCCCCCTCGTTTCTCTGGATGGAGAGGTGGGCAGGGAATTTAAGCAAGGCAGTTTTGTATATTGATGCAGGGGAGCTTTCCTACACACTCACAGAGGGATGGTATGGATTTTTTAGGAAGACTGATTTGAAATGGCCCGGCCTGTTGTGCAGCATCCTGTGTGCTGTTTTTGAGGCATGCTCAATGTGCAAGTACGATTCCCTGTGGACAGCAGACCAGAAGATAAGGGGAAGAGAAAATAGTTTCATCAAGTTTTGATAAGTCCATCCTCAGAGGAGAATCCTATCGACACTACTGATAATAAATCTGTATCTGTTGGCGATCTGTATGCAAACTGACTTTCACAAAACCAGTGAATCACAGCGGTATAAAACCTAATATTGATTTTTTTTTCTCTTCTTTTACCTTCAGTTTTATAGTTGATTGAATGGGAGTCATGCCGGTACAAAGATCACAGCAGCTCAGCTAGTCTGCTGATAACAATGTAGACAAAAACACTGAAGGAATATACCAAGAGAAGGCTTTGAAGAACAAAAATCACATGCTCTAGATATACAGAGATCTAGAAACTGTTAGATAAGGGTGGTAGATGTGAAAGAAGGGCAAAGGCCACGAGAAAGACTCGATGCAGAAAGTGAAAAATAGAAAGGAGGAAGAGGAGGGAAGCGGTAAAGCATGACGAGAGCACGGCGAGAGAAGAAACGATTAGGTCTAAAGTGAAAGCTGAGATTAAATGTTGACAGGCAGGAGCTGGCGATCAGTTTAAGTGAAACAAACAATGGGGCAAACTTCTTCTACAGGCAGCATGAAAGAGAAAAAAAATGAGAAAGAGTTAAGAAAAAGGAGAGATGAACCTTGTGATGAACATTGATAGGATAAAGCTGGAGAGACATTCCAAAAAAATGAACGAGAGGAAGAAACAGGAGAAAAATAGGAGTAGCCAGGGGAAGAAAAAGAGTTTTGCTTTGAAAGCGTGGTGGAGAGCAACGAGTAATTGGAGAAAATGGTGCAGATGCACAGATGTGAGGAGAAAATGATGAAGAGGAGGAGGTGGCCGGTTGAAGTGCAGAGGTGGAGGCAGATGAGGGATGATGGGAGATGGGGTCGGTGAGAGAGAAAAATGGGGGAGAAAGAGTCAGACAGGTGCTAGAGAGGGGAGACAGGGGGCTGGTGGAGGCATGAGGCTCATGTCAGAGGGGAGAGGATTGTGGGAGAAAAGAGTGAGTAACCAGAGGTAAAAAGCGAGAAAGGAAAGATGGGTAGATACCATGAAGAGAGGGTAAATGGTTGGCGATGGACGGATGGAGGTTGGAAAGATGCAGAGAGAGGAAGAGATGGCAGGCCCCTCAGCAGTCAACACTAATGAAGAAGAATGAGCGGTTTCAGCTGCTTGCTGGACCTGCTACTGACCACAAACACACACACACACACACAGTTTCACACACACTTTGACATATGCGCTAACTTTTATGAAGCAGTAGTCAAACTCCACATTCACCTCATTGCTTTGTGTCGATACATATCACAGTGTGTCTAGCCTTCTTTAAAGTAGGCCTAATTAAGGAAGAGTTTCTCTCAATTTTTATATTTGCTCTGAGAGAACCCGTCTCAGATTAAAAAGTCAGGCAGCGAGGTTTCACGCCAAGCTTCTAAATGAGTTTGGGTTGCTTTAATTGGGGCTAAAGTCTTGCACTGTTCTCATATCTTCTTTCAAAGTGCTGAACTTTTGCCACGGAGCAGATAGGACTTTTCATCCTTTGACGTTCTATTTGTTACTTGCAGCTTGCTCCCCAAAGGAGGAAACTGAAATGAAAGGTACAAATAAAAAAAAAAAAACTATCTTGAGTCTTAACAAATTGTTCAGTAGTAGCTTTCCACCGTTTTTTGCAAAGGCGATGAATCATAAAAAAAAAAAGGGAACGTTCATTTGGAGCACATTTTTGTCAGATTCTTGTTTCTCTCGGCTGAAGGTCTGTTTATGCCTCATTAGCTGTGACTGCCTACAGACAAGAAAAGAAAAAAGCTTGAAGGATTTTCTGTTTTTTTTTTTTTTTTTTCTTTTTTTCGCCCTTGCTCACAATGTTGAACAAAGTTGACTAAGACTTGCTGGAACGCAGCGGTGCAATACATGATGCGGTAATGAAGGTGTATTGACCAAAAGTTTTTGGATAACTGCCGTGGAAGTGTAGCGATGAAGGTGTTTATCATTCATTCTCCTGCTTGTGTTTACAACATCTTGTGTTGGTTGATAAAATGAATAGCTGTAATGAACTACAGAGAGTCCTTAAACCCGGAGCCCCTTTCGTTTACATTGTGTTGATAGCAGTCTGAACACAAATTGAACCAAGTCCAAGTGCAACATATATAAAAGTATTTCTTCCTGAATCTAACTGCCGCTAACTCCAGGTCTGAATACGGCCTAAGATCGATAGTGCGACATTGGCCATGTTGGCTTTAGCTTGGAGCCGTTTGCCATGGAGGCTCCTCAGGTTGCAGTAGTGTGTGGGTGTTCAGGGTCGGTCATATTTTGCTTTCCAAGCACGGCGGATTCTTACAAGCTGAATTTCAGGTGTTGACGCAAAACATGATGCACGTTGTATGCCGTTTGTACAAAACGATCTGCAGATGTGAAGGATATTCAGCTTTTTATGTAATACCATGAATTTCTCTGTCATAGTTTGTCACTTTTTTCTTTCATGCTGTTTCATTCATGACTCCAGCTGCCACAAATTCATAGAGGCATATTGAATGCTTGTCACTTCGACCCGTTGTGTTTGTGCCTCAGACATTGCATGGGAATGACTTTCATTTTATAGAATAATGTATTCTCTATAAAAAGCGTCCGATTAAGTTAGTTCCAAATGTTTTTAAGGTTGTTCCTGCACAGTTTGGGTTTGCAGTTTTGACAATTAGGGAGTCACAGCGGTTACAAACGTGTGCAAATGTGACTAAAAATTTGATATAAAATGGGGCCGGTTTTAATCGGCTGCCGGTCGATTGGTGCGTCTCTATTCAGTTCTCTTATATCAGCTCCAGGGTTTTGTAGAAAAGTTTTTGGCCATCAGTTTATCTGATTTTTCGTCAGTTTGTTTTCGCTGTAGTCTCTTTTTTATCTATCTTTAATGAATCTTCCTTCATCTGTCAATTTTGTTTTTCTCCCTGTGCTTTCTTTAAACCAACACCTTTCATCTAGCTTCTACGTCTCTGTGTTGACTCCGCTCTCTTTGTCTCTCTTGTTTTCTTCTGTCTTCTCTTATCTGTTTCTCTTCTCTAAACTCCCCTCATCTTTTTCTCTTGCCGCTTCCTTCATTTCTCTCTTCCTGCTCTGCGGTTGACTTATCGATTTCATTTTCATACTGTTGACAGTTGCTCATTCTGTCATAAAGCATCAACGTTGCCTCCTTTCAAGCGGGCATTGATTATTATACAGCCGATCGCAACCAATCACCAGCAAGCATCATTATCTGTTGTCACTCCTTCTCTTTTGTTGTTCGTCTGTCTTGTATTGTGTACTCTGTGGCAGTGCTTGAATTGGAATAAAAAAGGTGCCAGTACTCTAAATCAGCAACTGCACAGCACGAGCGCTTGTGGCTCTCGTGGATACCATGTGTTTTTGCCTGGTTTACCTAGATAAACCCTATACTAGTTGCTTAGATAAACCATATACTAGTTGATCATTTTCACACACACATTTCTCTGTTAAAAAAAAAAAAAAAATTGTTTGTCTGAAATGGATACAATGTACAGTGAAATGGCAGCTATGTGTGGCTTTATTGTAGCTACTTGCTTTCTGCTTGCTTGTTTGCTCTGTCTCTCAACTTGCTTGCCCTAGTGAGAGAGCGAAAGAGAGAGAGAGAGAGAGAGAGAGAGAGAGAGAGAGAGAGGCTGTCTTGGAATAAAGATATCACAACTTCGATACTCACTCTTGAATTCCTCTGTCTAGCCCTCTCCATCCAGAGAGGGTGACCGGTTTTATTTTTCCATTTCTGCTCCCTGTACATAAATAACGGCGGAGGTAAATAACGGCCGGTTTCTAATGGAGGCGAGGGCAAGTGTCGACAGGCAGCGTTATTTCCACGCTTCCCATTCATTGTCAGGTTTGCGTCGCGAAGATTTTTGGCTGATGCTATATTAGGGGATTTACGGTATGCCCTGAAATGCATTCGACTGACGGCAAGTGTGGAGAGACAGTGCGCCGCAGCCTCCCGCCATCTCTCGAAAATCTTTCAAACTGAAACTTGTCGATCTAAAATGAAGACAGATTCATCAACTGCATAGCTTATTATAGGTATCCACAACATGATAAAAGAACTACAATATGCGTACCTAGATGCGTCATGAGGTGGCGGTACGCTGTAAGAAGTAACGGTACGCAGATGGGTAAAAATCAGAAGTCCCGGTACTGCGTACTGGTGAGTACCGGCCCAATTCAAGCACTGCTCTGTGGGTTATATTTGTTTCATCCAGCAACTCAGCACACCGGTGAAACAACATTTCGGTTTTAAGGTAGTGAGTAAGGTATCTGTTTTTCCTTTTTTCCCCCGCGGACTCGTAATTTTTGTGGAAAAAAAACGTCTCGCTCACATTGAAAGCTGTGAGGGCTGTAAAAGAGAAATGATCACGACCTCACTCTTCTTGTTGCAAAGACATGAAACTTTTACTGTCAATGCACGGGTGTCTTTGACAATCAACGTGCGTACCTCCACCACTCTCCACAATCAGCCGCTGCTGTGTTGGACATGGTACTTTCTGTGTTTCTCTGAAAGACATCACGCCTGCCGAGGCTTTCTGTCGCCATCCTTCCTTTCTTTCCCTCCCACTCCTGTTTTCCTCTCCCGGTCTTTTGTTGCACCGCAGTGTTTCGATCGAACGCCGTATCAAGCCAAATCTAGAGCCTCTGTTTCCTCTTTTATCTGCCTGGTGGCCCTTAGACGTCTCAAAGCTTTCAAAGAGGGGAGGGTCGAGGGTGTGGAGACATGGGGAGGGGGGGGGGGTTGAGGGTACTCACAATTGCCTCCTGAGGGAAGCATTCTCACCAGCTTTTGTCCACCTCGCTGACCTTTCCGAGCGCCACCACGCCTGTCGGCTCGCGCCCACAAGACCCCCTGCTCCATCCCTCTTTCTGCGTTCTCTGTTGGGGCTCCCAATAGTAAGTCAACTGTACTGTCTCATTGAAAGCCACCTCGGCTGCATAAGCAATTGACACGCGTTTTGTTCTTCGGGGGGGATTTCACACAAATATTTTGCTAAGCAATTTAAGGCCCCGTCTCTATCACACTTAGCAAGAGTTTTTTTGGAACGAAGACCACCAGCTGGGATAAGAGAGGAAAGCAGCAGGGCTTTCAGTTGCCTTTTTCACCGACTATTTTCTTTCCCTCAAAGCAGCCTCAACTTTATCGGTCCACTTTATACCAGCATCTCTTTTGTGTCCCGTTGTTACTAAATGTGCCTGTCTCTCCACCACCTCTTTTTCTTTATGAGTTGAGGCCTGCCTCTCCTTTGTGATTGCTCTCCAATTCACAGCCTGTACTCTCAAAGAGATCAATTTTTTTTTGTCCTCTGGCCTTTTTGTAAATGAATACATTCCATTGTGTCTTTGTTTCCTCCTGGAGCAGTGTTGACAAGTTCACTGTCATGTGAAACTTTGAAATAGCATTTACACGGGTACTGCAGGTATTTCCAATTCGTTGTCTAGCAAATGTACTAAAGGCAGATGCGTATCTGCATTTTATGAAAACAATGACACATCAATGTCATTTTCACCAGTCTAGATCTTCATCTGTGCTTCCAACTGACATAATTCAAACTTCTGCCCCACGGTAGTCACAGGGGAGTATATCTAAAATATATCTACCTGAAAGTAAATGGTCACATGGCAGCAATGTGATGGCAGTGAATCAGCTTAGCAGCATCTATATTCAATGCTCCTCCTGGTGGATGGATTCGGCCTTGCAACTGGCGTTTCCGATATCATCCAGGGGGGGTTACACACATGTTGCCCTTTTTACAGCCCAGCTGGTAATTTTAGATGGCGACGCTTTGCCATTGTGTTTCCCTTTCGTATGCAGTCACATATGTGACCAGCCACGGCAAAACCAGGAACAAGTCGGCCTCGGGGCATTTTAAGTTATTCACACATTCTGAAAGTGTAGTTTGGCTCAATGGTGCTCATTCGCATCTCATTCAGATTATGTTAGCCTGGCACCGTCTAAGTAGCTAGTGCTAATGATTTAGCAACTATCCTATTGTCCTCAGGTAGGCTAGTTGCTAAACTATTAGCATCACAGTCAATTCAAGCAATGCCAACAGGCCCCTTGGCACATTACTGTTAAATCAGATGCCCACATTAAGAGCCAAAAACCTCCCATTACAGCTTAGTTTCGATGTGCATATAATTTTAAAACAACAGTACTGAGCTAGCTTAGCCAGCTAAGCAAAGAAATAACTTGGATGTTAACAGAAACTCACCCCATAAGAAACTGAAAAGTATTCCTGAAAAGTATTCCTGCAGACTTCGTTGGCTCCGTTGAAATAAGAGGTCCGGGCAGACTTTCTTTTCATCTGCAGCTTTTTGGTGGATGCAGTCATCTCCGACGTAACTACTGTATGTCTGTTTGCTCTCTTTCGGCAGCTAAAGAATCCATCCGTATGCTGTACATAAGCTCTTGAGAAAGTTTGTCACTGCATGAATGTCTTCCAAGGGGTTCTCCTTTCTTCTTCTGTAGCATTTGCAGTCAAAGTTACGGCTTTCCTCCATTTTGCTGTCTTTATCCCGTTGAAATGTAACCGTATAGCGTCCAACTCCTCCACTGAGAGGGACACGGACGCTGAATAGGCAGCCATGTGTTTCGCTTCTAACGTGCCAAACAGCTGATTTGCCGAAAAAATAAGTGAATGTCCAACGGTGATCAGTATGGAAATGAACTGCATCGCCGTACTCGCCCCAGCAAAGACACAGACAAGGGCAGATTTTTTCCAAAACTACAAATACAAGATGTATACTTTTAAAGCAACCAATATTGTTATCTGAAACATGGAGTGGCTTCTTGATGATTTCAACTTGCATATTCTGCAAAAAAACGAAAATCACTCATTTTGAAAAAAAAAGCGTATTTTGTCGTTTACGCAAATTCGTCCCACCCGACTTGTTGCTGGTTTTGCCGTGGCGGGTCACGTATACAGTCTATTTGTAGGCCAACCTGAAAGTTAGGTAGAGGTAGAGCAAGTCGTACGATCCTCCTCCAGTCCACATGTTGAACTGTCATTGGGCAAGATTGAACCCCACATTGCCCTCGAAGGCTGTGGCATCAGTGTGTCAATGTGGTCTTGAATGGGTCATGGATTAGATCCTGATGCAGGAGGCTCCTTGCATGGCACTCTCTGCCATCAGTGTGTGTGTGTGTGTGTGTGAATGTAGTGTTCAGACTTTGAGTGATCTGATCCATTTACTATGTACCCGATGCTGCTTTCTTGTGTTTTATATCATTGTAAATTGAATATCTTTTGGTTTTGGACTCATTGATTCTTTGAAAAAATAATGAACTTATTAATTTAAAATGAAAATATATCTGTATTTTTGATAGAGAGATGTAGAGGGAGCCGAATTTTCTTGGTAGCCTGTAGTGAACTTCATTAGTGGAGACAAACCTTGTTGTACGTGTTCTCCTCCACATTCGCCTGAATCCCTCCATCCCTCAGCAGTGGAGTGGTCAGGCCTATCAACCACACAGCGTCAGCCAATCACCTGGGAGCCCCAATTGCCTGCCAGTCATCAGATCAAATGGATTTCCAATTGAGTCAAGGCTCCCAGGCTCGGTGAGGTAGAATGGAGAACGGGGGGACTTCTACTGCTCTTCTATCTCTCCCGACTTTCTGTTTGTTGTTAGGTTGTTTTTTTCTATCTCCTACTGTGTTCGGCCCCTGTTCCTCTTCTTCTCTCTCCTCTCCTCTCACTATGTCTCTCTGATCTGCTGGCTGGGGCCACGTGAAATGAAAATAGGCTTGTTGTCAAAGCCCAGAAACCAATGCGCTATCTTGGAGGCAGGGTGGTGTAACCCCAGCACGTGGTCTTAGTCTGTGACTACTTTAACTCAGGATGGATATTCAATTAGAGCAACAGGTGAGAAATCCATTAGTTTGTTAGCTGAGTTGTGGTGTTACATTTTTTTTTTTTTTTTTTTTTAATACAGCAGCAGTGCACAGAGACCATTTTCAGAACCTGTCGGAGTTCTAATTACTTCTGCTGCTCATGCTGTGGTCCCTAGTACACCATTAAACAGTTAAAGTCATTCAGTAAACTTCCTTAACATTTCACTGAAAGAGAACACACAGAACAAGCATATAACGTGTACTGTGATAAGCAGAGGATATTCTATACGTTATACTTGCTAATTGTTCAAAGCTTGAGCTGAAATCATAAATACACTAAAGAAGAAACAAAAATCTATTTCTTTGTATTTTTACGTCATATCTTTTCTTCATGGAAAACAACATATGACGCGTGCTTCCACTAGTTAGTACCGATACATTTCAACCAATTACATCATGACATCCAACCATCAATCAATCTGCTCCGTCCACAATGTACCTTGGACCCATATCCAACCCCACGACGCTGAATAGGATAAGCAGTTAAAGATTATTGGATGTAAGTGTAGGCTACAGTTTATGTATTATTAATTTGTTTATAGGCCTACATCTGAGTAGTTTTGTTTTTATGAGCTATCACTATAATTTATTTGGTATGATTATTGCATATTTTAAATAACAGGAAAATCCCAAGTCCAAGTTTTGTAGAAAAAAAAACATCATTTTGAGGACCGGTCTGACAGCTTGTGTTGTGATAGTCTCCCCTCTCCCACCACCAATTTAATGTAAAGGCTCAAACCCTATGGCCACAACAACATAACAACGCAACCTGCCACAGGAGAAAAAAACTAGCAGCTGTGTATATATTATATAAGAGGCGAAGCTCATTTAAACGTATTTTAACAATGATAAAAACGGAGAAAGATAAGTAGGAAACACACTACTACTTGTAACTGGGGAAGTGTGGAATAGAGCAGAAAGGAAAGAGGATGAGGGAGGGAGGGATAGAGGAGCAGCTGAGTGGACAAGAGAACAGATACGAGAGTGAAGCAGGACGGGAAGGAGAGGAGAGGAAATCGGAGGGACGAGATGAGCTGACTGCAGGGGGGATATCGATCACCCTGCTCTGTGAGTCTCTCTGTGGTTTTAATGGGTTGAGTTTCACAGCTGGAGCGAACTCCGCGGTACTTAGAACAGATATCATGATCTCTCTACACATGCATGCACATATATACATGCAATCTGCCTTTCTACCAGCTGTCTTCAGGTACATGCACCTCCAGCCTCCTGTCAGTTTGGCTCATTGCTTCGTACCACATGGGAAACTGTAAGAGTAGTCGTCGTTCTGAAACAACCCTCCTGCTGCTGCTGTCCAGCCTCCAAAGCCAAGCAGGGCTGAGCCGTATCAATTTCTGACTGGGACATCAAAGAACATTTCTATGAGATGTTGTAAGATAACAAACCATGGATTAATAATAGATGCTACTTTTGATTATAGTATGAATTACTTCAATGGTTGATTTGTTTTATTCCTTATGAAAGAAAGCATAACATTAAAATAGATTCCTCACATGTTACAGGCATGTGTTGTGTTTTTTCACCATGTAAATCTTAATTGTTTCATAATAATACATACAAAAAAGATCCTATTTTCTCAGGAGATAAAATTGTGGGAAATCAAGACTAATAACAAACATTACACAGCACCTTAGAAATCAAAGTTACAAATGCTTTACATGGTTGAACCAGTATTAAATAAGAAAAACATTTTAGGCCTGCAATGATATCAAGTCAGAGTCTCTTTGATATATGGGGCATATATATGTATGTGTATATTATATATATACTAATCAGTAAAATCTTAAAGATCTTATTTAAAACTCATTCAGGAGAGTGAGGTTAAGACAGGGCTGATACGAGTTTGTATTCTAATAACTAGCTGAAGGGCTGCAATGTTTTTGTTTTTGGCTTAACCAGAATACAATGAATTACAATAATCTAACAGAGAATTAAGTTAAAGTGATGGTTCGGAGTAAAATGCACCTTCAACACATTTTTGTAAATGCTTGTAATATCAGGTCAACGCTTGTCAACACTTGTTGACCTGATAATACAAGCATTCTTAAAAATTCAGCGAAACTTTTTAATACTCTCGCGTGAAACTCGCGTGACGGCATCGGCCTTGTAAACATGGAAGTGGCGTTGACGCAGCGCTATTGTTAGCAGCAGAGAATAGAAGCTATCAGGCAAGTGTTCTTTTAAATAAACTCCTGGTGTACTTACAAACTTTCAAATACCTCGTTTTGTGAGTACAGACCCTATGTGTACTACTGCAGAAGTTTGGTAACATTCCATACATTAATAGTGGGGTAATTTACGAGATATACAAGATGTACCATTCGCGCCAGTACTAAGCCATTCAGCTGATAGCCCTATCTTGACCAATGTTGACCATCGCTAAAAATGCTTCCGAAGGGGTGTTTGGCTGGATGTCATGTTGGAAATTACCTCAGGTGCATTTTACTCCAAACCATTGCTTTAAAGCACGGCTGACCTTCTGGAGTTCAGGACTAAAACTGATTTGTGAGATGCTCCCCAGTTGATAAAAATATGACTGAACAATCTATGAACCTGCTCAAATGAAACAGTCAAATATAACACCCAGGTTTCTGGCTGCATGTTTAATATTTATAGACATAGAGACACTATGTTTTTATAAATTAGACATCCACTATGGATGATTATTTACAATTTGTCCAGCACTAAGAGTCTACAGCCATGCTCGGGGCTCTGTGGGGCTGTACATAGGCTAAGAGCTAAATGCTAACATTTGCATGCTAACATGTGCTTAATCACAACATGCTTAGTGTATATTTAGCAGGTTAGGTTTACCCTCTTTACAAGCATATTAGCAAGCTTACATTTGCAATGTGGCGATAAACAGAAAGTAGAGCAGAGGCCGATGGGAATGTCATTAGTTATGCAGGTATTCACCAAAAAAAGTATAAAAGTGTAAACAAATATAAACAAAAAAGGATAGACAATATGTAAACCTTATGATGAAGAAGTCACCAACGTTATTACAACGTTATGTTCTGAGGAGGGCATGAATCCCAAATGTCATGGCCAACCTTCCAATAGTTGTTGGGACAATTAATTCAAAACTGAAAATGTCAAACTCATAATGGAACTAGAGGAAAAGTCAGGGGATCATCAAAGGCAGGACAATGTGTCATCTGGGGGACCATTCATGTCTGCACAGTCTTCCATGGCAATTCATTCAATAGTATGCATGCATATGCATATAATATGTCCATACCAAAGTGTTGGACCACCGGGCCAAGGTTTCTAAAATCAGTTCAAAATTGACCCAGTTAATATATCACCACCTCCATACTTCTAACCAGGACCCATTTTGTAATGTTTAGTGACTGTTGGGTGAGTAGATCAAAACACCTGCAGTTTGGTGGTTTTCTACTCGAGGAGATAAAATGGACCCATTATTGCATCAGGGCTTTAATGACCCATGAGGGCCAGTTTCTAGCCAAGTGATTTTTAGTGGGTCGTGGTTTAGGAACAGTCGTCTGACATCATGCTCATCAAGCTCTGTGAGGAAATAACATAGTGCTGGTGAATCCTAATCCCATTTGAGAAAAACTTACTGATAAAGTGATCAAATTATAGTCTTATAGTTTAATACAATAAAAGACAAACACACTGTACGTGAAATGAAAAAGAGTAGGAGTGACATAGCAAGACACACAAAATACACCCAAGTCACTGCAACTTGTAAAGAGAGAGCCTTCTGAATGGTGAATGCAGTCGCTGTTAATATCTTATCGAAATAAAGTCAAGCAGCCTAAAGTGATTACACAGTTAAATTGTTAAATTCAAATTTGAGTTTATGAACTGCAAAACTCCCCCGGTACGTATTTTGATAAAATTCACATAATCTCATTCTAGTAATGTATGAACCAATATTTTCACTACTATCATCTCAATCCTGAACAACATGAAGTTGGAATGTTTGCTTTTTAGTGGAAAGTATTTATATCTGTTCGACTGACTGCCATAAATTCTGCTCCAGATATCTACGACGCCCAGAGGAGGAATCTTTCATGATGTGCCACTAGCAAGTCATATTTTAAACTTCACATAATCCTGTGAATTATCTCAACAACTACTAAATTGGCACTAACTTTTGTATAGAAATACTATACTACTATAACTCCAGACTCCTGAGACTCTTGTCAGGAGCAAAAACCCCACTTCTCCCATGAATTCCTCCAAACTCGGATCTATGATGTCAGTGTTACACCTATGGTTGAGTGCTGCTTAATTTCCTTCAAAGCACAATGTTTTGCAGTATTTACCTACTGATAAGGTAATCAGAAGGAAACTTAATGTTGTATATTTGAACCTTTTTGAATTGTACTTTTTATTTAATTTATTTTGAGTTTGTGGATAAAAACTGCTATTAAAGAAATTTGAGTCTTTTTGTAAATACTTCTCAGTAGTTGCACTTTTTTATTTAATGTATTTTGCATGACAACAACAACTGAGATTGTTACAAATGGCTGTTTCTGAGATGTTCTGATTGTTATGTCAGCCTTATGATTAATTCTTGAATAAGTGACTGAATAGTACAGTGTTTATTATATATTAAAGAAGTGGGACTTCTTTTTTTCATGTATTTTGCATGAAATCACTGTTGCATTCTGTGATATTCTGTACTATCGCAGGTTCAAACTGCACCATCTTTACATTAAATACATTTGAGAAGTTGAAAACTTTCCCAGATTTGGGTCACAACTTGTCATTAAGAGGTGATGGTGGGTCCCGAAGCCAGACCAGTTGAGAACCACTGGTGTAAATCCTGTATGATAGAAAATACAGGTGTGTATTTTTGATATTGTTCTGAAGGTTGTGATAATGGTCTGTAGCCTGTCAGTGTAAATCCTGTATGAATATGTAGACCTACAGGTGTTGATATTGTCTTGAAAGTTATGATTAGTCTGTAGCCTGACATTATAAATCCTGTGTCTACAGGTGTTGCTAACAAATAGAAGTTAGTGTATTGCACATGGGGGGTGTTGTCTTTTTACGTGACCCTACCACTTTTCAAAACACAGTGACGGCTTGTAACAAAACAGCCAGTAGAAAAGTCCTTTGTGTACTTCTACTTGAGTATAGAATGTCTGTACTTTAACACGTCTGCTGCAGACTAAAGGTGAACGCAGGTTTCTGTTTCCATCACAACCATTCTTGAAGCTCGTCCTGTTTGTGCCATGTTTAAGGCTGCTTCTCACACAAATTGTCACAAATTGCGGGTCCTTCACAAATCCAGTATAATAATATCCACACAGGTTTCCACCTTTTTGCATGTTCCCTTCTTAGAGGAATAGCTGTAATGAGTGAGGCACACTCTCAACACCAAATGACACAAACAGTGACTCCAGTCTCGTGCAGCTGTCTGCTAAATCCACTGCATGCGTGTGGAGATGACTGGATCCACATCTGCAACAAACAGTCGTTTTAATCAGATTACGTAATTATAGCTCGGAGCCATGTTTTTTCACTGTGTCTCTCATGGAAAACATAAGCAATACGGCTTCAATATAAGTTTCTCATCGCCTGCTATTAAACACCCACGAGCATCCCCTTCAAACTCCATATGTTGTGTCGAGACCGTCTCACTAACAAGGCGCTGTATATCACCTCATGTTCATCGATCATCTTGATATCCCAAGGTTATAGGAACATTTCTGCGTGGTGTCAAAGCTCCGCTCAAATCACCTTGGCTTGATTGGCCGTGCGTCTCTCAGGAACATCTTGCCAGGATTTGAAGGTGTTCATTGAATATAGAGTGAAGCCTTCCTCCAGTGTTTAAGATGAGGTCGTCCACTGTGATGAGACATTCGGGTTTCAAGGACCCCATTGATCTTTGGTTGAAAGGTCGAGGTTGCGCTGCTTGGATCAATTGCATGTAGCTGATTTTAAGTAGCTAAGCTAAAGCTCTCTTGGAGGTCAATGCATATCTCACCCAAACAGAATGCTCAGATGTAGAGCGAGCAGAAACCAGAAGCTACCTGAGTCTGTTTCAAATTGGTTTCCGGGAGATCTCTGCATAATACCTAGGAATGCACCGATGTCACTTTTCTTTCCAGACGTCGTACAAGTGCTTTGGGTACTTGCCGAGTACCAATATTAGTGCTTAACAATACTATTACAGTCCTCACAATGACTTTCAAAACATGTTTTCACTAGATGTTCCTCACTTTCTGACTTCTGATCAAATATAGAGCATTCACCTTTGTGTTTTCTTGCACAGAGAGCTAGTTTGCAGTGGCAGTGTTAATAATTTGCACTGCTATTAGTGAAGCAAGAAGAAAAAAAAACAGCAACACTGAGTGACTTGCCACTTAAAGGAGAGTAGCTGGTCCACCTTAAAGGTCAGCCCACCTTTCAGACACGCCTCAGCCAGTTGAGTTGCTATGAATTTTGAGGCTAACCTTCACTTCAATCAACAGCTATTGTAGCTGTCATATGTGTCGTCAAAGGTTTCATTAAACAAAATTGACATTTTTTGAGGTTATGACTCAGACCTGGAGGCGAAGTAACACTCTAATAATGCCGTTACGCTCATTTTACTTTTCGTTTATGGAGCCATGCAAGTCACTGCATTGTCCTTCAAATATTTCAGAATAATAACCTTGTGTTAACGAACGTAGATATTCTGCCCATAGAAACGCACTAGAACGCTTTTATTTTCAGAGTTAAAGATGTTTACTTTTTTCATTTCTTTGACTTACAGACACTGAAACTGTTGTAATGTTGCTAGCACGGTGTCGATATATTGTTAAAAGATCACTTTTGCTGTTAATCACAAGCAGAAAAAGTAGGTGAGAGGTTCCTAAAATAAGGCTTTCTTTGGGGGCAAGCAAATAGCATTCATTTTGCCATTACATGTTTCCAGTCAAATATATGTATTTTTCTAAATAATCCTGTATCAGGCTAGCTTTACTACAAATCGATCTACAGAAGCGCATAGAAACACTGTTATTTCAGGGCTTTCACAATCTTTAAAAATATACATTTCAATAACAAGAGTCATCATTTATTGAGACATATTCTGCCAAAGGATTTAGTATATCAAGGGGAACAGTCTTCTAAGAGAGACAACAGTTACGTTGGGGGAAATTCTCAGTTTCAATTTGTTGCAACAGGAAAACACTTCTGGAGAGCAAGAGAACGTTGGTCAACAGGTTCACTTATCTCCATTACTGAGATAACCACTACTATTAGCAGCTCTGACCTTAAGGTTGTGTTCAATTAAAGCTGGAAAAGTACAGACAAAACAAGAAAATCCTCACACCTAAGAGCATCTCAAAGGCTGGAGGGTGTGGGAGGAGTGCAGATGGACTAATTCCCAATTCGCTTTCCTTCTTCTTTCTCTTAGAACCTGCTGGTCAATCACGGATGAAGAGAGGGAGGAAAAGGGTAAAGCAGTTATTTGACATAGACTTTTACTTTGGCACTAAGGGCGGCACATGGCGCTTTCCTGTTTTGAATTATAAGAGAGTTGATTTGCTGTTAGCATGCCTTTATTTTAACATGTTCTTATTATGCTATTTATCCTGGTATCATCCAGCCCATGTTTGCTCTATTAATCTGCACTGCTACATTCAACAGGGAAGATATTGAAAAAGAGTGTGTGTATTAGATTTGTGGTTTGAGTCAAAACATTTTCAATTCAGTCATTTACAAGATCAGCAGAAGGTATTTCTACAATTTGTACACTTGTAAACATCCATTCAGGCTCATTCTGCCATCATCTGTATGTGAAACTCAGTTTACGTCCTCATGCTTTGTTGGAATGAAAAAAAGAGCAAAATCATTTCAGGTTAAGGTGAATCGAGCGTATAGGGACTGTCCATGTTTTGGTCTCTGGCTGAAAAACAGAACAGATTTGAGTTTTATATTTTTGGAGTTTCATGGTTTTGTATTTATTTTAACAATGCAAGAATAAGCTCAGGTAACCCTGGCCATGACCTAGACCCAGACGACCTGTGATTATGATTGATATTGTATGATTTTATTAAACTGTTCATATCCTGTGTCAGTCTTGTTTGTTTCTCATGTGTTTATTTACTTCTCTCTTTTTTCAATTTTGCAGCTAAAGACATTTTACTGTTATTGATTCCTCAAGACAAATCCGTTATTTCTTCTCAAATCAACTTTCAGACCAAAACGATAATGCTTCGGACATTTGTGACAATTTGTCATAATTAGCACATGAATTCTTGAGTAATGGCCAAAAAGGTGTTTTGGGAGTTCACGTTGGCCACTAAAGGATGAGTTCAAATCCAAGTGGACATTTGTGAGAAATTTTAAAGAAATTGGCTGGAGGCGTCCAAGGCGGCACAATCCCAAACAGCTAAAGAAGGGAAGTTGCCGACGATGGATGCTTCACTGAGAAATGCAGACCTGGGTTCACTCAGGATTCCGGTTCGCTACGTAGAGGACTCCATGTCTGATCGAGTGTCAGCCAATTCCTGCACTAAGATATGAGATAAGAGTGAGGTGGAGAAACTGTATGAAGACAGCTGGGTGACAGACCACTATTTTGTCTCCATTTCTGATTCAGTAACTCCAGGAGGAGAATCTCAACACTGATAGGCTTCCACGTCACCACGTCATGCAAATGATGTGTTATTAGTTGAAATATTTCAATGTGAAAAATGTGGCATGATAGAAAAAGGACAATTATCGATCTTCTTAAAAACAACATGAATGTGTTTGTTCTATGCCGTTTCTAACAAAGTAGCTGCTCCAGGAGAGTTTGCTGCCGTAGCAACACCAACCTTAAAAGTAGGTAGTACAAATATTTTTAAATGTTTGAATGAAATCGTCTGTGATGGATAACAGACAGACAGATCCTGGTTTATGAATAGGCACATGTGGAAGATGAGCTCAATGTTCGGCTGGAGTTGACACTCATGCATGATGTATGAAGTACTATTTTAAAGTCAAAATTGTGGGAGGCATACTTTGTATGAATATTAAAAAAAATATCTACAGTATATTAAAAGCAGCAGTTTCACTCGCTAATAATCAAAGAGGAGATCAAATTAGGAACAGAGCATAAGGTTTAGTAGGGCAGTGTGCAACGATACGATGCAAGGGATGGATCGAGAGGGAGGAATTTTGAAGTGGTGAAGTATTAAAATACACATTTAAATCAAAGATTTTAACAGCTGGACGTCCTCAACCTTTTAGATGTGGGAACTACAATAGCAATAATAAGAACAGAGATGAAGGCTGTGGCAGAAATTAAAGAGGAACTATTCTGCTCCTCTTCTGGTGTCATACTTTAATGCTGAAAAAACACTATATATTATTGGCTGTGAGTTCATGCCCCTCCCTCCCAAAAAGCCCAGTCTGCTCTGATTGGTCCACTGCTTCGTGTATTTGTACGGAATGTCACACCACTTATTCTTCCTTTAGAAGTTCATACTAAGGAAGTTTCTGTTTGCACAGCAGAAAACGGCGTCTTCTCAACTTGGAGACTCTGTGCTCAGCTCAACTCTTACTAGCTTTCTTTGAGGTAGCGACAAACTAGCTGCAGGTATTATGCAAATGTGTTCCATGGTGACATCACCACTTTACAGAAGAAATGGCTCGATTTGAATCGAGGCGTATGAAGCAGTTCAGAAGCAGAGTAACTCCCTTTGGACGTGGACACTCTGGAGACCTTTTACATGCACAAAAAAACATAACGCACTAAAGGAAAGATGCACACCATAATAAGTCTTCTTCAATCATAAATGGAGGTAATGGTTAGATTGAAAGCAGCAAATTATTGTTTGAACATATTGTAATCCTTTGACAAGAAGAAATGAGAGTACGGATTTTTTTTTTTTTTTTTAAAGCTGTACTGACTTGTTCATTGCAGTGGTGCGACTCCGACAGCAGAGATATCCCCTTTAGAGCATCGCTGAGGTGTACCCAGGTGTGCAATAATGTACTTGATTGACTTAATGTAACACGTTTGACTCAAGTGGCTCCGTCTTCTCTGCTCGGAGTAATTCTTCCTGAGTTGTAGCTTTCAATTCGGCAGCGAGGCTTCGGTAATTGGCTCGGAGTGGGGCTGGCAACGCTCTGCTGCTATGCGCCTCACTGTCGAGCTGTTGCACACAAAACACACACACACACATACACACACATTTGGGCTCTAGCGGCCAATCTTAATAAAAGAAATGACACAGGGTGGAGGATGCGGTCACGCAGATGTTGCTACGGTAACAGCGGTGAGCGAGGGCTGGGAGCTGGGAGGCAGCAGGTTAGGGAAGAGAAGTGAGGAAGACGACGTTCGGCGCATTCAAATGCGTCCTCGCTCTCTCTCCCTGTTGATCCTGTGTCATACCCAATTACCACTGCAGCGAGGGGAAGGGGGAGCATGGAGCGAGGGGGGTGGGGGATGGGGTGGTGGTTGTACGGAGAATACAGAAGGAGAAAGAGGAGCATTCTGGTGTCTGCTCGAACCTTTCGTGAGCAGAGGAAAACACCCACGCCTGTCATTACACTCACAAGGGGAAGGTTGTGGCAAAAAATCTCTCTCATCTACAGCTTGAAAGAACGCGTCTAACGCGACAGGTGAAGATTTCAGTGCGAAAACTTCTCTGTGAAATGAAAAAAGTATGTGGGTAGAGATTGAGCTCTGCACACACAGCTGCCCCTGCTGCACTGTATAGTGTTGAGACACGTTTCTTTTCTGTGCTTAGAACATTTAATGGATCGGAAGGGGTGTCGCATATCTTTGTCTTCACGAAATCCCACCAACACTTGGATACAGTGTTATTTCTGGTTTATTATAGTCCAACATATTTCCATCAGTTAAAACATTATACTCGCCCAAATAAGGACTAAGATCCGGAGACATGGAGACATCGTTACAACAGGTTCAATAAGCCTGCTTTAATTGGAGGGAAATCAGACAGTGACTCTGATCAACACGACAATTTATGTCTTTCTTGCTTTTTGCGTGTCATATGTAATACATATCTGTGACTATGATATGCATGTTTTCACAGTAAGGATGTGACATTGAGTGACAATCAAAAAGCCACTTCTCAGCGTTAACCCTGTGACGTAGAAATGACGTGAAAAATCTTAAAATGACGTGGAAATTTCATAGACGGCGTGATATTTATATTACGCCTCGCTATGTGATCATGTTGACACCTGACATAATGGTAATAATCCTCATTGCACAGGAAAACACAACTTGATGTTCAGAATTAATAAAAAGAATAATGGGAATAAATAATAATGCTTTTATAATGGCTTTATTGAATGTGGCTAACCATTGGATTGCTTTTTAGTGATGTCACCATGTTCCCAGATCTCAGCCAGTCAAAACCAGATTATGCATAAATATAATATATAGTAAAATAATAGGTTAGACTGCATTTTCAACCCAGCGCCACTCTAGAAGGACTCACAAAAGGCGGTGACCTAGGTTACCTTGATGTAAGATGATCAACAATATGAGATTGTTTGTTGTGGGATTGTATGTTCTGGGAGATACCATTTTCAGTAGTTGACGCCCTGAGATAGAGAACAGGCGTCATCCCTCCATCACACACATGTAGTCATTCCAATTATAATACAGGAAATGTAAAAAACTCAAATTGAAATACAATTCAAATACAATAACATAATTTTAATGTTAATGTTAAAATGTCTTGTTTTTTATTTTGATATGATTTTATTTTGTAATTATTTTTTCTACAAGGCAACACGTCCTGCTGCGCATTTGAAATGAGACACAAAAATAACAATAGCAACACATTCTTCACACACACCTGCCACAAGGGAAATCAGTAATTCTCTGTTATCTCTTCCCTCCATCAGATTATCAGAAACACTGACATCTATTAGGCCGACTCTCCATGTGTGTGTGTGTGTGTGTGTGTGTGTGTGTCGAGGCCTTTCTCACTGCATTGCTCCTCCGATTAAAGACTTCCACCTCTGTAATGCCATTAGGGGAGGGAAGGAGGTTGAGGGGATGAGAGAAAAGAAGGGAAACAGGACAGGGAGAGAACAGTCTGCTTAACCTCCGCCGCCTGACGGAGCCGGCGAACGCGCAGCGAGAGAACGATTTAATCCCTCTGTAGTAGCCCGGATTAGTTCTGCGATTTATCACTGCCTCGCTCTTTTCTCTGGGCCACGCTGTCATTTTCTCTCCCCTCTCATCCCTTTCTTCATTCCCTCTTTCTCTCTTGGTAATGCGTCGGGTACTGAGTGGCTTAATGCTGTTTAATGTGGTGACTTCCCTTTATCTGCCTATTGTCATTACTCTCTCTTAGGGACAAAGGGCTCCTGTAGTGAAGCTTCCAATGAGCTAAAATGGTCCTGTCTAAATATATCACGGTCCAAGAGCAGTGAGCACTGAAATAATCAGAATAAAACTACACAGAAATTGCCACTTTAAAGGAATACTTCAGCATTTTAGGAAATACACTTCTTGGCTGTTTTTCCAATGAGAAAGTACTCATCAATCTCACGTGGTTAGCTTAGCATAAAGACTGGAAGCAAAAGGCAAACTGTAAGCCTGGGTCTGTCAGGTTCAAAATCACACCTTAAACTAACCCTTATGGTTAGAGGTGTAACGATTCATTCGATGCATCGATTGTCAGTCCTATGGATTCAACTAAATCTGCTAAAATAAATAAATAGAATGAATCGTTTTGGCTTCACCGATAATCGCTATAAATGCGTTTAATTGTATGAATCGTGATTCTTTATTATGATTAATGTTTTAATACGTTTAAGACACTCTCTCACCTGCCAGCATGTAGTCTACTGGAAAATGTTAAAAAAAATAACTGAGCATTACATATTATGCAGGACTACTTTTTTATAGAATAAATATGTTAAATGAGTAATTCTGTGGTCTGTTTTTCACCTTTCAGACGAATACAGATAGTCTCACTCACATAAGTGCATGTTTATTTCATGATTATAGAATTTCGGGTACAAGTTACTGAATCGAATCGTGGTTTACAGAATCGAATTGAATCTTTACAACAACAAAAAAATGAATCGAATGGCCAACTACTGTATCGTTAATCGAATCGCTGTGAAGCCAAAGATTCACACCCCTACTTATGGTGCTTTTCAGTATGCTAACATGTCTCCTGGAATCATTTCCTCACCTCCTCTTCTCGTGTCTTAGTCCCGCCCGCTAGAGATACGAGCTGAGGAGGCGAGGAGGAGACACGAGGGGAGAGAGAGTCCAGGCTTAGACCTCCTAGCCTCGGAGCCGTCATTTAAATATAAGGTGAGGCCAGCTGTTCTGTTATAGCGCTGCATTATATGATGTCAAATGAGCATAACAGTGTTCCCTTCAACTTACATATTTACTGTTACATACATTCACAGCGTGGCATAATGTTACACAAGCTGTAATCATTAGAGAGGCTTCTTTCCCTGGCGCGGTAATGTCACAGTAGCAAACACTGTGGGACATTTAAGCAGCTGAACTTGACTTTTAGCCTCTGAAATAATCCATGAAGTTTTGCTGCTGTTCCTGGTGAGTAAATATGCACAGTGTCTCTCAGCAGACGCAGACTGCAGCTCTGACATGTTCACATTTTAGAGAACAAAATCATATTTTCCTCAACAAGGATGTACGACCCATCCGCTGTTAATCACCATGTTATTTACGTATGACTGTGGATGAACTCTAATATACTGTATATGTCAACATGAGATGCAACAAATTAGCGTTTGAGCAGTTGTTTGCATCTATAAATGTCACGTCAGGATTATAGCGGATGAACTGGATGGAGCCTACATTCGCGATAGAAACATAAGTAACATCAAGGGGAAATGTCATGAAAGGTGAAAGGTCATCATGGGATGCAGCTGTGTTCACAGGAAAGGAACAATAACCACTCGGTACATGAAGACAGTCTCTTTTCAAAATAAACAAGTAGGTGTAAATGTTTTTAGGTTTAGTGAACCTCCCACCTGCCCAACAAGGATGTTCTCACTCTTCATGTCAGTTGCTCTGATGCCTAATAACGATGCGGATGGGGTTATATGGGAGTTAGTTGAAAGGGAGAATATGACCTGTTAACACATACAAATAAATACAGAATAGAAAAGAAATATAATATATATTTTGCTGAATATTGAACTACTCCTTTCAGAAAGAATATAGAGAAGAAAAATACATAACTCACTTGCTGATCAGTACTTTCTGGAAATCCGGGATACCAGTGACATGCATCATTCCCTCAAGGCGAGACAGACGGATGAACGGAGACCCGCTCTCAGCCCACCGTCCTTGTTACATTTTAACAAACTGACTCCCACTCACTGGCCGTCAGAAGGTTTTGCTCTCACAGTCACTGTCAGGTGGCTCACATTAAATGACACCCACGTTGTTCGACCAAAGGAATCCTGACTTTGTGGCCTCCTTTAAAAATGTAATTTAGAAAAGCAAAGGGGGAAATGACAAATACTGTCCAGCAGCCATGTTAAAGCTGGACAAATCTGGCCTCCCACCGGGACCATGTGTAGCACAACAGGACTGCTTGTATAATAGTCAGGTGAATTTAACTGTTTTGTTATTATTTACTCATTGTTAGGCGGAGTTTGAAGCGGATGCGTTGTGGGACAGGGAGCCAGTAGAGGTTCTGGAGGTCAGGGGTTATGTGGTCATGGGAGCGAGAGCGGGGGAGCAGGCAAGTAGCAGAGTTCTGAATGTACTGGAGTTGATTGAGAAGTTTGGATGATGAGCCGTACAAAATGCTGTTGCAGTCGTCCAGGTGAGGCAAGCGTAGATCAGTGTTTGCAGGGACAGAGAGTGACGGACGGATGCGGGACATAATCTTCAGGTGGAAAAGGGCAGTTTTGGTGATTTGATCTATTTCGTGTTCAGAGGAAAGTTTGCTGTCAAAAGTGACTCTGAGGTTGTGGATGTGTGGGGAGAGAGACGGAGTAGAACTGTGGATGGCAAGGATGAAGTTGTGGGTGGTTTCTTTCAGGGATTTGATGATCATGTCAGTTTTGTCGCAGTAAAGTATTGGATGGCTTGTCATGACATTGAATTCAGACATCCATTTTTTATGAATGTCTTACTGAAGCTATGAGGATTCTTTGATGTGCGAGTGTGTGCAGGTGTGTAAATGTGAACATGCCTCTTTACGTCCACGAGCACGATCAGATATATGGGGATAATCCTGAAAGAGCAGTGATAATGACTGTGGGAACCGAACTGAGTTCATGTCTGCTATTATGACCCGAGCACCGTCTTTGTAGAGCAAGTTCTTACTTTGACTTGCATCATGTCGAACTGTCGATCGGTGTGAACGAGAGATTCAACACACCTTGTTGAAGAAAAGAAAGAAGAATATGTCATTTTGTAATTTAAATCCATTCTACATGATCATTAACAGTGTAAGTCTCATAGTTCATTGAAGACTGAACCAGGTGATTGACTGTGGATTTAGAGAATCTGCAATTATATAAATTCTAATGCCCACACCGAGTACTCATCCTCAATACTAACATGAACATGAACATGGCGGTACTGTACCCAGCTAAGCCAAACCCTTTGTTCAGAATCTTCTTTTGAACATTTTTTAAACCTTCACTCCTCCATTACAGCTATAAGAAAGCTCAATCTTTAATCCACCATGGTTTACACACACGCAGATATTGCCTGATTATATCTTATGCTGTAATGTCGGTGTTGTCATGGTTACAAGAGACAGATCGCATTGTCTGGCAATGATTTAGTTGTCTCTTGTTTTGAGATCAATCAATCAATACTTCATTCAGGACACAGAAATGGTTCATAGCAAATTGCAAACATAGTAAAAGACTTAGGCTACAACTACCATAAATAAATACAACAATTAGCTTGTAAACAGGCTACTTGTGAAACGATCCAATCGTATGAGTCGTCTCTCAACTCCAGTGGACGATCCCAAGTTGCAAGTCAGACTCTAAATAACCAGCTACAAGGAAAAGGAAGCCCTGATATCAGCTGGCTACACTGGAAGCACAGAAACGATTTACCGTCAGACCCACAGAAGATATGTACCAAGACTGAGCGAAAATGTAACATTTGTTCCTGCTAAACGGCCTCAGTGAAAGCTAAAACAAGGACATGGACCATAATATTGAGAGTAAAAAAGAAGCTGTTCTTTGTAAGCGAGTTGATATATTGTCAGACAACAGCTGCAGACGGTTCTGTTTAATTGCAATCAGCGGAGCCTGGCTGAGCGGGGACGGCAGGTAAAACACTGTTGTGTCCATTGCCAATTGAGCGTACTCCCATTCTCATTTAGGAGTCATGTCGCAGTCAAAGACACAGTTCAAACTTTGGACCGTGTGCACACACTGAGCGTGACTGAGATCTCCCTCACTATTCTGCTGCACCTGTTAAAGCGGGACAACTTGGCGTCGGATGTGGTGACCTCATATGATTCCCAGCGTGACCCCACTCTGCCTCCCTCTGAGCAACGCTCTCATCAGACTCAATCACAGCACCTGTGTGGGCGTGCAGCAGAACAGGTATGGAAATGTGTCATTAAAACCAAAAATGTGTGGAAGAATGAATTATTAAAACTTGATCAAACACGTCAAATTCATTATTAAAAGTTGGTGTTTAAGTATGTGGCGTAATATGTCATGTTGTTAACTGCTTGGCGGCTGAAAGCTCCCATCTCAACAGGACAACTAAGAAGCAGCACAGGCAGGCTGAGATGAGAGAAAATGAAGGAAATCTCACTATATGAGTAAGAGGTGTGCAAATGCACCCGAGCACTCGTGGAGACGCTGTCTGTCTGGCCGAGGGAGGAACTTGGGCGACTAATCGAAAGGTTCAGCACACCTTTACTCATGCACTGTGGATTGCTGTCAGATCAATAGGAGACGGGTCTCGTCTCCACGTAAATGCAGATATACACACACTTGCATTCTCCTGATAGAGGCCTTATCAGGTTTAACCAAAGGTGTTGCTGCTGTTTTTCTGCCATGTAGATATGCCTCAGGACTCCTCTTATTAGTTCTGATGCTGGCTGATGATCGTGGCAGATATCCATACAAAACAATCTATATGTCTAGTCCCCCTTATGGAGACTAGCAACTATACTCGATGTCAAAAACTTTTTTTTTTTTTTTTTAATCATTGCATGTCTCGCCCCACCAGGCAGCAAAGTCCTTGACTTGTGCAATGTTTCTGTCAGACTGTGAATCTGTGACCCTGCGTCCACTGGGGACAGATGTTGGCGACTGCATGCACTTTATCCCTGTGAGTTGCTCTCTCCTGAAGACGCTCTGACATCGTCTGATGATTCTGCTCTGGCTCTCGGGGCTGTTTGCACCGTCCGAACCGAAACGTGTTGGAAAGGGAAAAAGAAAAACACCCTGCAGCGATATTGATGACCTCGGAGATGGTTTTGTCAGCTCACTTCATACGGATGCGTCTCCCACTAACAACCCTGAACGACTTTTCCATATGGCTCTAGATCGCTGGATCTTCTCTTGAGTGAGAAAAGGGGGACCTTGGAGAACGGTAACCTCGCTGACAAAGAACAGAAGGTGAAGAAGTGTAAAGGGAGTGTGGCATGAATATGAGTTTGAAAGATTAGAGCTGTAGAAATATTTAATATAAGTAATAAGATGACAGATACAACTCTCACGATGAACAAAAGGATGTGAGGTTTAACTCCCAGAGAATTAATGATGTTACTTTTGACCATAAAACACGTCTTTACATCCTCCTGGGCTTCCTTTGAATGAGAGCGCTGTTAAATGTGTAAATTTGACCCAAAGCCAAGTCAGATTAAATGTAGCATGTTGCCTATTGGCCTTGTAGAGCCATCAGGGACCAACACATTCCCTGATACTTCTAAGCCGGCAGACAGCACTATGGCAGGCTGATGTCATACCTGTTGCTAATAGCAACCGCATAGAAGTATCTGTGTGGACCAGAAGCCTTGACATCTCCAGTTATGAATTATTATGAAAGAGTGATGTTGAATGCTGCAGGTGGGAGAAGATGAACAGGTTTTAACAGTTGGAAGGGACATGAAGTATATTTCACCCACGCAACATATTTGACTTTTCTCTTTCATATCATATGTGACATATTGGATCCTTTTAATGGAACGTGCTTGAATGTCATTACATTGATTTGTTTTGGAGATTTGAGATTTGTGTCTTTGGTGTGATCTGTTGTTACATGGCATGATGTATTATATATGTTTATAGAGATTCAAACCAAAGTAACGAGTTATGACCTCAATGCAAAACGCCATGAGGTCAAGGAAAGATGAGAGCTAGCTATGTCATTATAATGCGTCAGATGATGATTGACAGCTGATGATCGACACCAGTGATTGACATGGGTCTGCGGTGGAGAAACTACAATGATGGACTACAAAAAGGGCATCGTCCACTTCTCCCCATGTTGTTCTATAAACAGCTCGTTCAGGGACCGGCTTCAGGTCCAGCAGCTCCTCCTTCCTGCTGCTGTTACAATCAACTCTGCTCTGTCAACCAACAGACCAACACTGTTCATTCACACATGGAATATCAATTACACTCCTTTATAATATTCCCTATGTGCAATAATAAGAACTTAACCCAATTATATTTTATTAAGTTTACCTGTTAATTATGTATTATCGGCCTATAATCCTTTTGTAACTGATGCTTCTTGTTATTGAACTAACTCTCCCATTTACTGCTGGAACACAAATAAAGGATTAGCTTATCTTAAATGTCGACAGCCAGGTCACTAATATTACTTCATTTCTAAGGTTGGGATTGACATTAAAAAGTAATCAAGGCTTCCATTCAAAAGAGTTTACATTATAAATAAAGCTATTAATTGTTTAAGATATGAAGAAGGGTTGGATCTATTTCACACCTTTTTGGAGATTTAATATGTATATATGTTGGTTATGAATGTTGTTTATTAGAATTAAATTTTTTTGAGTTTGCTGTATTTACATTTCATTGTATTTGTAATAATTTCATTTTAGTTTTTTTTAAATATTTGTAAGTGTTTGAAATAAATAAATACAAATTGAATTAAATGGTTTTCACTGTCATTCACATGTATCAACACAATCCCAATAAGTATATGTCTGCTTGAAAGTAATTCATGTCAAATATGCAAGATTGGCATATTGTCTGTTTTCATAAACAGCCGGGTTGTGCGTCACCATAAATATAAATGTTGATGTTGCAAGGAACTGTGGGGCGACGTAATCTCCTTTCCTTGCGTAAAGGAAGGCCCAGTGTTTCCTTTGCTAAAGGAGATATAAAGGGAAGCATTGGAGCTCCTTTCCTGACAGAATTTGACCAGCTCTTATCATCGCTGCCATTTAGATACTTCCGGATCATTTATTCCGTTCGGAACCTTCCATAAAGAAAAAGACTTTTCGACCGCAGCCCTTTTACAGTAGTGTGTTGTGTGCTTTCTCTCATTGTTCCTTCAGTGTTTTAGAATTGACTCACGCCTTGGCCACGTTCTGCGTTCCACACCTGTTTCCTACTAACCTGCGTTTTCCCGTGCTCTTCCCTGTGTGTCTAGTTGCTTTATCTGAGTTTTTCCATGTGCTTAACCCTCGGGTCATCGGGAATCCATGGTTATGCCAGCCAGCTTCCTGCCTTCACTGATTGCTCTTTTTGTTTAATAAAATATATGTATATATATATATAAATAACATTTCTGTCGTTAAGTAAGAAGAAGCTGTACTTTCCTCCCCTGCCTCCATGTTGGCGCTCATCTTTTGACACTGCACCCGAAGTTTAAAAGCTGCAGCTGGCTGAAATAATTACATTTTTGGTCATTTGGGGGCAACAAATACTGGAACTTGGACATGCTGCAGCTCAGGCCCGGCCCTAACCAAACTGGAGCCCTAAGATTTTAGGTGGCGCCCCCCTTGCATCGGCAGTGTAGTGTATATACTCACAAAAAACCGAATAGCTTTGTCTTTGACCTTTTTTTTACTTAAAGAAAGCAAATTCACAATCAGAATAGTTAACAAGATAAAAAATTATGAATAAATGAATGAATACAAAAAATAAAATGAATATATGAAATACAATCATTTTTACATACATTCATAAATAGCCTTAAGTATAAGATCTAACTAAACACAAAATAAAACGTGTCAACAAGTTGCATAAAATAAATTAAAAATACAATATAAATAAGGCAACAGGAGGACCACTTGATGCTGCTGCATCACTGCTGGGTTGTGCTGCTGAGGTGGAGGCAGCAGTGGTAGATGTGGTAGATGGCCCAGGGGTGGGATTTAGAAACTTCAACAGCGCATCTGAAGAGAGGAGTATGTGACACCATTACAGTCTAATAACAAAAACATATGATTCCAGGAATAAAATGAAATGATATAATATAAATGAAAAACCAAAGAGATATATGTATGATGTTAACTGATATATGCAAATTAGATTAGATTCAATTTATTGTCATCATTACAGTGAAATGCTGAATAGCAGAATGCAAAGTAGCATGTATATATATGAGAATGTTATGTTATGATTATCTTTGACCGAATCACAGCAGTGCTCATATTCAAAACAGCATTCTCTCTCATGTGATATTGCTTAATTAACATTAATGATGTGCACTTTAACAACTAGGCTTACAACTATAATATATAAAGGGGTGGAAAAGTGACTGTAATTACCTAACGTTAGCTTTTTATTGATTAGCAATTAGCGAATCATGTAACGTTAGCTTAATGCTAAAAAGCCAGTAACAGACAAATCATTTCATGTAACGTTACCTCTATCTTTTTCTCGTTTCTCCTCCTCTATGCCACGGGCCGGCCCTGCTGCAGCGCCATGTTGCTGCGGTAGCCCAGAAGTGACAAAGCAAACACTGGATCTATAGGGAACTTAAAGGCCCATATTATGAAAAACAGGTTTTCTCTGGTCTCTACACCTATAAACTGGTCCTCCCTGAGCCTGTCAACTCCCAGGATGAGGAAAACAAGCGACTCCTGCATGGTCTCTGCAGCCACTCACTGGTACAACGGTGCTCCTACAGGCTGTTCAGATTCAGCTCCTGTTGTTACGTAACAAAAGGAGTCATTGGCATAGGCGGAACTCCTCTGCTCGATGAAAGGAGATATCCGAGAGCAGGCGTTTCGCAACGCAGCACGCAGAGCACGGATCGACAGCGCAGGCGGAGAGTGCGGACAGGGAGCGCGGACCGACAGCACGCATGGAGAGCGGGGAGAGCGGGGAGAGCGTGGCTCGACTTACCGGTTGTGGCACTGGGTGATCGGCTGGTGCTCCATGGTGCGGGTGAAGCTGGAGACAATCCTCCCTCTGTCTCATCGCTCCGGTGCGTCTTCATTGCTGCCTCTGGTCGGAAACCCGGGGGCACGTGTCCGACAGAGCGGCATACGCGTTTCATTTTTACGGCTACGGTCCGTGTTAGCTTCTATGTGTGTGCTAACCACTTCACATCGGGCTGCTTCAGTAACGAGGGCAGGGTTACCAACTCTCACGCTCCTGGTATGACCCACGCTTTCACTATCAATCTCACGCTGTCACGTACACGAACGACATGGGAGTGTCACGCCAGGAGCGTGAGAGTTGGCAACCCTGAACGAGGGTCAGTACAAAGCTGGCTTTGCCTCGACACTGACCCTCCTAAAAGGATCTGTCCCAACCATACGGGACCCAGCAACTTCACCTGAGACACATAGGAGCCATAGCAATACATCCACCGTTAACATTGGCGCATGCAGCCGTGTAGCATAAGCAGCATCGTCTCCGTCTCTCTCCAAGGAGGCAATGACAGACGGAGCTCATTAGCATTTAAAGGTGCAGACACAGAAACAGCCTGTTCTCTTTTAGACAGGTCAGTTGGTTACAATGTCACCACTTGATGCCACTAAATTTTGCAAACTGGTCCTTTAACACAAATAGTGAAGAATCCAGCCTGGGAAGACAAACTTTCTTAAAGGCACTTTGGGTAATTCCCTCATGTAAAACACTATAATTGATCAATATTTCTGCTTATACGGGCCTTTAACCTTGTTTAACTTGAACTGTTTTTCTATCTGCGGTTGCGTTTCTAGTAGCAGTAGCTACTGCTGCAGTCGATGCCAGTTTTAATGATTTGAGAATATGGACCATAAACCCCCTGGAACACAAGGGACTACGGCTCTCTATTAAGTTGTCATGGTGAATGTTTTAGCAAACGGTTGCATATTCAGACACACAGCAGACACGGAGCAAGATCATGATCATTTATTTGGACTTGTGTTTCTCATGGCCTGATACATGTTAGTCAATATTCAGTCTCCTTTTAGCTGAACACAATATCATCCGTTCAGCTCGGAGGAGGGCTCATTTTTGTTTTGGTCCTTGTAGCTCGTAGTCTGATATTACGGTGGGACAGAGGCATCATTTGTGTTTGAAAAACGTTTCACTTCTGATTTATTGAACCCGGAAAATCGAATCTGTGAATATCTTTCCAACTTTACTGAAGTTTCTTTAAAATAGTCCGCCAGCAACAATCCACCTCAACATCGTCACCATCAATATCCGTTACTGTTCACTTCCGTGTTTTAGGTCACTTCCGTTGTGGCTTTTGTATTTGTGTTGTGACTTTTGTATTTGGCCTGACACCTCTGGGCCACCGTAAACTTCCCGTCATTCTACGCCGAAGAACAGAGAAGTTACCAAAAATGCTAAATTTAACATTGTCATTGTAACGGACTTCCTACTGCACTCATGCAGTCAGAGGGAAAGTATGTTAATTGTACAGAGAAATGTTTACAGTTAATGTTTCATTTGGTTTGACCTATGATTCTGTGTGAGAACAATAAGCAATGTGTTATAAGGAGCCAAGTTTGACCATAAGGGCGAGATTGTGTGTGGTCAGCATGTTATATACAATTAGGGAATCACATTACAAGTAGTTCTATTGGAGGCCCTTCTGGACCGGCCCCTCCTCAGGATCGGGTTCAACTAGATCACGGCCCCTGCGTGTAGCATAATTATATATAATTATATAATATTGTTACTATCGGTAACATTTTTACTCTTAACAACTTAGAGTTCCTACGTATTCTGAGTAAGCTTTATAATTAGTTATCCAAGAATCAACATCACACCACCGGTCGCTCCCCAGCAGCAGCAACCCGAGGCAGAGACGGCCTCCGGACCAGACGACCAGCTAGGAAACCACCGCAGAGCGGTGCTCACGGTCCTGAACCATCCCTCGGCAGACAGTCTGCAAACTGCAGTGCCCTAATTCACCGACGGGAAGAGTGACTGCTTGGGGTTCCAAGGAAAAGCTGAGACCACGCTGTAAGTAAGACCAACACAGTCTACACTCAGTTGGTGACCAGAGTTGCAGCGAATGGTGAAACTAATTAATAGCGTTCTCTAATATTTTATATCTGTTGAGGCATTATGCTTTATTACTAAGAAAGTCCTTATTGCCAAACTCCCTATCTTCATGGTTAATCAGTTATACTTCTTGTATGTTTAAGTGTGTTTAGTTTAATTCCACTTATACTCTTTTATCCCCTTTGTTTAATCCTTAGTTAATCAATAAATTCCCCTAAATCATAAGGTTTTTGTCCGTTGATATTTCTCCTGAGCAGAATACAAAGATCCCTATTTCAAGAGCTTATGATCTGAGGAAATGAGACTGATTTATTCAATTATATTGATTATCGTTAATTCATTAATAAGTGGTCATTAGATTAATTAATTTATTTAAGTAAACTATGAAGTTCTGTCTGACCAACAGATGGTGCCCCTTTTTACGAGAGCAGGTTTTAAAATTGTATATTAATACACATTGATATACATATTTTAATATCGTCCTTAGTTACATTATATGAGTATTTATATGAATTTAGTTGCTGCTGCTTGCTGCCTAACTAACTTGGGAAATGATGTATGTGTGTCATCAGAACAATCCTTCGTATTATTCTATATGATAAAATTGAGCAGTCGGGTCAAATTTAACAAGAGGTTAGTGGAATATAGTCCATGTTTACCTGCACTCTCACGAATCCATTATTAACAAGCCACCAGCAGCTGAAAACATCAACTTATTTGCTACCAGCCAGTCTCATGCTCCCTCCAACTGCCCCCTGGACATGTCATTATTTACCCAATTATAAAAAGACAGCATTTTTATAATGCTATATCCACAGCTTTCCAACCAAGCCCTATTTAATGATGTATGACAGAGTGTCTGCTTTGCCTCCCCTTACGGTGCCCTGATTGGCAGACAAGCACTTGACACATCACCAAGAGCAAAAAACACTCCTGCTTTTGCAAGGTTTTTATTTTTTTAACCATACATATTCTCATAACCAAAACACCTTGATTATACATCACGTGATACATCAAGTGTGATTAGGTTTACATGTGATCACATGACAGCAGATGTGGGAGCATGAACACACACACACACGATGCTCTGGGCCTGGATAAATATTTCAGATTTTGCCTTGATCTAGTCAAACAGTTAATCGTGTAAGGCTTTACTTTGTTAAAGTCCTATTTCAGACAAATATGCAAAATGAGAGTTCTGGAATAAAAAGCCCTGTGGGAAGAATGGCTCTGTGAGTTCCACTCTGGCCTTCTAAATTTGTGTGGGCTGCTTTAATTGGGGCTAAGTCTTATCAAAACCTTGTAGTATTTTTCTAGCCTAACTGGAGGTTGCCATGGCAACATGCCAGTAGGTAACAGAGGTCTTAAACACAATCGGAGAAATAAGAAAACATCTTACAAGCTGGAGACACCAGACCGACTTCTAAAAAACAGCTAATGAGCATCCGAGTTTGTCACATTATATAAAACAATGACTCGTTGGCTCTGTATGATGAATGTCACCGCTTTGTAAACGCCTTTGTGTTTATCGTTTCATCTCATCTCTAATGAGACAAAACTATGTCAACCAATCAAAAGTAAAGCAACAGTCCCACTTAATCCCTGATATGCATCATATACAGAAACACCTCGGTTGCAAAGGAGCGTGTGGACTTCCTGTTTAAACACAGACCACCATCAGTAACGGTTGGTGATAATAGGAAAATGTATGTCAAAGGAATAATTGCCTCTACACTGGTAGTTTCATTATTCTTGCATTACGAGGCTGCAACTTCTCACAACTAAGCCCATCACATAATCCAGCAAAGTTGAAGCAAAACTAACCACATCACGTTTGTAGCTTCAACACACGTTGGAGGAATTTTCTCTTGGAGAACTGTATTGAGTCGGAAGTAAAGAAATATATTGGATTTTGACTCAGACTTGCCAAACATCATATTGCACTTTGTGGTTAGGTCTTGCAGCACATATCGGATCTTTAGGTAAACAACGTCACTGCAGAGCTCGAAAGAAACCTGAGCAATAACAGAGCAGCCTTTCGCTCCGTGTATTCGTGTACAGTGCATTGGCCCATAGCCAAAATGCTGCTTTTATTGATTACGTGTGAAAGTTCTTTTGTCCAGTCCACTGGCAAATTATTGAACATGTCATTAGGTATGCAGCATATTCGAGCATCGTCAGTTTAGGAGGTGCATCTGTTGAAATCCCTGATAATTATTGCTTTAGCTCCACTGCTGTCATGGAGGGAAGAAGAAAGCTCAGAGAGGGATTTGTAAATTGTGGAAATCAATATTAAAGCTATAATTTATACTCTATCATTTAAAACAGCAAACAATTAAAACAGCAGTAGATTCTTTAAAAAAAACAACAACAAAAAACAGCAGCTGTCAAGTTTTATTGTCAATCTTTCAGAATCGAAGAGTAAAGGCACTATTGGAGTCACACTTTTGTCATTTCTCATTCAGCAATCCTTAAGGGAGTGTAAGTAATAGCTGCAATAGACCAGAATGCAATACAGCCAAAAGAGATTTTGTTTGAGGAAGTGGCACGACTACAAGCTCCAGTTTTCTGTCTGTAGTACTTCAGTCATCACCGGGTTCACTTGCCTGTAGTGTACTGTGCTGCAAAACTGAACGGCCACACGTCGCTAACAGTCAAGCTGTTTCTGACTGAAGAGAGGTGACATCTTCATCACAAAGCAGGTGACTGCACTGAAGGATCTGATGAGAAATGCTGTTTCTGTGGATGCATGCACACATGGTGAGATCATGTGGCAACAATAGATGGCAGTCTTGCCTTCAGTTTACACAATGCACAGACATCCTGCCGTGTCTTCTAATCCTCACTTATGTGTCTTCCACGGAGCTGAGAGCGATTTGTTTTTTCACCTCATACCTGAAACACTCAGGCTTAAAATGTTAAAATAAACAGTTGAAACCTGGACAAAGCCAGATAAGAGACTATTTGCAAAGGAATTAAAATGAATTAACCTCAAGGAAGAAACAAGGATTCGTCCAAAGCTCATTAACGGAAGTTATTATCCGTCCCAAACGACTAAGACATGCACACAGCAGCAACTGAGAGGCAAACCTGGAGGCAACAGGCAGATGATTAATCACACAAGGCTAACTTCCATGAAGGCTAGGAATGAAACCTTGACTTGACTAAATCCATCACGTTTGAATTTTATTTTTCACACAAGCATGGAATGTTTTTTTCTCTCACATCTCTGATCACATCCTTTATTACTAACTGCATATTATTCATATTAACCTAACAGGTGTTGAAATGGTGCATTGGGCAGCAAGGATGGAGCTGAGGCCTGGTCGTGATGGAGGAGATAGAGAAAGCTGCAGGAAAAGAGAGGAGAGGAGGGAAAGGTGGAGATGTGAGAGGAGGAGAGGTGGAAGGGGGGAGGGGGCAGAGAAGAAAGAAAGCAAAAGTGGTAACAGGTAAATGAAGGTGATGATGAGCAGAATAGAGAAAACACAAAAGGTGATAAGTAGAAAATCGAGTTAGGGAACAGAGGTGCAGAAGAAAAGGGAAGTGCAGAAGGAAGGAGGTGCAAGAGAACAGAGAGAAGGTGAGGAAGAGAAAGAAGAAAGTATAACAGGAAAATGGGACAAAAAAAAGGAGCGATAAAACAAAAGGAAAGGAATGGAGTTGCCAAATAGGGATTCATTTGTGTTGGGGAAAGGAAAGGTAAGGGTCCAAAACCAACAAAAGGAGGTTCAGGGGGGACAACAATCAGAAAGGAGATGCAGGTATGCCATAAAGACAGGAAGGGAGGTGTAAAAGGAGGTGCAATAGAAAAGGTAGGAGATAGAGAGGAGGAGGAAGGGTGTGGAAATGGAGAAAAGAGGAGGTGCGGAGGAGAGCGGACCAGATGCCAGCTATACAGCAGCGCTCCACTAATCTGTGTCTGTCATGCTCCGCATATGAAACACAGTGATGACCGCTGTGATTCACTACTGCTGGCTACGGACCAGCCACTGGCCACTGGCCACGTGTGTGTGTGTGTGTGTGTGTGTGTGTGTGTGACTCTGTTCAGTGAGTAGGTTCCTTTTAATCGCAGATTTGCTTTGACATGATTCGTGATGACCTGCCTCGAGGGGGGTTACAAAGGACTCACACACACACACACACACACACACACACACACACACACACACAGACTTTAAATGCTTGTGAGCCCTCAAAATAAGATTCCAATTTTACATAAAATTGAAATCCTGCAGTATCCAGCGTTGCTTGGGGTAACATTACACACACTCACGCACATGTAATTAGAAATTAGAGAACAGTCTCGTTTTCCTCATGTGAATCAAACATAATCGCACTTTCACAGGTGTGTGTTTGTGTATGAGGCATGTGTGTCTGTGTTGCTTTGTTTCTGTGGTTTAATTCACCACACAACTACACACACACACACACAGTTAAATGTGTATATCGTGGAGGAAACACAGTGCTGTCATCTCACATCTACATCTACAGCAGCGGACCCTGAACCACCCAGCCAAGTAGCCACTAATGGAGGCTTGATTGACAGGTATGGACTCACCCTGTGACTCACTCTGCCACAGCTGTGTGTGTTTGTGTTTGTGTGTGTACAACCCTTTGTCTAATGGAGGCAGTGGTCGCAGGTAGAGAAAAAAAAAAGATGCATCAGTGCATTAGTGGAGGGACGGAAAGGGGTTTGTACGTTTATGTACATTCACACAGATGTAAATGTACACACCGTTTTTACATAATTAATTCAACAATTATTTAAAGAGACAGCGTGTCGGAATTACTCCCATCTTGTGGTGATTGTATTGTATTTTGCATTCAAACGAATAGTGCTCTCTAGCACGTCGCTTTGTTGCAACTACGGTAGCCGTTATGTACCAAGAAGCTATGACATGTCATCCAATATCACTTCACCAGTTTTCCATCAGGTGATGGAGTTGATATTTCAAACAAACATGTGTGAGCATGTATAAGTAATTACTCCTCGGGCAAGATAGTGATTTATGCTGCCATGTTTTTATTGGTTTATTTTTGGTAGCCTACCATCACTATGTCGCAGCCTATAGCATCAGCTAACAACCAGACACACAACAAACACAAACGACTAAACCACTAAAGTGCTGATATTGCTCTACAACACTGACTGTAAAAGGCAAGAGGTCGGACGTCCACCACGGGCGGATGAAGAAGCTCCATAAAAGTCGCTCTCCAGGAGGGACAGCGGGACGTGGCCGCACCGTTGTTTGGGAATGGATGCATCACAGGCGGATGGAAAAGTCACTGTCCACATAAATGATGATTTCACTCTTCTATTTGTTTAAAGCAAATTCATTTCTGTGCTTCATCAGAGCTATGTAAATGGCCTTGGTGATGAGTCTACCTCATTCTCAGTGGCAGGGAAGAATAAGAATAGAAATTTTAAAACCCATTTTCCTTCTAAATAAAAAAGCCAGATCAGTGTGTAAATAGCTTTTGTACACACAGAAGCTCAAGGCTTCACCGTACTGGCCTGACATTTTTCTATAACCAACGACTGAGGCACAAAGTAGACAAATGAAAGCGAACAACAATTACAATGACATAGGAGCAGCAAGGAGGATTTTTAATGCCAAAGAGTCAGTGAAAACTTTTAAGTCTCTTTTTCTATTTGTAACAGAAAATCGACCAAAGAGAAACTGAAAATTGCACTCAGTGGAGTGCAAATCAGGTGTGTCTAACAACCACTGCTGTAAGGTCTGATTGGATGAACACAAAACACAATTGTCTGACCTTGACATGCAAAATCTGGACAGGAACGCTTCTAATCCCGGAAGCAGTTGTCGATCATTAGAAGCTAGTAGAGACAATGGCGGAATAAAAGATGTATGTCGTTAAAATTGATTTTTCAAAAATGATTAATGACCAAGATCAGTATTTCCTTATTTATTTATTTTTTTAATCAAAATCAAATACATTTTTCTCGCAGGAAAACAAAAACTGATGTGTCCCTACATCAGCTATTACCAATGCATGAGGGAGAAACTGTTGCATGAATCCAAGCAGAATACTGGAGAGTCAGCTGTCACATTAATGAAAGCTCCAAAGTGACGTGGGTGGGATTCGATGGAGAGGCTGAGTGCATGAATAAACAGCAGAAGATGATGTCACCAAGCAATGAGTGTAAACAAGTTATGTGTTGTAATAATCTCAGCAGACATTTTGACTTGAAGGAAAAGCTCAGGTGTTACTAATAACATTTGTTCTCCTCAAGTGTCCCAGGAAGTCATGACGGGGTGACAGTGAGCCAACATGTTGTGAGAATATCTAAATAAAATCAAATGTCTAATAGAGTCAGTTGAGCTAAATGATCTAAAACACTGTTGTTTGTATTGGTTCACTTGTTGAGAAACTGCAACAAATACATAACACAGGAAAATGAATTTATTCTATTTATATGGTGTGATTATAAGGCTAGCAGTGGTTAAACATCTTGGATTAATGCTTCTCTATATAACATACAGCCAGTATTTCACTCTGTCGTGAGCAGTAAATGGAGACGTGGGACACTTTGCATTGTTGGGTGTAGTGTTGCATGACTTTTACATTACTGTAAAAACATATAAAATGTGTGGCATTGCATTGTCAGATTCTTGGCAGAATGTTGCCATGGACACTTCTTTTTTTTTTTTTGTTCCACTGTGTGATTTTTATAGGTCACTATCCAGACCATAAACTTCCCACTCAGAATTCCGATGCTCAAATAAAACGACAGTAAAGATGGTTCACTATACGGGAAATAGGAAGCGATTTGGGACTGTCCCTGTTTGTTGGCATCTTGCCCTAATTAGTGATGCCACAGGTGTTTCCAATCAGCCACAAAGCCAAAAACACTAGCCGTGATAGTGAAAGCTGCTCACTCTGCCAGGATGAAGCTCCAGTGCTCATAATGCCGTGAACTGGGACATTGCTGAGGGCATTAAGGAGCAAAAGTTCGACTAGGAGTAAAAAAATCAAGTCATGTCTTCCGTGCTGCCTTCCATCAGCAGTGGGATCACAGCAGCCATTGTTTATTTACCACACAAGAGCTCTGATGGTGGGTTTGAACCAAAGAGGAGTGAAGATCTTCAGAAGGTAAGAGTCCACAAAAACAACATGAAGGCGATAGGGTTGCTTTTGGTTTGTATCATTTGTCAATCCGCTTGTATTCAATCAGCTGTCATATATAAATGTAAGGCGTTTCTTATTGGTCCATATTAGGTGTTTAGAATTTAGCAAAATCAATAGTCTGAAATGCCCTTAAAGGGAAGGCGATGGCAGAAATAAAGGAATTCTCAGTGTCTGTCTGTTCTGGCACATTTCTGTCCTGGCTAATAAGAACCTCACTGGCAGGTTTGACATTGCTGTGTGTGTGTGGTTGCCTGTGTGTGTGCGGTTGCCTGGTGTGATCTGACCAAGTGCAGCTCGTGGTTACAGCTTTGAAGAGCAGTCTAATAATGCGTCCTCTTGTTTGGGCCTCGCAGCTGCTGTTGTGTTTGTCTTGGCAGTCATCAGAGGTTGAGGACGGACGCAGAGCCGCTAGGTTCCCAGTGTCCCAATGTCACACAGTGTGTGCTTTCTGCATGTGTGTGAGTTTTAAACCTCTGACTCCAATTTCTGGAAGGTTGGTGATGGGGTTGGCAGAAGGGTATGGCAGTGATGGTAAGGCTTTGAATTTGAGCTTTTGGGGAAAAGTTTAAAGGAAAAGTTGAAACATTGAAAAGTTGTTGGAGTTTTTTTTTTTTTCTTTTCTTTTTTTTTGGCATTTTCTCAGACTTTCCAAATCCCCTGGCCTCTGTTAAAAATCATTCTCTGAGCTGAACTTGCTACAGTCTGCCTCCATGTCTTTCCCTCCCCTCAACCTTTTCCCTGCACTAATTTTAGGGTCACTCTGGTGTAAATGAGTGCATTGTTCCAGAAGGGGAAGGCTGGCTTTGCAGAGAGGATTATCTGTTGGTGTTGAGCTGTGGGATTCAGTTCCTTCTGGATTATGAGCCGGTCAGCGAGCTGCATCACTAAGCTTGTTATTATTGTTTTGGGAGAAGGAGACTGTAGAGGAAATCGGAGAAAAGAAGGAAATGAGGATATAAAGTGGAAAGGGCAGAGAGGGAGGGAAAATAGAAAATGGAGGGCGATTGTGTTTAAAGACGGTGTACAAGTCCAGGCCAAATCTTTAATGATTTACTGCATTTGGAAGGAAGGACAAAGATGAGAAACAGCAGAAGGATAGAAAATCGCTGCATCTGCAGAAAGCATCGTCAGACACAGGTTTTAATGGGAAGGAACAAAATATGCTTAGATTAGCTTTTTTTTCCTCACTTTTTTCAACTTGGCAAGGAAACCTGAGGTAAAAAACCCCTTGAGTAGCAGACAGCCTTCAGTCTGACAGACAAGAACATGACTCATGAAGGATGAAGACATACTGGACTGCAATCTGTCTGTTGAGAAACAACAATCTTATGTGGCTTTTCAAAAAATATTTTGAAGGACCAGACAATTTCTCCAACCTACAGTATATTGAAAAAATATGGCAGGTACTTATGGGTTATTTAAAGTACACAGGGCATAGAGAGAAGAGACGGACTGGGTGACTTTCCAGGAAATAATCTACATACCATTAAAATGATCAACGAACATCGATCCATTTGAACAGCCGCACAGAATGTTGCACTGATTTGCTGCATTTTAAACTCAGAGCATTAATAAAGGACCAAACAGCCATTTGCAATGTCAAGATATAGTGGAGTAACGTCGGCGTGAGCATGTTTATGTAGCCGGGCCGACCAAGCATGCATTAGAGTGTAAGTGAGTTTCTCTCTTCTGCTTATATGTGTTTTCCAAAGTGGAGATAAAGTCAGTCTGGAGGTGTCCCAGGTGTCATGAATGGGCTTTAAATAATAAAGGGTTATTTTAAAGTATATCAGCCACTGTAGGCCTACCATAATTATACTGTAAATAGTTATATGGTATACATACCTGATTGCTCAGCGCTCACCGCGTCCCCGCCCCCTCTTCTATGTCCAATTCTATGATGGAAACTAATGAGACAGGGAGCCTACTATAGCCTGTTAGTCCAAGATCTTCTTTAACATTGAGAGTGCAGAAATTATTTAGAAACGCACAATCCAGACTGATCTCATGAATCGGCGTATGTATGACACGTCAACTCTTATGCAATTATGGCGTGTTATCACTACACACAATCACCTTTTCACGTGTTTATCAATGCCTAACACTAACCTTAACCTTAAAGGGCGCTGACAAACACGCTTATGTGATGGGTCATTTCAATTAATTGAACCTTGAACACAACAGCAGCTTAATATATAATAATATACAGTATATCATATATTTTTACCATTGCTTTGGCGCCCCCCCTGGTGTGGCACCCCTGATACTAACCTTGGCAACAATTAAAGGTTGAGTATTTCCTTCTATTCAGAAACACTTTCTGTTTTTTTACTTGAAATCCTCTAACATAACGATAGCCATCAATACAGCAAATGCTCTGACATAATAAAAAATATCTGTGGCAGGGCTGTAAAAAACATTGAATCAAAATTTGGGTCAGAGAAAATAAGTGTACGGCAATCTGTTTGTCAATTCTTACCTCCTGAGTGCGCACACCGATCCCAAGCACTCGTTTGGCGTTCTTGGGGAGCGGCTTTGAACAGAGGTCTGAACGCAGGGGGCGGGACTTTTTCAGTTCGGCGATGTGTTCAAAGTCAAAGTCTCTGTGGTTTTTCCAAATTACCTACTCAACCTTTAAGTGGCGTAAAAAAAGTGGCTCTGTCGTTCAGCCATATCAATGTTGAAAGCCATGTGTAGTCAATCAATCAATCATAGATGTGTGTGTGTGTGTGTGTGTGTGTGTGTGTGTGTGTGTGTGTGTGTGTGTGTGTGTGTGTGTGTGTGTGTGTGTGTGTGTGTGTGTGTGTGTGTGTGTTTAATGCTATGGGACTTGAGTCAAATATATAATATAAAACAAAAACTACGGCATAACGATTAAAGTTCCTTAGCATCAATCTGAGGCCAGATGAATGAACACATGAACCATTGACTACAGTTGTATTTAGCAACCTGTGTAAGCATGTGTTTCAAGCCCCATATTATTAAAAGGGTATCACACACTGCCAGAAAATCTGGTTCTAAAAAGTTGCTTTAGCTCTTTGACCTGTTGCAATAAAAAGCAGCATCCGTTAAGGGATGTCTCTGCCAATAATGTGAGCTGATGTTAAAGCTTCTTTGACAGAAAACAACAGATTTATACACAAAAAAATGCAAACCACAAAAACATGCAGGCCAACATGCTGGATGATCTCATGGTAACAAACATCATCAAGAGCTGTGGATTTAACTCCTAGTAGGCTGCTTAAAAGCTGTCAGTGGGAATTAGTTCACGATTCAAGTTCACAGTCCAGCATAAATCTTCCCCTAGATGTTCACAAAGGAATATTAGCCTACTGTGCTAATATTGTCGCTGCATTTCAGTGAACTCAGCTTGTGAGTGATTAGGCGGCTCTGCAGAGCACAGGTAGCTGCAATAATGCATAAAAGCTATAATTACCAGAGTTTGGCAATAAGAAGAAGAAATAAACATCGAAAAACTGCCATAGCAAAGATTTTTACGATGTAATTTAATGTTTGCTGGCTGACTGGACTGCTGGTAAATTCCTCTTCCCATCTTCCATCTCTTCAGCCTGTCAGTGTTTTGACTGGGGCTGCTTCAGGTACTGTACTCCGCTGACACTGATGGTTGCACCGTGCACATCCTATGCACTCAGGCTGAAAACTCATCCTGGCATTTTCCTGGAGCTGGACTGGAGACAGGGGAGAAGGTGCACTCTCGCACTGACAGGCAGGTCCAGGGCCTTACTTATGACACAGTCATATCAAGGAAACCAGTGGCCGTAAAAATCCTGAGGATCTAATGCTGCTACAAACCATTACAGCAAACTGTATTGTGTGTCTTCCCTCTAAACCACTGCAGTCTATGATTTCTCCATGGGAGGATATGCTGATTTTCATTCACACTGAAGAGAATACCTCCCTTTCTGGTTGAAGGTGTGTGAAATTATTTAGATTGATGACTGGAATGAAAGCTTGAAAGCAGTCTGATGGCACGGGATTGGTCATGAGGAAACATTCTCACAGATAAAAGTATTTGGCTTGATTTACGACTCCCTCGGTAACTTAAGAGTGACTAAAGTAGGGAAGATGGCACTTGGACAGCAGGAAAGTCCAAACTACTTTTGATTGTCTACCTTCTGCAGAAACCATTGCTCAGGTTTGTAAAATACTGTTACTGTGTGTTGTTTTGTTTTGAGTGGGTATATCTGCTGGATTGACAATTTGCAGTGTTCACAGAAATGGAACAGCTACCACTCGTTACATCAGTCTCTTTTCAAAATAAACTCCCAAGTAATTTTACTTAGTTTTAAGGTTTACTTATGCAATACAATTACTTGAATAGATTAAGACCACACAATTAGAAAAGATTGTGGTTCAGTTAAAATCATCAACAAAAAGATGTGGATGTAGTCATGGTGAAGTCGCCCATTTGTTTTGAAGCCTCAGCAGAGTTCTGCAGTTTGGCTGTCGCCATCTTGGATTTTGGTGGCAGCCATCTTGGAATTTTGGCAGCCAGTGAACAGAAGTGACCATGTTTGGTGGGGGGATATTACAAATAAAGGTGGGAGAGCAGCACCCTTCCTCCATCTGGCTTCTGGTGGGAAATTGCTAACAAAATTGGCTTCCAAAATATCAGGTCAACTTTACAGCTAAGTGTTAGTCATCCTAGTATCAAATTTCATTGGTAGTGAAGGTAGTAATCTCACTGCAGCAATCAATCAGGGCGCGTTTAGAGTGTTCCTTTCCGTTGACAGACCGGTGCCGAGCAAGGGAAGGCATGTCTGGCGCATGGGGTAGATGCCTTTGTGGATGCAGCCAGTAGCCATTGAAATCGCTTAGCTAGCTGGCTAATTCAGGCAACTTCCGGCTTCCTTATTATTAGAGTGCAAAATGGATCCCATTATAGCCAGAAGAGCGCTGCTACGTGTTTAAGTAATTCAGTCCCTGTATACATACACAGGAACTGATCGTAAAGAATCATCCTGTTTCCAACCGCAATGATTAAGCTTTTGTTGATGTTTTGTTTACATTGGCTCTTGACATGTGCTTTCCCCGGTCGTACCAAAACAGTGATTTGATTGGCAAGCTTCAGAGTAGTTTATTTGCATATATTTACATGACGCGATCTGATTGGATGATGGATCCTTTTTTCTTCGAGCGAGTGATGCAAGCAATGCAGCGGAGGGGACCCACAATTCAACGTGACTTAAGGCAATGCAAAGTAAATGAGGTCGGTCAACGGAAAGGTACAGTCTGAATGTCCTTAATCCCACGGTAGCCACGCCCCAAAGCATACCCATCATGCTGTACTGAAGAAGACTTCAAACTAGAGATTGAGAGCATATACTCATGTTTACTTTGTTTACTGAGATAATAAATCAAGTGGGAAGTAGGGTCATACAGAGTTGTATGGTGCTCATTAAAATGTCTGACATACAGTGTATATAAAGCTCTTTATTTTTGTTGTATTTTGTTTTCCGCTGAAAGGCATTGCATAGGGAGAGAAGAAAGGACTTTGAGATGGGAAGAGGAGGGATGACAGCATAAGAAATGAGTTTCATGGTGGGAAGGAAGGCTCATATGAGTCAAAGGAAGGAGGATATGTGTAATAAAAAGGATGGTCGAGGTAGATTAAGGTAGAAAATGACAGTTTAAGGGTTTTCAGCCAAAAGAACAGCTCAGTTTTCTCTACAGGGACAAGTGTGGGCTCACAGCCATCAAGCCCTCTCACTGAACCCTTAGCTTGTTTGTAAGGAATTATCTAGGGTGTGGATTGATATATCATCAAAAGAAAAAAAAGATGACAAACAGCCATGATATGAATAACTTGATTCTTTGGTTAGGTTAATGAGTGGATGCGTGTGAGACTGAATCCTATTCAGGAAAGGATGCTGATGTCTATACAGATGTCTTGTGTATGTAGGGATGTAGGGCATATAGAGGTATTAGATTCAAGAGTAGTGAACAGTTCCTCACAGTAAGTTAAACATAAAAAAATGTCTTTAAATCCTTATGCACACATGTCCAGCAATTGTAGATAAAATGGCAAAGTCGACCACATTTCTACAGCGCTTTTCTACCTTAAATGGACAAAGTGCTTTCCAGTTTCGCCTCTCGTCCACCCATTTGGACATGTGAATGTGAACAGGAGGAGCCATGAATTGAACTGCCAACCCTATGATTAATGGATGACCCGCTCTACCTCAGGAGCTACAGCTGCCTCGATATTAGTTTATTTTCCTGAACCCACAGCTGTGTGATTGCCTTCTGCTTAAATGTGTGAGTTGAGAGGAAGTGTAGCTAGCATTTTGTTACCACCGTCGGGAGCCGTGGTGGTGTCTCACGGAGAAATACTGGTGGCATATAAGTGATGTAAAATAAGTGGCTCTGTCTCTCTACATTTTTTTCTTTTTCGTAGATCTTTTCCTGGCTTGCAGCTGCATATTAGATTATACTTCCCCTAAAATGTAAAAAGGTGTGGACAAAGACTGCTTTCTTCTTGGGGGTCCCGTCATTAGCTCCGTCATGTATCTCCCCTGTGATTTATTGTTAACCTGCTTGTTTTGCAGCTTGCTATAAAAATGGTGACATCTGATAGAATTCTATGCATAGTAATGGAATCGGCCAATCATATTTTGTCAGCTATAAAACTGGCAACAAAATGCAGTTTTCAAATATCAGAAAAAGCAAGTAGTAAGGAGCAAAAAAATATAAATATAACATTTTGTACCTGTTCATTTGCTACATCGATACAAACAACATGGGAATTTTATTTCTGTTCTAAAACTATGTGATGGTGTTTGATGCCAGGTATGGTGCATGTACTATATCCATATTTGATGTGATGTTGGCTATGATGTTTTGTGATCCCAAAAAGAAAGACAGAAACAATGATGGAGACAAAAAGAGGGAGACAAGGGCAGTCTGCTCCCTTGGGTCAGGACTGTTATATAAAGATGGCATGTCTCCTCTAAGTTGATTTGGACGGACAAGTGTCAGTCAAAGTTGTTTCAGCTGTTCAGGGTGTTTAGAATTATGCTTCATCATGCCTCAGCATTACCTTCACACTTGCAGTCGCTACTCATACTGCCCTGTCTAACTATTAGATGTTTAGTTTATCACAGTTTACTGTTTAGTTGTTTTTCTGATTCTTATAGAGACATGGCCGATGAGATATGACTCTTAAAGAAATCGCTGTGACATTTTGTGCCCTTATTCGCTCTCCTGCAGAGGATTCGATGACGAGATCCGGATCACTATCACCATATGGTAAATATGTGAGATGTGTGAAACAAATAATATGAAAGGTGTCAAGCTAGCTGTTTCCTCCTGTGCTAAGCTAAACTACACGCAGAAGCTTCTTATTCACTCTTCAGACACGAGAGATCAACTAAAGCATATGTCCCAGGTTCAAACGGAGACTTAAAGACAGTAAACTATGGTATATTAGGGTTCTGCTGATGCTGCAGTCTGTGCTGCATTGTTGCAGGCTGAAGCTTAAGAGCCTTGCTCGCTGCACAGCCTGTCTGCAGCCCCAGCTGGCCAGAACTGAGCCTGAACCACATCATCAGATACACAGGATGAATAATGAATGCACAGACAGCCAACTAGCCATCCACAGAGACAGCCATCCAACCTTTACACCCGTCAAGCACCCTGTCAGCCAGTCAGCCCGCCTTGCAGCTGGCCGCCGAATCAACAAGGAAGAGTGTTGGTCAGGAATCTAGTCAGTCAGCCATGTGGCCTGCAACCCTCGCATCGAGCCAGCCAATGGCGGAGGCCTAATCAGCGAGCCAACCAGCCACACAGGCAGCCCTGCAGTCATGCCCCCACTTGTTTTCCTGAGTCCCCCCGTGACCCCCATCGTCGTCTCTTCACTTCCTCTCCTCCCTATCCTCCCTCACTCGTTTGCATCGTTCCCTGATGACCCCCCCCCCCCTCCATCTCGCGCTCCAGTCTCCCTTCCCTTCTTCGTCTTCTTCATGTGCAAAAAGGGCAGGCCTGTCAGAATAGTTTAGCTACAATGCGTTGTTTTCTCTGAGGCGTAGACGGGGTCAACTGACCCAGACTGTGTATTTACTGTCGGGAAGGAGAAAGGGGAGATTCATAGCAGAAAGATCTAACAGTGTCTGAGTGTTTGACAATTCTGGTTTCCTTTTTGTGATTTCAGGCCTCAAAACCCAACCATTCGATTTGTAATGTAGGAACAAATTTACACGGACGGGATCAAACAGAAGTCACAGAAAATTAAATGAAATTTAAATAAAAATGAATTTGAGTGGAAAATGTAAACACTGATGTACCAACCCCAAAAAATACCGGCTAAAAAATATTAAACGTTGTGTAACAAGACAGTGCACATCATAACTGTTTCACAAGGGCTTCCTGTCTCTAGCATATAAGTCTATTTTTTAAACGGAGTCCAGCACAGTGCTAAAACATAAAATACACCCGGGCTACATTACAAGTCTTTAAACTGTACTGACATTATATATATATATATATATGTGTGTGTGTGTGTGTGTGTGTGTGTGTGTGTGTGTTAAAAAGCCTCTCTGGGTTGCAGCCGTGCTCGCAGCTCTGTGAGGCAACATTAAGGCACAGCAGCAGTTTGAGCTAAATGGCATGGCAACCTACTCAAAAAGACAATGTTACCATGTCAATGCTGCGCAGGTGTAATGTTTACCATGCTCACCATCTCATTGTAGCATGTCAGCATGCTAACATTAGTGAATTAAACACAAAGTACCACTGAGGCTGTTGGGAATGTCGTTAGTTTTGCAGGTGTTTGCTCAAACTCCCATTGGAAAATCCCATTAATTAAACTGTTATAGTTGAGTTAACTGCTGCTGTGGAGCGTTTGAAATGTTCACAAATGATTTCACATTTCAGCATCATAGAATAGATTTCTTTTCTTTAGAAATGCACCAGAAATGGGATCTGCTGCAGAATTAATCTTACATTCTGTTGTGAAAGCACATTTGTGTAAAAAAAAAAACAAACAAAAAACAACAATCCTCTGCAGTATGTTTTGTTACACAAAGGAAGAAAACAGCTGTCATACCACTCAAATGTCCGCAAACATCTTCAAGTGAGAGCACAGCTCCTGATGGTGACTTTAAAGCAGTGATGTCATAATTCAAGGCAATGTTGTTGCAGCGATGACGAATGATATACACAGTACAAACAAGACTGCAGCGTAATTCTCTGCATGTCCAATGTGCAATTGATTCTGTGCACCGGGCCGTGCCGTGGTCCAAGCCCAAGCTCAAGTCAAGCACATCCTGGTTAAATTGCATAAGAGGCTGAGCTGCCTTTTGGGCAAAATAAACCCCTGTCGCTCTGCTGCAGACTGACCCAATCCTTCGCTGCCCCGTTCACACTGTATCCTCCCTCTCTCTCTCTCCCGCTCCTTTTCTCTCACCCTCCTTCCTGCACTCTTTCCCTAATGCCGCCTGTCCCCTCCCTCCATGTACCGTATATACCCACATGGCGGAGCTGAGCCAAGCAGAGCTGCCCGGGCCCGTCTGCTTGCCGTGATAGTAACGGCTTTAATAAAAACACCGTTTGGGGGATGAGAATTGAATTTCATACTTGGACGCCCCGACACTACATGTGTTTCTTTTTAATAAAGAAAGGAGAGCGAGCAGAGTGAGGGAGAGAGCGCCGAGTTGTGCAGAGCCACTCGGCCAAAAGCAGATAGGCTGAGGCTTTTTCTCATTTCTCCTCACATTCGTGCTTCCTTAAGCTCAGCTGTGTGCTTGCTGTTCCATCGGAGAGCTGGAAGGCACATCTGGCTCGTCAATCAGAGCATTTCCATTCCTTTCTCCAGATAAGGTTGAGTGTTAGCGTTTGTTTCCTCTCTCCCCCGTCTCTTATGCTTACGTAGAATGAGTCAACACAACATTTATGATCACTAAATGCTATACTTAGTGCTCAGTGCTCTCTATCACTGATCCACTTCCATCCAGGTGAATTTTGTTTAGACCGCTCTGGCTTGTTGATATGTAGGAATAACTTTGTAGTCTTCAGTGATCACCTTGAGAAACACTCAGAGGAGTAGAGGTGGGAATTAGAAATCAGTTTGGTAATTTGAATAGTTCCTTCAGGTTGGTTTATAAACTTTAAGTCAGTTTCTTAGCTTGGCAAAAGTATCGCTTTGCAAATGTCATAGAGTGTGCATAAGACGTGGATGTTGTCATGGTGACATGACCCATTGGTTTGTGGACTATGGTTTTGAATCCTGCAGTTCAGCATTTTGGCTGTTGCCATCTTGGATTTTTGCAAGAGAAGTGACCATATTCGGGCTGTTAACAAAGCTAGCTTCATAATCAACTTTACAGCTAACTTTTAAAATCATAATCATTGCATTGGTAGTGTGGTAGTGACTCGGTAGCCATGCCCCAAAGCATAAGCTGCTTTAAAATCTATTTGATTGATTGATTCATTTTAATGACCACACAGCCAGGCTGGTGGAATTTGTTGTCAGCTTGGTACAGGTTCCAACTTACAAAACATATAACACAGATATACATACAGACATACACACTACACAATACATGAGGGCCATGCTTAATCCTTAATGTTCAGAGTTCAGAAAGTTTATTGCAGTTGGGATGAAACTGTTTTTTAACCGGGATGTTCTGGAAGCAATTGTCCTGTAACGCCTCCCAGAGGGCAGTAGCTGGAAGGCATAGTCTGCAGGGTGAGTGGGGTCGGAGATGATTTTCCGTGCTCTGCGTAGTGTCCGTTTGTGGTAGAGTGAATCAAGGGATGGAAGGGGTGTGCCAATAATTTTGGATGCTCTATTTATGATGCGTTGTAGTTTCTTCCGGGAGAGTGAGTCTAGACTGCCGAACCAGACTGTGATGGAGAAGGTGAGGATGCTTTCTACGATAGCTGTGTAAAAGTGGAGCAGAAGATGGGACCTTACCCTGAACTTCTTGAGCTGACGGAGATGGAAAAGTCTTTGCTGGGCTTTTTTGTAGATGTGGTCTGCGTTTATTTTCTATTTAAGGTTATTGCTGATGTGGGTTCCAAGGAGTTTGAATGTGTCAGTGATGGAGATGGATTCACCTTTAATGAGCACAGGAGTTTTGGGGGATAGTTGGCGTCTTGGGTCGATGATGAGTTCCTTTGTTTTTGATGAGTTCAGTATGAGATCATGGTCTGTACACCAGGTCACTGCTTGGTTGATCTGTGCGCGGTATTCTGTTTCTTGGTTGTTGGTGATGAGTCCTATGATGGTTGAGTCGTCCGCGTACTTGTACAGGTTGACAGAGCTGTGGTGGGATGTGAGCTTGTTTGTGTAAAGGGAGAATAGCCAGGGTGAGAGAACACAGCCTTGGGGTGTGCCTGTACTGAGGAAGAGAGGGGAGGATGTGGTATTTTTGATCTTCACCTTTTGTTGCCTGTTCCAGAGAAAGCTATGAATCCAGTGACAGATGCATGGGTCGATGTTCATGTCCAGTAATGTATTGAATAGATTGGCCGGGTTTATTGTGTTGAATGCAGAGCTGAAATCCATGAACAGGATGCGGGCATATGTGTTGGCGGACTCCAGGTGGTTCAGAATGTGATGAGTTGCTAAGATGACGGTGTCTTCAGCTGGCCTATTGGCTCTGTATGCAAATTGATATGGGTCCATGAGGGGGGTGGTGACAGATTTCAGGTGATTTAGTATGATGCGCTCAAATGATTTCATAACTGCTGATGTCAAGGCAATGGGTCTGTAGTCATTGAGGCAGGAGATGGTCTTGGTTTTGGGAACTGGGATGATAATGGTTTCTTTGAAGCAGTTGGGTACTGAGTTTTGGCAGAAGGAGGAGTTGAAGATGTTGGTTAAAACATTTGACATTTGACTCTAAATGCACTATAATTTACTCAATGATCATCATGTTGTATTGAAGAAGACTTGAAACTAGTGACTGAGACCACAAACTCATGTTTAGAATAATAAATCAAGTGAGAAGTCGGGTCTTTGGGTTTTCTTATAGACTTCCATACACTTGGATTCAGAGTAGAGAGAATATGAATCGGGGCACCTCGCCTTCACCTTTCAGAACCACAGGTTGCCGTCTGATCTCAGGACCTACACGTTTTCAGAGCACTGTGGCGTCACAGTGTTGTTTCTGATCAGTAGTACATTTTGTCTGTTGTTCATTTATGTTCATGTACAATTCAGTTAAAAACTACCCTTTTTCTTATTAATAAGAGCTGTCTGTAGCTCAGCAACCCAAAAGTGGTCACTGATCCTGATGATTCAGTATAGGCATAAAAGTTTGAGGATCTGGTGTACTGAACAACCTCTTTGCAGCAGATAACTTCACTGTGATTTCTCGGAAACTAAAAAAAAAGTTAAAAAAAAAATGCTGCCAAGCTACAAAGATGCAGACGAAATGATGATGCAGATTTTCACTTCAGTATCAAATGCTTGTAGTGCACATACGAGGTACCGCTTCAAAAACTGAAGCTATCAGCTCCTTTACAAAGTTTACTGTGTTGTTTTTTTTCATTTTAATTTATGAAGACGAGTTTTGTGAATAGTCTTGTGACTATCTGGAGCCATGGATATGGAATACAGCATCTGTCATACCTGAAGAAGGAGGAAATTGTTCCAATAAACAAAAGCAAACAATTGATTTGTCTCCCTGTCATTTCCATCCTGAGATCTGTGAAAATCCATTTCCCCAGGTGTCGGGTAGGATAACTACATGTCAGAAATGTTCACGGGCTCCGTGGATGCTGCCGCTGACCGTGATTGTAGTACAGTGAAAAGCTGAGTGTATTCATGCAGATGCAATTTCATTGACACAGCAAAACTCCCACACCAAATGATTGATTTCTTGGAGAAGTCATATGGAACCTTCCTGGGATTTTAGAAAAGATCCCAGCAGTACAACGCTCCCAGTGATCTCATTTTGCATTAATTTTGATTATTGGAACTGGTTCGTCCTCTCTCAAAGTAAAATGAGTCGGTTTTTCCTGGTTTCCAGCTCTGGGTCTCCTGGAGCTCCGAGTATAAATAAATATGATATTGACCAAGTGTTGTTTTACTTAACATACCTGACCCCAGCACAGTGCACCCTCATGCTGCATGACCTCTGACATGCAGTTCAAGAAGCACACCAGGGATGAAACAAAAATGCAGAATGTTCCATAGCGCTTTTTTCGCATTCAAACCTTTCACACCGAGGACGGCACCAATATATAATACTTTTTGTGTATTCCACTCAAACTTTAAGTTTCTCTGCATCACATATTCATTGATTCATAGTTTTTACTAGAATAAACCAGGCGGTTGTGAAGCGAGGCCAATGCATGAACTTGCATTCTCTCTACTGGCCATCAGGGGGCGACTCCTCGGGTTGCAAATTCCGATAGAAGTCTACAAGGACAATCATCCTAATTCTCCATTGATTTATCATCTCAGTTAAAATTGTAAACATGAGTTTATGGTCTCAATCACCAGTTCAAATCTTCTTCAATACAGCATGAGTAAATTATGGTCCATTTAGAGTCAAATAGACCATAAAGTAGCTATGCTTTAGGGCGGGGCTTCTTTGTTTGACAGGTTGCTACCATGGCCACGCTACCAATGGTTTTAGCTTCTAAGATGACTTCAACACATAGCTGTACAGTTTACCTTGAAATAGGGAAGCTAAGTTCTAACAGTGCCAGATGGAATCCGATGCAGTAAGGGTAATGCTCGGTTCATCTTATAGCTTTCTTCACAGTCAAAATATGGTCACTTCCGTTCACTGGTTGCAAAAATCAGCTTGATGGTTACTTAACATCATATGCTTGTTGTCTTCATAATCTCTCCTTTGTTTATCAAGGATGACACTGATTTGCAAGATCAATATCCATGTTGTATGACGGTATGGACAGAATGACATTAATGTCGGAGAAAATCTGTGATATTGTAGCAAAAGTTGTTATTTTACAGGTTGGCTTGTATTTAGCAGCATCCTGTGTGTGTGTGTGTGTGTGTGTGTGTGTGTGTGTGTGTGTGTGTGTGTGTGTGTGTGTGTGTGTGTGTGTGTGTGTGTGTGTGTGTGTGTGTGTGTGTGTGTGTGTGTGTGTGTGTGTGTGTGTGTGTGTGTGTGTGTGTGTGTGTGTGTGTGTGTGTGTGGAGAAAGTGTTTAATTGGTGTGTGACTCAAACAAATTATTCGCGTTTGGTCTCACCTTTAGCCTGGCTATTTTCTGCAGGCTGCCCTCAAACAACAAATGAGTCACAAGGAAAACAAAACTCCACAAGAGAAGATATAGTACTTAATAAAATGCTTGCAGGCTTTCCCAACCATCTGCAGAGACTCAATAACAAGTTGCACGATTCCAAATATTGGCAGAAACATAATTCACCTTCTGTCAGAAGAACATGCTTTCGTATACATATACCAAGAATGATTGCTGAAAGCTGTTTTGGAGATTGCGTCCGGTCGCTCTGCATTATACATCATAGATGGAGGACGAGGGGGAATTACTCTGTTTGGGATGAAACATATTGTGGAGCAAGCAAGACAAGAAAAAATGGAGAGAATTAGACAATAAAGAAATGTAGGCAGAAAATATATGGACAAGGGCTAACACAATCTCCCTGTGGTGCTTGGCGAAAGGTACAGTATCCGTCAACACCACCCGTCTACTGCAAGTGAACTTCTCCACACACACTTGAACTGCATATTGAAACTATACGGTGATTAAAAAAATACATTAAAAATAATTGCGGAATGCAAAACATTACAGTTGGAGACACATTTGATGAAGGGTTAATTATGACTCATTTAGGACTCAAAACGCAGGGTTTATTAATTTACGCCTGACTTGGTCATCGTCCCACCTCTGGTAGTTATACTGTATATTTCTCTGTAAGGTAGCAAACACGCATATATATATATATATATATATATATATATATATATATATATATATATATATATTCTCTACGTTCAGTTAGAGAGACTTGTTGGAGACCTGTTAGCTTGGTGGTGCTAGAGGAGGGGAAAGCCTCCATCAAAAGAGGAGAAATGTGACTCCTGTAATGACAAATGCATCATCCGGTAGTAAATAATCTCATGTAGATGCTGTTTCTTCATAGCCAGCTTGCTCACACTCGCCACTGCTAATCCTGCATTCAGGGATCAGCTGATTACGTTTAGAGTTGGAGGGTGTTTGACCCCTGCAGCTTCATGGGGTTGAGTTTCTGGACTGTGTGCAGTCACTGGAGCTAACGAGAACATAATGTTGATGGGAAGTAAATGCCTCCAAACCACAGGTTGGCTGCTCTTTGAACCACCATGTCCTGTTTTCCATTTACACTACACATGTTGAATACAAACAAAAGTAATATAAATTAATATGATTTTGTTGTTCATTAAAGCTACAATGAATGAGTAATCCCTCTCACTCATCACTTGGAAGTCCACAAATATATACACTAACCCACAAACATTTCATTATGCACAAACTTTTTGTTTAAATTTGTGTAATGTACAAAAAAAAAAAACTATTTGCAAATTTGCTCTGTAAATGTACTCTGTTAACTAGTATTTTCAGTTTCACATATGAGGTGGTGACATTCCACAATAGTATATACTCGGGAAGAAGGCTAACGTGGGAGCTCAAAAGATGACGTGGAGCATCTTTATTAAACGGTCATGATTCAGGAACGGGGTCTTCATTGTCGTCTCGAGGTGAGTGTGCTGTGTTTGGGGGACCTACACTTTACAAACTTGATGTTAACTCTGGTAGCTGTGTGCAAGTTAGCTCAAGTTACGTCATTTAGTCAAAGTAACGTGACAGAGATTTTGTATGCGGGGCATGGACACCATTAGCAGATTTCACAATAATTGGTCATTCATTCTACAGCTACACCCTTTCCATTAGTCTAAATACTAAAATGCCGCTCTCAGGTGATCAATAGGCTAAATGTTGTTCCGGAGGAATCAGTAGCAAGGAATCTCTAAAAAAGACAGTTGGCCCGATCAATGCAAGATGATTATCATCCTTGCGACAGTAATTTAAAGGTTGAATGCTTTGTCAGACGCTGGTGTGATCCTGCTCCATGATTATGGTAATGGTGTGATTGGTGGATTTTCACTGATCCTTTCATGCCTTTCTTTCTCCCCGTCTCCCCAGCAGCACCGTGGCCTCGCCACTCCCGTCCCAGCTGTTATCACTGGACTGCTGCAGGCAAGCTGGGCTCTTCTTTTCTTTTCATCGCCATCTAAACTGTGCCATGTTGAAAATGTTGCACATGTTGAAATGCCTGATCATGGTTAAAAGCCAGGCCTGCCTTACGGAGAGCAACAAGTACTATTGTCGGGTTCAAGGCCAGCAGCTTTTACAAAGACTCGGTGGTGTGATTTCATTACAGATACACACACTGACTTCAGAGTTGAGAGAATGTTTTGCAAGGAGGAGATTATCCGCTTAATAATTTCTATCATCTGCATAGATATCTTCTTAAGCTGTAAACCTTTGGGCAGAATTATTATCACATGCAAATAGTTTTTTTTGTAAATGTGGAAGGTGAAGAAATGATACCCTATAACATATACATAACAAGTGTTCATTATTGCATCAAGCAGTTTATTACAGAGATGGCCTGTGGGAGGAAACTGATCCTGTTTGTGGTGGTTTTGGTGCACATTGCATATAGTAGGGGGTAGGATTTCAAACAGACTGTGTCCTTGATGTGGTGGGGGTCTATGCTGATTCTGCCCACCTGTTTCTGGGCTCGAGACATGGAAGGCCTGCAGGGTATGCAGGGAAGCACTGGTGTGTTTTTTCCAGTTTGTACGGTACTGAAATGAATACGCAATTCCTGTTTTAAATATATATATTTTTTCTTTCAACGTAAAAAGGACTGAAATTGAAAACTGTCATGAGAATACGTACATACGTACATTAAGTACATACGCCATTGTTCCCTATGTGCAGAGCACCTTTAGCATAGGATGCAACGGACCTTCCTATATGAAAGGAAAGGAGATTACACCGACCCATAATTCTGTTCCAGATCAACATTTAAAGTGCCGCACACCTCAGCCGTTCATGAAAACAAACGATATGTGCATTTACATATTTTTATTTTTACTTTCATGCAGACATATAATAATTGGAATTGTGTTGCTAAATATTTGTGGACAGTGATAATAATTTGATATTTAATGATATTTGTATTTATTTCAATCATGTTTCAAATTTGACAAAAAACAAAACTAAAACCACAAATGAAATGTAAACAGCAAACGGTCAAACAGGAAGGAGGAGCTGCTGGACCTGAAGCCGGTCAGTGAACCAGCTGTTGATAAAACCAACATGGGGAGAAGTGGACGACGTGCTTTTTGTAGTCATTATTGTAGTTTCTCCAGCACAGATGCACGTCAATCACTGGTGCCGATCATCAGCTGTCAATCATCAGCGGCCGCGTTATAATGACGCAGCTTAGTGAAAGACCAGTCGGTCCTAAATCCTTTTGAGTTCTCCTCTCACCTTTCCTTAACCCTGTTACGTTTTCCCCAGAGGTCAAGGAATAGGAGTTAGGAATAAGAGTTAAGACCTTATTTTTTGACTATTCGACTGCACCCTCTGTGTTATCCCAGGTGTGTGTCCAGTCCACCACCTGATCTGTCCTGCCTGTCTCTCCTGGGGCCTGTACTACGAAGCAGGATTTGGGCTTAGCGAGGTAACTTAAGCGTTAACCCTGGGTTTTCCTGGGGGGGGTCTGGAGCCAAACCCAGCTGTTATTGGGTACGCCCTGGACAGGTAACCAGGGTGTACCCAGGTCTATCGCAGGGCCAACATGTCAAAACAGACAACCATTCACATTCACATTCACACCTACGAGTCAATTAACCTATAATTATCATTACCTTAATGCAAAATTTAAAAAAACAGTTGGATTCTTGTATATTTCAATACAACCAATGGAAATATAATTTTCATAGTGTGTGTGTATACTGTATACAGTCCATGGTAATAAAACATATCCAAGAAATATGGGAAAGCGAGGTCAGACATTAGTTACAAGTAAATACACTTACAAGTCTGTGTAAACACAATTGACAAAAGTAAGCTCATATTTAAAAGTAAAAGACCTACATAGCCCATTGCCAGCAGCAGCAGAGTCCAGTGTTGATGGTGGCTTACTTACTTGTCCCGTGATAACAACTGGGAAAGGAGAGGCAAGGCCAAGGTGCTGCTGGGAAGACGGGAGAAATAAAAGGATGAATGGATCAATGAAAATCCACCAATCAAGTCATTGCTGTCATCATGTAGCATGATCACACCATGGCTTACAAATGACTGTCACTAGCATAATGATCATTGATGATCATTGATCAGGCCAACTGTCCCCCTTTAGATATGCCTTGCTTCTGATTCCATCATGATGGAACCACAATATTTATTGATCATCATCATCGGTAAATGCAGGCCAATGAATTGATTGGTTGGGCCAGTTGTAGTTTGAATGAACGGCTGTGAAATCAATACCTGAACTAAATGATCTTGGTGTCTGTTTTGGCAGAGAACCTTCCCTCTGTTTGTATTTTGTCATTTAGTGTGTTATGGGAGTTTCTAGGTGTCAGCCTCTGTAATGTAGCAACCAGACTGCAAGCTTGTGTAGGAGGTTGAACTGTGTTTGTTTGGTAATGTCTGGAGGTGCGGGGAAATGACGTGGTAGCGAAGCGTCAGCTTGTGTGGTGAAATGTGTTCCTGAATAATAAACAGAGGAGCCGTGCTAACACTCCAAGAGTATACGTTCCTGAAGCCCACACTCTTCGGACGCTACACTTGCATTGAAGAAGCTGTACCTCACATTGGTGAGGCTGTAGTCAGGACAGTGGGTTTTGCTCACAGCTGGAGAGCCTCCACAACTAATCAATCATGTTTTCTTCCTGTAAAACAAAAAGTGACGTGGTTACGTAAGCTAGCGCCAGCCATTTCCACCAATAACACCATGACATCCATCAATCAACTTTTAACACCGTAGGAGTGTGTAGCGCAAAAGTCCTCTGTAGCTCCGTATTGTGCTACATTGTAAGCCCTCCCACTTTTTAGCTGCCCAATCAAATGTGCAGGATTTGATTTAAAGTCCTCTCATAAATGTTCAACCTCGGTTTTACGGGGACGTAAATACGCAAGACATGAAGTGTAGGCGTGGAGCTGTTAGAGTTGTTGGAAGACTAATTGTAAATGTAAGACAGGTTTAATTCAGATACAGTCGGCCGATGGAAAGTGTGACAGGAACTGTAACCTAATCGTGAAGTAATGAATGCATTACTTTTGTAAGGGGTAACTTGTCGAACGGCGGTATCTTTGTCAGAGAGAGTGATGCATTTATTGAAGTTTGTATGACATTTGTTTGAACACAGAAAAGAAGTAGGAAGAGCGAGAGCCAGTATGGATGGACAGAAATCCTATTCCATTTTTACACACTAAAGCCCGATTCTGTTTCTTCTACCTATAAAGCATAGTTTGTACATCTTGAGTGACACTGTTGTAGATGAATACTGGATAAAAATGAAACCAGAAAGCCAAGAACAAAGGCATATAACAGTGGCGCCATGAATCCCCATGAGCATCAAACTTGGCTGTAACACATACAGAAGCCGATGACAAAAGAAGATGGCTCAAAGAGGAGGGGACGTTAACGAGAAAGGACTGAAACGTGTATGCGTTTGTGTGTATCTCAGTGCAAGCTAGTGCAGGGAAGCAGGTTATCACGAGAGCACGCAGGCTTCAGTAGAAAGTGGCTGGGTTGTCTCCCATCTCATTTGAAATGTGGCACAGGAGGACAGTTTTTAAAGTTGCATGTCATCTCGGGCAGGAGAAAACCTCTTAGCAGATCCGTGCACACACACACACACACACACACACACACACACACACACACACACACACAACACAACAGTCCTTTTCAATGCTGACCAAGCTATCATGGGAAAAATGAATAAATGGATGAAATGTGGCATTATTTTGAAGATAGAAAAAATACCTGGGTGAAGAGGCCGATGGGAGGAGCAAGGGAGAGATGGAGCGAGAGGGAAAAGATTACAAGATAGAAACAAGAGTGATTGTGAAAAGGGAGGAAGGAAAAGGAAACTGGTGACAAATTGCCAATGCTCCTCAGCATCTCTGACTGACAGGCCAATCATCTTGCTCGCACATCTAGAGGCGAAGACCGGCTGACTATTATTAATTGAAATGTGATTGGAGGATGTGGGGGGGTGGAAGGATGGAGGGGTTGCCACGATGCTCACATCTAATCCACATCAGAGCAATTAATAACGCATTCACTGCTCTTCTCTCCACTCCACTCTCATCACCGTTGAGATTTCCAATGGTGACTAGAAATTAGAACAGGAGGGAGAAATAATTGAAAAGGGATAATTCTGAAATTGGAGCTCAGGGCAAATGATGGAATTGGGAGAGGGGATTCATTTGTGCAACAATTCAGAGGGTTGCCCAAAAGGGTTTTTTTTTTTTTTTTTTGTATTCCCCAGGAGATTTTGTAATGGCCAAGATCTCTTGACTCACATTCATTCATGAGAGAGAGAGAGAGATTAACTTTCCTCAGGCATCAAGTTTAAATAGACATGATGTACTTATCCAGCTAAAGTCAGATTAAGGCCACAAAGTAAATTCAGTTCATATTATTAATATTCCTTGATGTTTCTTCTCCTTTTAATTATTATTATTATAATTATTACTATGATTCCCTTAAAAGTACATGCAAAATAATATAATTGATCGATGACATTCATTAGCAATGTTTTTATTTTTTAATGATTTTGCAATCCAGGAGGTAAAACTTTCTCATGGTGGAGAAATCTGTCGACGTATAAATCAATGGATGGTATTCATTTTCTATGGAGAGCAGGAGATCTGGACACGTGTCACATGATAATTAAGGCTTGACGAGATGACTGACTGCTGTATCTGGTATAACATAATCAAGACTACACCTCAATATTATGCAAATTTGTCAAATATGAATCAACATTCATAGGTTACTTCATTGCCTATTTCTCACCTCAAATGTTTTCATAAACAAATTTTCAGTGTACTGCTTAGCTGTGAATGAGGCGAATGCTAATTCCCACACAACTTGTGACTTATGAAGACAACCTGACGGGAGAATGCGTACATCATGGAAACCAGCAACGCAGGTGGTGAGGCGGTGAACTGAGGCCAGATTGTAGAAATCAAGTGATCAATGATTTTTCTCACACACAGGAAGAGATTCAGTGTATTAAATAAAGACATCCAGATGCACTGGAGACTCTTTCTCACACTCTGCCTCCAGCCACCTCCACCTCCACATCTTCACCACCTCCCATATGCAGAGTGTAAATTAAGAAAGTGTGGAAATAAAGCATGACATCTCTGACACAAAAATTCCACTCCGAATCCTCATTATAAGTCCTAATCATAATGCTGATTGCTGTAAACATATACATATTGCGGTGACCATTGTAATTCGTCATGCTGCATGAAGGGTGCACAGGTCTACGTCATAGTCCAGGAGGAAACTAGTGTTCAGGTTCCACTTCAGCCACAAGCACCTCAATTTCTGTGCCTGAAAATAACCTTTTCCTAACCTTCCTTTCGTTGGTGGGCTAATTTCTGCGCATAAACTTTCATGAGGTGCTCTGCATTGGCCGTGAGATTTTTCAAATCCCAATTTTTTTTTAAGTATGAGACCCCTCATCTTCATGTAGGAGACTTTAGTTTGTGTCTTGTAGCTACATAATGCATATTTCACAGTATTAACAGTTACCAGTTGTTGAGTTAACAAGCGGGCAAACCTCCAGTTCTGAAAAGTTAAGCTAAGGTTGAAGTGCCTTGAAACTGCATTCTCTTTACCAGCCATTGAAGTACGATATTGTTCAATTGTTTGCTTTGCTTAACATATCTGACCTGAGTTCAGTGCACCCTTGTGCTGCATGACCTCTGACATGCAGGTTTAGAAGCATAGGCTTCAGGCCTTTTCACACCGGGGACGAAAACAAAACGAAAATTCAGAATGGTTGCATAGAAGTCTATAAAATGACTTAGTAAACATTGAAAACATGAGTTTTTGCCTCAATCATTAGTTTCAAGTCTTCAATTCGGAATGATGTTCATTTAGTAAATTATGATCCCATTTATAGACCATAAAGCAGGGTATGCTTTAGGACAGGGCTACCTTGTGACTGACAGTTGCTACCACGCTACCAATGCAAGAAGCTACTAAGATGACTTTAACACTCAGCTGTTCACCTCCAATTATAAAACTCCAGGCTTCAAAACGGTTGTCCACAAACCAACGGGTGACATCACAATGACTACCTGCACTTCTTATTAACAGTCTATAAATCACACCGAGGCGTCGTTGATTTGCCACAGCAATGATGTTTTTCCTAACCTTAACTATTCCATGGCTTCCATGTATATAAGAAATAAATAAATAAAAGCTGGTTTAACCGTTGACCTGGCAGCCTTACACTTTGTCATGAAGCTGCACAACGATGAGCTAAAGTAGTGTTGGCAGTGCAGCAGCTCACCTGGCTTCCATGCAACAAGTCATACAAGCTCAGTGGAATTGCATTGCGTACCAAACATACCACCTCCACTTCATAACATCACACACAGCTTGCTCTGTTTGCACTGTTTCACCGGATATCTTTTCTTAAAGATATTGTGTTATATAGCATACGTATGTTTTCTTTAAGCCCATTCATTGCGTATACATCCGGCCCCTGGTGTATTCTTTTCTGCTCTATCCTCAGTGCACCCTTGAACACTCACTTGTCTACAATGCTCAGCGTGAATATGGGAGTGCACAGTAGGACAAGCAGTGAACCGTTGGAGGCTGCACGATGTCTGGCACACAGGTTGGACTTCATCCACTTCTTAAATCTCACGGAAAACCCAGCAAAACCCAAGTCTGTCGTTTTTGGTCCCGTGAGTTCAACTTTTGAGCCTTTACAGTAAATAGCAATCTGAAATTACCATTTTGTTTTCTCAAAGACTGCACCCACCTCTTATTTATTAGCATCCATCCACAACTAGCAGAACATCAGCAAAAATCACATGTGTACTGGCTTTAAACAAGCAATATTGGATTCAGCAGTTGTAATCGTCCTTACTGACAATTACTGAGATTGTTGTCTTCCTTTCAGTCACTTTGAATATTCTATTCTGTATGTTAGTGGGCTGAAGGACCAAAGATTGACGTGGGTAGGTGAGAAGAGAATAAGCCTCACCACGAGTGGCAGCTTTTAATGGACATTGGACGTGGGTTGGTTTTTTTCTTGTCACAGAAAAACAAATCTTCTACCCAGTTTTACCTGACATTTTCCCTCTCGCTGAAAGCACTTGTAGGAACACACACACACAGATTGCGAATGCCTCTATCGAATGACTCCTATTGATTAAGGTGAGCCATTATAAGTGGAGCCACATCATTGTGAACATCCATAGCATGGACTGAAAAGGCTCTGGGAGGAGGACAGCAGCCCATAGAAACGCTGTACAGACTTAAGGTCTTAGCTCTTTCTGCGAAAGCATGGCCTTTTATATTCAGAAAAATGTCATGCTCTGCGTCCTTGGGGTCTGAATATCATTTGAAAATGTTTTTTAAAAAATGTGAGAGAATAAGTGGGAAAAAAAATGAATCTTTGGTGCGGCTGCTCGGTGGGAAAAGTCAGGGTTTCAAAGTTTGTGTCTGATTTTTTTAAACCAAACTACTTGGTGCACATTAATCGCTTCAATCCTGCTTTGTTAGTCTGATGACAGTTTAGCTTCTGGGGGCAACGGACAATATTTTAGGGGTAAGGGTAGCCAGCAGATATCTGTATAACAGATATCTGGTAGACTTCCTCATCCTTACTTTATTGTCTCATTGGCCACTCGAGAGGCGAGAATGGAGTAGTAGTTGAGTTTCAGAGATTGCGTTTTTCGAGTCCACTCAAACATGATTGGTCAATAACTACTAAAAATGGAATCCAGGACACTACAGATACCAAAATCCTGTCCGTTGCCTACGAATTGTATTCATCTGCAGCTATCTGTTCATAAAGATGGTAACTTAACAGGTTTGGAGAAACATCTCCATTTAAGGAATATTACATAATGAAAAATGAATGGTTATACTCTGAATACGTTTCTTCTCTCATGGAGCCTTCTGTTAACATTTCAGTGGGAGCAATCCCATATTTATAATATATTATATTTATATAAGAATTAAGAAGTAGATTTAATATTATACTGTGCTGCCTCCCTCCCATTGATAATGCATGAAAGTGTTTTCTATTTAAGCATTCTCTTTCTACACTGGTGAAAATCAATACCTGCTTTTCTGCAGCAGGACATTGCTTCGTTTATAAATCCTGTTCAAATGCTTCTTATATGAACTAAAAAGGATAATTTGCCTATTTGTACTTCTATATCTGTTTCCATAACAACTGTCAAAGCGTCCCTGTTGTCAACAAGTACAGGGAAAAAAACTTGACAGTATGTCGGATTGAGCAAAATGTGTCAAGGTCTCCAATGAATAGGCCCTGTCTTAGAGTGTTTGCTGCCCCTCCAATGGAAGACGTGCTATTCAGAATGCAGGGTAGAGTGTCTGACTTGTATTAATCACATCGACTGACTTGAGGAAATCAATGAGCTAAATGCTAACACGTTGGCCGGGACACAGGCGGACAAACTCTCCTATTAGCAGAGGCCAAAATGTGACGCCTTCACTCCACATGATGAGTCTTAACTGGCACGACTCATGGATATTGGCTTTGCCGTGACAACAGTCATATCGTAAGGTGATATACTAGATGTATGGAGGCGACACACTGCACAGGGCTGGGGTAAAGACTTTCGGACCGGAATATTACCACTAGGTGTCGCACTTGACTCAGCAGCCCCTCAAGTGGACACATAATGATGATATATGTTTTTCGACAATTTTAGGCATTTTCAATTTTGCCATATTTGCATGGTTTTACTGTGCAATCCAAAAGCTATACTACCATCCTTTTTAGTATGCCAGAAATAGATTTAATATGTCCCGATGCAGAGCGTTATGAATGCAGTTTGCCAAGAAATCCCACGATGTCCTACTGCATCTGGTGACATTTTACAGCAGGCAAGCCGGCATTCTTTAATGCTATTCTGACCCACAATCCTTTGCATGGCATGTAAGTTCAAGTTGTGTCAAAGTAGTATGTCCTTATTGAATGGATGACTGCATACAACAGTTCAAGGGAAGCTACAGTATCTAACAGAAAACGTATGCGATCCACAATGCAGGGTTAGGTTTTTTTAAGACTAAATCCACCAGGTCTCATGTTATCACCTGCCTTTCTAGTAACCCCGACCCCCCACCCTCCACCTCTAATGACATTTGATCTCCTTCATGTTGCCGTCCTGTGCTCAGCTGCAGATTGCGCCTGGCCAGTTGGACACAAATAGCTAAGTTTGCGAGTTTCTAAAAAGAAAACAAGTGTTAAATATTGTTATTTGTCATATGTTTCATTTCTTTAACAGGTTTTATTACTGTAGTTAGTTAGTTTATTGTTAGTCCCTGTAATTGTATCCCTCAGGGTTGTGGTATAAAAGGTGCAGGGTGGATATCTTCAGAGAAAGAGAGTAAAAGGAGCAAGCGCTTTGGCTGATGTTCAACTACATGCTCTGTATGCATATATCCTTTGCCTATAAAACCCAGTTAACATTACTAATGCATTTCAAGTTGGATCTGGCGTTGTGCCGCCATCGACGCAGGTTGCTGATGTAGGCTACATTTTTATTCACCCGAATGTGTCATAATGACATGCCAGTTCAGCTGCTTTGCATACGGCTGTACTGCCCTAACTGGAAATGGGCCCAACTCTAATGTCTTCTTTTTATTTTCTTGATCTTGTCTGGCTGTTGACTGACAGACGTTATTGGTGTTCTGTTTTTTTCTACCTCTTAAACCACCACATATGCACAATGTCTCAATGTCTCTTTGTTCCATGACATCTCCAGCCACCTTTAACGCTCGTTGATGTTACTTCCATAGCATGACACAAACAATGTTGTCCTGTCTGTTTCAGGATTTTGGTTGGGGTTTTTCTTACGCTGTTATTCTAATAGTCAAAGCCATCCGCCTCAGTACCTCCCTTCAGTTTCCTTCTCTCCTCTCTTTATTCTCACTTACCAAGAGTGACAGTGGTGAAAGCTGGAAGTAAAGAGGTATTACAAATACAATGATATGTAGACATGAATGTAATTCAATTGATTACATTACTTTACTTCTGAGTCACAAGTCATTATTCAAATAGGGGTCCCATGACTGCGAGAGGTCGTTGTCAGGTAAAAGAACACACAGATCATTTTTGGCATTTGAACAAACAATCAATGGCTCTGCTTTTCTGGTATAGGGATAGTGGCTGGAATTTCTTCTGCTGCCTCCTTTCTTCCTCCTCCATGGTCTCTTCTTTTGCTCTCCTGCTCTCCTCTTACTTCTCTCACTATCTTTTATTTTTCTTTCATACCACTCTTTTACACCTTCTTTTTCCATTTCTGTCGTTTCTTTGTCTTTCTTTCTCTTCTAACTCTCTTGCTCTCTGCTTCTCTCTCTTTTCCTTAATCTTTATCCATCATTTCCCTTTCAATGCAGCTCTTTGTTGCGCTTCCTCTCCTACTCTTCATCTCTTATTCTACGTATCCTACATCCTCAGCCTCCTCCTCCACCTTTCTTTTTGTATGTATCTCTGTTCCTGGTACCCCCTCCCTCTTCTACCTCTCCCCCCATCCCGCCGTCTCCTAGTCATTTGCGCCTCCTCATGAGTGCTATTACAGCATCACTTTGCATATAGATAACCATCGCCTCGCCACCCCAAATTGGTCCAGAGCAGGAGGAGGGGGATAAAAAGAGGGGGAAGAGGGGGAGGGATAGGACGGGAGGAAGAGGGGGAGGCGATATATTCAAGCCGAATCCTTCCCAGATAAATAATTGCAGATATTGGAGACCCTGCAGATGGTAACACATGGGGAAATTTTAGGGGGAAATACAGACCAGTAATTTCACCACTGGCAATTATGATCAACAGCATTTTTTCCATTACACTTTCATTTTGCCGCTCCCCTGCTGTGTCATCCACACACATTTATTCTCTCCCAGAATCCCTCCTATCGCCGGCCACAGCCAAACAGAGTTGCATTATATCATGACAACTGTTCCACTGTTCAGAGCCAAGGAGCCGTAACTGTGTGAGCAGTGGAACTTATGAAAAACAAACTTCAAGCTCTATCTCGCTTCCCGATAAGCGTCGCCGGTGGAGTGGAGCTCACATTGTGTGGGAGTAATTTTTACTGATACAAACCAAAAGAACTGTGTTCTTTTGCTATTGAGAAATTTGAATTGATCCAGCACAAGAAACATAAGTGGTGTGTATGTGCAGCTACAGTTAATTTACTATGACTGAATAAATTAAAGTTTCCAAATGAACTGTTTATCCGAACTCTAAATCAACTGATCTGATGAAGTTTGTGTTTACATGCACCACAGCGTCTAATTGGAATAAATGTCGAGGAAATGGCTTTAGACTTTCTTGGAGGCTCACTGGTATTATTTACGCTTGGTGAGCAAAATAATACGATGCAAATATTTCAGCGCAAGCACTGTCACAATACCTGTTGTTTTATGCTGAATGATAAGATGTCGGGAACATTCCAAATGGACTAATTAGCTTTTTCTGAGGGGGCTCGATTAAGCATTTTAATTCTCGTGTGGCAATTATTCCACACATTAACACTCTAAACAACAGGACTGGATGATGAGCCTCACAGTCCCAGATCCATGTTGTGAGGTTTTGATGAATTTATGTGGCAGTTTCAACATAAATTATTGTGCCATAGACTTGAATTTAACTTCCAGGTGTTTGTCTGAAGAAGAAAAAAGCTCAGGAATTCATATGTTGCAACAAGTATGTTGAATATGCATTTCATGAAATAATAATGGAGGGCTGCACGGTGGTGCAGTGGTAGCACTGTCACCTCACAGCGAGAGGGTCCCGGGTTTGGGTTCAATATTATAGAGAATAAGCTTGCATGTTGAGTTACACAGATGTATTTTGTGTTATTTGCTACTCACATAATTTGTTAAATGTCAGCTTAAAACAGACTTCAGCTCCAGCATGTAAAAATATCAATACTTTATTTTTACATTTAACGTACATAATGGCACATGGTTTCAAGTAAATCTAGCAGATGTGCCGTTATAATATAAATTAAAACATTTTGTTGTACATGCTGTTTAAACACAACATATTGCCTTAAATTAGAAAGTATACACATTTTATATGAAACTGAACACATTTTTCAAAATAATTCTCCACATAGGACTTAACAGAGATTGTTAAACGGCCTGTCCATAATTTACCACATCCACACTATGGAGACAACAATGAGCGGCACAGACTCGGCTAAGATGAGGAAAGATCCATCCAGTACATACTTACTCCAAAATAACGACACTTCTCGCTAACAACATTTTGCTGAATGTTATTAAGATTGAAAGTTTGCAAACATAATCTGATAAACATCATACATTTACAGAGAATACATTTCCATGTTTTGTACCACGTCTTATAAATAAAAAGTAAGAAAAAATGTGTTGTGAAAAGGTAAAATTTTAGTGACCAATTACAGTCTGGGTGAATTTGAAATAACAAGGGTGATTGAATGGAGTACAAGAAGAAGAAAAGCTCTGCACTGGGGACCATATTGGGATTAGAGTGGAGAAAGATATGTAACGCTGCAGACAAAAAGCATCTTTAGTCCGGCTCCTTTTCTCTCCAATCTTGTAAACAATTTGAACAAAAGCCAGTCACCTTGCTCTCTCTCTCTCTCTCTCTGGCTGTTATTCATTGGCACTCTTGCTTACACTTGTACAGTAGCATTTGCGGCCTCCCCTGCTGTTCATCACTGGCGGAGCTTTAATTACAGACGCATCCAGAGGAGACAAAAGGAGGATGCTTGAAAGAAGTCTGGCCTCATAGCCCTGTGTGTGTGTGTGTGTGTGTGTGTGTGTGTGTGTGTGTGTGTGTGTGTGTGTGTGTGTGTGTGTGTGTGTGTGTGTGTGTGTGTGTGTGTGTGTGTGTGTGTGTGTGTGTGTGTGTGTGTGTGTGTGTGTGTGTGTGGACACCTGTGTGGTGTCCGTAGGCGTGCATCACATGTGCGGTAGAGATCAAGCAGAGACAAAACACATGAAAAGAAGCCCGATGGTCCTTTGAGCTGCTGTACTAAAAGTGTTCCCCACCACCCACTCCCTCTTATCTCTCTATCCCTCTCTCCTTCTCACTCTCTGTCTCTCCTTCCGCTCTGACATGCCTCTTCCCATCTCCACCTCTTCTCTTTCTCTCTGTAATTGCTGCTGCATTTGCTCTCAGAAGTGAGTCGAACATCAAAAGGATCATTCGGATTTTGTCACTGATCAAAACCCCCAAAAATAACAAAAAGAATTGCATCGTGAAACAAAACACAGACAACCACACATGGAGACCTCGGCTGCTTGAGCACAAAAGTTGAGAGAGATCATCGGATTTGCGTCTAAAAGCAAGGGGGGGAGGGGGGGGGGGTGCACAAAAAAACATTATTTTTAAATGCCTAATTAGCTCCTTTTTTAGGCGTCTCTCTGTGGAGATTTTAATTATGATTTGGCATCAGCTGGCGTTTATGGGATGAAATGGACATAGTTACAAGCAAACTAGAAAGTGAGGGAGAGGGAGAGAGGGAGGGGGAGAGAGGGAGAGATTGTGGAGCTGATCAAACACATTTTCATTCACACCATGCTCAGCTTCATGCTGACAAGCCACGGACACCCAGACCCGAGTCAGAGGCAGAAGCCTTTTGCTTGCTTCAGAATTTGCACTTAAAAAGGACAAAAGCCACAACATTTTTATAGAAATGTCTGTTTTGCTACTCTCTGTTGTCAGTTGTTGCAATTAGTCTGGCTTATGACAGTTCTTGCATTTGCAAGTCGAAACACTGAGTGTCTGCTCTTTGTCTCTTCCTGGAAGAATCGTTTTATGCACAGGAAGTGACTTCTGTTTCTGGTTTGTGGGAAATACTTGTAAGATAAAGTGTCATCATTAAGGCTGCATAGTTGTTTTCGTTCACTTAATTTGCACATCAATATGTGTTTTTGTCATGAGTACATTCTTACAGAATGCAAATATTAAGCATTGCAAATGTGGCTTATTCACTGGCGATATGAATAGTCTTGATGTGAAATATCCGCAGCTAAGGATTCTGTATTTTCATGCTGTGTATTTGTCACACCACTGGTATTTAAAGACCTTTCGATTGAGGTTAATGTTCTGTAAATATTCTTGTAAATGTCCCTGTGGATCAACCCAGAGAAGAGTATCGTGAGTCCCAGAGAAGCCAAGATCACCTCAACAAATATAAACCAACTCATGTGCTGTAAACAAGTGAATATTCCAACGTCCAGTAGGGAAGCAAAAAAAAAGGAGACTTTTGCATCATTATAAGTATTAAAAAAACATTAGGCAAAGAGGTGGAACATGTATGAACTTGAAGTGAGCCATGTGACGCCCGGCTGCTGAAACACTTGTCTAGCTCGAGGCTACCAACCTATGGTTAAATGTCCGTTTACACCAATGGCAAAGCACATTTTTCGCACCGGCCGATTGCATACAAAGTCAATGTAAAGACACAAATACACACACTGGCCTGCCTCGGGCTGTGACTGCAGCCACGTGTCACTCAAAGTGGCAACGCCCTTAGTTATTCATAACTATACATGAGATGTATAAAAATTCTCTAAGAGTTGTCATGAACAGAGTTTTTTTCTTTCGTCAGGCTGTAAAAATGTTTATTTCTCCTGTATTGTTGGGCGTGATGGGACCTATGGCGATTGACATGCTTTTGGAAGCGGCCTCAAGTGTCCGTTTGAAGAACTGCGTTTTTTGGCATTTCAGGATGGGCTTTGTTTCTCAGCACTGGAGCAGTTTATTTGACCCGACCATCATCCGTGTCCACCTGTCACACATAAACACTACATAATCATCTGGGAGACAGAAACACAGCGGCGACCTAATGTCAAAGAACTGAAGCAGATATGACATTTCTGTTTAAAGGAACTGTTTTACCCCTTTATTGGTAAACATTCTTAATACACTGTTCACAAGGTCAGAAAGAAATATGTGTTTCCCTTGCAGGTAAATAATACATGGATGTGTATGATCATGGGTGCATCATGGGTGCAGGGCATTGCACCCTAAAACCATTTACTGGAAGACGTTGTCCTTTCTGTTCTGCTGTGTATTTATTATTTTCAGTTTCATATAAATATTAGAGGTATTACCTACTATTTTAGCAATATTAATTCATCCTTCACCTTTTATTCATGTGGGAAACAGTAAATAAATACATGGTTGTTGCCTTCCAGTCTATATATAAATGCCTATCATCTCCCTTTCCTTCTTCTCATGACTCACAAGAACAAAAACTATGATTTATTGTAACTTCAGGAGGAAGAAGTCCATGCAACCAATAAATCAGTAACCTTCAACTGAATCTGGCTAATGCTTTTCAGTAACCAAACGCACGGGTCTTTAACTAGACAGTTGAAAAGATTCCAGCTGTACGAGCTGAACGGGGCAGAGGATGACTCAGAGGTTTTTAGGGTGAGAAATGAACCCAGAGGCCGGCAGTTCCACATGGAGTCCTGTAAGACTATGGGAGTTAGCGGAAAGGATGTTAGCACCAACACACACAGTACACATGCACACGTGCAGTAATCCGAGCAGCGGAGTATCATCTGTGTAACCACATCCTCCACCTCAGTGTGGAGAGGAGGAACCTGACACCCCATCGTCCTATATGAAAACTCCCTAGTCAGCACTAATATGGGCAGGAATATCAGCATTTAATATGCACAAGGAGACCACAAAGGTCACAGCCCAGGATGAAGAAAAAACTACACAAATTCTTGCAGATGAGCAGAAATGATGGAATTTGAAACGCAGCAACCATGCATCCTCCTTCATGGTGCAAATGCACCGTTCTCTCCTCTCACCAAGTCCCTGTTTGTGTTTAAAGGGTTATGGTGAAAGTCATGCTTCTACCACCATAGTACAATAAACCAATGAGAGTATTGGCAAATGCAGCCAGAGATTGTGTTTTAACTCAACCACCAAGGTATAATATTCCACATTTCTGACAACCACTTCCAGAATGTACCATTATGATTTTCCTCATTTTTTGTCAGTTCAGTTCTGTATGCCACATAAGGTAACTTGCACATACTTAAATTTGCAAACATTTCTATCCCGTTAATGAAAAAATCTAAAAAATCTCCTTGTTACGGCTGCACGGTGGTGTAGTGGGTAGCACTCTCGCCTCACAGCAAGAGGGTCATGGGTTCGATCCCCGGGTCAGCCCCGGGTTCCTTCTGTGTGGAGTTTGCATGTTCTCCCCGTGTAAGCGTGGGTTCTCTGGCTTCCTCCCACAGTCCAAAGACATGCAGGATGGGGATAGGTTCATTGATGACTCTAAATTGCCCGTAGGTGTGAATGTGAGCGTGAATGGTTGTCTGTCTCTACATGTTAGCCCTGCGATAGACTGGCGTCCTGTCCAGGGTGTACCCTACCCTCGCCCAATGACAGCTGGGATCGGCTCCAGCCCCCCCGCCACCCTGAATACTGGATAAGCAGTAGAAAATGGATGGATCTCCTTGTTAATAAATTTTGAGACAGTCTGACATCTGATCACTGACAGCCCTTTTTCCTCAAATATTTGGATTCCTCAATGTAGGAAAAACACAGGTGTAAGTAATAATTTTAATTATATATTTGCTCTATTCAAGTGTCACAGTAAGACAATGAGCCAGCAAGCACAATACCGAAACATACATACGTGTGTGTGTGTGTGTGTGTGTGTGTGTCGTGTGTGTGTGTGTGATTCAGATGCAGAAAAGCAAAGCAAATGTGGGTGTGAAACGGTGAAAAAGATGAGGCAAAATCGGACGTAAATGTTATTAAAAATGTGTCCGACTTCCGAGACTCCGATGTCGGAGTGTCCTTGAATGCAGCTAAACAGCCTGTTCTTGCAGTAGTGTTACCTCGGCTCCCTGGATCCTGTTAAATCTTCGTAAACAAGGTAGGATTTCTTTTGGAAAAGGGTCAACAATAATTAATAATGCAAGGTGCATGATTTTTGGCCACTTGGGGCCAGAGGAAATCCATAGCAAGATGAGTGAATAAAGTGTACGGGGTTGTTTTTGCTCAGGTGTTATCAATCAGCAGATAAGTTACTGACAGAAGCGGTTGACACAGCGAACAACGTGGGCATTCATTAGGAGTCGTGTTTCTGGCCACTTGAAGATTATAAATCCAATATGTATTCTCCTCTTGGCTTTGTTTTGCTCTCTACCAACTCCTGAGAAATATTATTATCTTTAGCAACAAAACTGCCTCTATGTTTGCTAGAGTCTTCTGCAGTATATTAGTTCTTGTCACACTTTACTTATATTTATCTAGAAACAAGTTTGTCTTAACTCATTCTCATTTGTCTTTGAGTTCCCATTAGAGGGGGCGCTCCTCCAAAGGAACCGCATGTCAGACCCAGGAAGAAACCTCAAGGTCTGAAAGTGAAGCCAATGCCGAACTGCCCTAAACTCACGTTCGCTTTACATCAAGGGTCGACTCCTCTGGTTGCAAAAGGGAAATTACCCTATTTGTCACTTGATTTATTATCTCAGTAAACATTGTAAACATGAATTTATGGTCTCAATCTAGTTTCAAGTCTTCTTTAATACAGCATGCTGTTCATTTAATAAATTATGTTCATTTAGAGTCAAAGGGACATAAAGCAGGGTATGTATAGTTTGTGATTGACAGGTACTAAGAAGACTCCAACACCGAGCTGTAAAGTTGACCTTGAATTATGAAGCTTTGTCAACAGCTTCCTTTATAATGTCCAGTCGCCATTGTTAAAAGTATGTAAAGAAGCTCAACAACAACAACATTTTTTGGAGACACATCAGCGAAATAAGTATCTATATTGTTGTGTTCTGCCTTATTTGAGACACACCTGATGCAGCAGAAGGATTAAAGTTAGAATCTACCTTAAAATCAGAAAGTTTGTTTAAAATCCGAGTGGTTTATTTTTCAAATTTGAGAAAGTAGCTTTTCAGCCAAGTTGTGTTTGGGAGTGGAGATCTGCTTTAACTTAGTCCTGGCAGCCTGTGGTCTTTGGTGAAGTAACGAGACAAGGCCAACGCTGCCGATAGAGATGATTTATCAAGTTTCAAGGGAGCTGACCTTCAGCCGTGAACGTTATTGAATAGGCATACACACACACACACACACACACACACACACACACACTCACACAAATCCTCACAGCACTGTGGAGCAATGGTTGAAGAAAAGACATGCGCTCACACTGCAGCAAATAAACACACATGAATATTTTAACATATGCACATACAAGCATACACTGACATGAAAGAAACATAACAAAGATAAAAGAACACACACACACACACACACACACACACACACACACACACACACACACACACACACACACACACTGGAAGCAGCAGGGAGACATGAACACAGCAGTGCCACTCTGCATGCGTTATAAGACAGCAACAGCGATCAATCAAGCTCAATAGGAGCAGCCTTTTATCAGGAATCCATCAAAGAATGTGATTCCAGTGAAACAAGCTTCCATGTATGAGCCTCGGCCGCTCTGCTCGGAGCGGGAGGACGCACGGTACCGCAGCCTGCATCGGGTCCAGTGCTGCCACCTATGCGCACCATGGAGCGGTGCGTTTGGCGACGCGCTGTAACGCACTTACGCAGCCAGGGGGCGCACTCATGTCGCTAACCTCTGTCTCTATATGCCATCTCTCTCTCTCTCTCTCTCTCTCTCTCTCTCTCTCTCTCTCTCTCTCTCTCTCCTCGCTCGTCTCTCTCTCTCTCTCGGGCAGGGGATGCCGGAGTCTAACCGCAGCTGTCCTCTCATTCATGCTGAGCGCTGCTGTCCTGTGCGCACGGAACTGCAGAGCTGAGCTTCGGAACCGGTGCTGCTGCTGCTGCTGCTGCTGCTGTCTGACGAGCCCGCCGGGAATGGAAATGTCTTCTGCTGCAACTCTGACATCCTAAAAAACAACAACAACCATGTCTAGCAGGATGAACGCGAAGGGCGGTTTGATCAGTAAGTACAAGAAAACTTTTTGTGTGATTCTCTCTAGTCGTCTTGGAGCTTTTGTTTCTTTCCCCAACATCCGAAATGTTGGTGACATTCCTCTCTCCTTCCCTCTCCTTCCCTCTCCTTGCTCTCCGTTATCCCTTTCACCGATGTCTCTCCCGTCTCCGTCTCTCACACGAGCACACATGGAGCAGGTCTGAGCTGCGGGAGAAATCCGGCTTTCTGCTCCTCATTGTCGCGGTCCGATACATCGCATGACTTGTTTTGCGCACCCGGGGGGAAAGCAGCCAGGCGCATGAGGAGGCTGCGGATGAACCAGCACCGACATGACTGCTTCTCCCCTCCTTTTTGTTGATTGATGAAGTTGTTTGAAGGATTGCTTTACTACACCGGCGATGAAGTGCGGATTTTGGAAGTGTCAGTGTGAGTAGGCAGTATATATCTGAGCTCCACGGGGGGTTTTTATCTCCTCCAAGCTTGGATGTTTCCGCTGTATGGCACATGTCACATCGCGGGAGTATTATAGGAATGTTGTCGCAATGGTACAGTGATGCCAGCTGTTGTGGTTTACTGCGATGCTTCTCTGCTGACAAAGAGGATTAAACCGGCAGTCTGAATGTGAACGTCGTTGCATCTGCGCCCAAGACCCAAATTGAACTTGAAAACACTCTTTGCGTTCAGTGTTAGTGTGCGTGCGCGTGTCCAAGTGTGTGCACGTGGGAATCTGTGTCCCTACTTGTGCCTGTTTTAGCTGCACGATGCAAATGTTAGTGTGTCTGTAAGTGCGTGTTTGTGAGTGCAGGTGTGTGTGTGTGTGCGTGTGCATGTTGGTGAGGAAGGGAAACACGCACACGCACACACACACACACACACACACACACACACACACACACACAGATAAACACACACACACACACACACGCACACACACAGCTTCGTCATTTTGGAGTCGCATCAACATGTTCTGACAGTTTTGTGTCACCTTATGAATTTTTGACTTGGAATGCGTAGGTGAGGCAGACGGGCTGATTTTGAGAGACTACGGGCGTCAAGCCACCAGTTTGGCTGCCAAAGCACATTGAACAAAATGTCTTAAGTGTGTGTGTGTGTGTGTGTGTGTGTGTGTGAGAGAGAGAGAGAGAGAGAGAGAGAGAGAGAGAGAGAGAGAGGAGACAGTCTTCTCTTTACATGTTCTGAATCTCCTCTCATCTCCTTCTTATCTCTCTCCTCTCTCTGAACTTGTGAGGATGACTGTGTGTGTGTGTGTGTTGTGTGTGCGAGCGCGCACGTGTGTGTGTGTGTGCGTGTGTTTGTGTGTGCGTGCGTGAGTGAGAGATGATGTGGTAGCCTTAGAGGAGATGCAAAGAGATGTATTGGAGAAGAAACACGTCTCCCCACTCTTGTGTGTGTGTGTGTGTGTGCGTGCTGTGTGTGTGTGTGTGTGTGTGTGTGTGTGTGTGTGTGTGTGTGTGTGTGTGTGTGTGTGTGTGTGTGTGGTGTGTGTGTGTGTGTGTGTGTGTGTGTTTATGATGCGCCTGTGCTGGGATGCGTTGATAAGGCTGAAACCCTGAACATCACCTCCACATTGGGGCTGAGGCGTGACATCCAAAGTGACTGCATGTATGATTCCAGTGACATAATAATGACTGCGGAACATATTAGTTCCTGTTACATCCGCAGAGACACTTCTTTTTAAGATTTAGCCCGAAATGAGTCAGAATCGGACTCCGACGACAGCGGTGCCGCGACGCTTTGAGCTGCCTGTAACCTAATTACCTAGATTATTCTTGGAGTCTTTTATTATTAATTTGTTCTTAGAGGAGATCATCTTTTTTCCTGCTTTTATATCTTTCCTTCTTTCTGTCGTATTTAAAGGAAGTTCTGAGGTGACATCGTGATTCTAGTGTCTGTGGTGGTCAGACTCATTTTTGAAGTAACCATGAAAATTCTCCAATGACTAAGACGACGCTGAATGTGTCTTATGTAAGAAGTGATTGTGTGTTTGTGGTAGGCAGGATGTTGTCGATGCAGATATTTTATGGCAATTTGATGTGATGTTTTTTGGGATTACTTGATGGATTAGTCACTGCAGAGTCCTCTTTTTTTAGTGGGTATTTAGGTGAACAGCCTCGTTCTGTGTTCATGGATGTGACTTTCTTTATCGTTGACGGAAGTCTCTTCCTTCTGAACCTTCCCTGACATTGAGCTTCATGGGCCACAATATAAGTGAGAGTGGACTCCATGGAATCACCACCTCGCCTAGCGGGAAAACACTTAGGGCGAAAACATGAACCGCCACAGGGAGTTTGTGTGCGTGTGTGTGTGTGTGTGTGTGTTCAGTGGCTCAGATCCCAGCTGAGCTGAGAGCTACAGACAATCGGTGATGCACCCTGCGGTCCGTCTGCATTGAGCTGCTTCATACCTCAAGTGCCTGTAATAAATAAACCCGAGGAGGAGAGATGGCAATAGAAGGACAATAAAGCAGATTGATAAAGCAGTTTGAACCCATTCTTTTTGAGAAACACCCGGAGGAAGGGTGCGTTATCCTAACATGTCCTTAGGATGTAATGAAAATGCCATTAGCCGAGGAGTTTTTATTCCTAGTGCCTTCGGAGTCACACATTTAAATGCTGTATGGGCGGCCCCAGCAGGAGCCGGAGCAGCGGCCCAGCAGGGTTAGAGCCACGCTCACGCCTATTGAGCGGCTGATAACCCTAGACTGCCAAGTAAGCTGATATTACATGGCAAAATACCAGTTTGAATCCAACATATGCCAGTTGTTTTAAAGCAGGCAATTCATCTGATTAATTCAGACTGGTACGGAGATCAAATTCCAGAGTGATAGATTTCCTCAAATAAGAATATGACAGATGTGATACGAGGGTGAGGTTTATCAGTTCCCCAGTTCCTGCTGGGTCACATATTCGATTATACCCAAAAGGCATGATGTGTTCATCAGCTTCACCCTCCCTCTGCTGGTCATATCAGTCTCCGTCAGTCATTTCAGTAAGGAGAGATATCAATATTTATTGGAAAAGCAACTGTAATGAGTCAAAGGCTGACAGCAAGGAAAGTCGAAATTCACCAGTTGGTCAATATTATTATAACTGTCCGTAATATGCAGCCTTTTCACCTCATGAAGTCTGTATTTAACAGTTTTTTTGTTATATTGACTCCATCATTGGGATTATAATGGTAAACGGGTGTCATTGTTGGGATGGGACAATGCGGGAAATTTAAGCAGATCGCGATATAAACACTCACAATAAATTGATCGTGATTTCCATTATAGGGATTATCGTAAATATCACACGTGACTTGAAAAAGCTGTCTAGCTCACTGTCACATGTGGAAAATAGAAGAAGAAAAAACAGGAAACAAATACATTACATTAAATGTATCATTTATGCAGGGAGACCTAATTTATGAACATATATTATAAGATTATTTGAAGCAATAGAAATATTTGTCTTCCAAAATATAAAGTGATACCACCATGTTTGAGAATTTTTTGCATATTTCGATGATTATCAGGATAATATAGTGAATCACAATTATTTTATCCAGGACCATCCTGACATGAAATATTGCTATTGTCCCATGCCGAGTAATAATACACATCGACAGTATAAAATATGGACGCAGTCCTCGGGATGTTGCTTTTTGTTGTTTCTTGCCAATGAGCGAGTGACCAAGTGTTCACAACTCCCGGTTTCTGTGTGAACAGAACAGATGGAGGGAAAGGTTGAGAAAAAGAGGATAAGAGCTAAAGAGAGAGAGAGATGGAGCGATGTCGCTTTTAAGTTCCCGGCTCCTTTTTGATGCAGCCTCCACAGTGAAAGGCCAAGGCAGATCAAACAGGGCAGGCAGATTGAAACAGTTTTCTCTTGTAAGGGGAAAAGACGCTCCGACGGTGCACAGATGTGACAGGTAACCGCGATAGCGAGGTGGCTGCCACTTTTACACGCTGCCTGATTGCAAACACCCGCTTCCCGAGTTCAAACTACAACCTGCAAGGAGCTTTTTGATCGTCCTTCGCATCTGCATTCTGTATTTTCTAGCGAAACCAACGGCGTGTGGTGGGGGGGGATATTTCCTATCCAAGTGTGTGCAAGGAGAATTCTGCCGTTGTTTTGTCAGCAATTAAAAGAATTTCAGCAGCCCGTTTTCTTCTGCTGCTGCAGACCATGCAGCTTGTGTTTGTTGTCCCAAATGGCCAATTTCTGCCTTATGTTCTGTGCTGTCTGAACAGTTGAGGCAGCAAAATAATCTGTGTGTCTCTCTCTCTCTCTCTCTCTCTCTCTCTCTCTCTCTTTCTCTGTCTCTGTGTGTGTGTGTGTGTGTGTTTCCTGTACTGCTGCACGATTAGTCGGATGAGCACGTCGCTGTATTTCTCAGACGCACACACTTGGACATCCTCCCTTTACCCTCCTTCTCTCCTTGTTTATATTTAGTGCCGGGCCAAGGTCAAAGTTAGAGAGCTTCGTTGTTGTTTTTTCCTTTCAGATGCAGATCTGTCTTCTGTTATCTGTAGTGGTGGCTTGACTTTCCCCAGGCCGGGGGGGCAGAGGGAAGACATCATGCTCTCTATGTTGAATACGAAGAACAATGCCAGCAGTAATTTTCCTGCTAGCAGCTCTCCAATTTGGCCTGACAGCACCAGGAAGGGTTCTACCATGATACAAAACATAATAAATCAGACAATTGAGTTTCTGAGAGGAATATGTTTTCACTTGTTTTATTGTTCTGCTGGATTTCTCCCCCAGGCGAGTGCATGTAAAGCACTCTGGGGTGAAGCTTCTGTTTAAGGACGCTGCTATGGACTCAGTCTCGGAGGGAGGAAACTATTTGAATGTTTGGAAGTCAGAAGTTACACTGCAGGCTTCTTTTTAACAACCAAAGTGATGCCTGTTGCTTTGCACCAAATGACATCAAAGGAGCAAGAGAAGCCCGGGACGTAACAGTGGTGAGTCTGGCTCCCTCCACGTGGAGCCTTTACTCGATGCTGTTTATGAAGCAGTTTGGATTTTGGTCACGCCGTGCAGGCGGAGCAGTCAACATGGCTCCAGAAAGTTGAGTAAATAGAGAGAATATTTTAGTGTGCGGTGTGTTGCAGCCTGTTGATGATGTGCAACCTTAAATGTGTCTTACTTGATTGATCAGGTCACCTGGAGAAAGGAGCGTGATGATAATGTCCAGTATGCTCTGCTGTGTGGGCCTGCTGGTCAGGGTCACTGCAGGAGGGAGGGGGCGGAAAGGATGAAAGAGCCTGAAGAAATTGGAATGTTTGGGGTGAGAAGGTCAATAGGAGTGGTGAGGACAGCTGATGAACAACTTTTGGGCAATTTTTACTTAAACTTTAGATTTGCAAAAAGTAAAATGTGAGCAAAGAAATATGGATGCAATCCACCCTGCAAGCAGCTACAAAAACTGCCTGTTGTAGCTGCTGCTGCCATCCAGAGAACTCTCAAACAAGTGATATCAAAGCTTACACCTAACTTGGGAAAAGGCGAATTGCAAATAATTTGTGCCCCTCCTCAGTCACTGAGAACCCAGAAGCAACATTTCATCTTTAAGTTTTTTACATCCACAGTGGTACCTAAACCGTACAATGAAACCAAACGGGAAGTCATGGAATCACAGAGGGAAGCTACCATGTAGTGCTGTGCTGCACATCCATGTATCGTCATGATTTAATTGTGGCTTAATATTTGGTTGATTCATTTCTTGTTTATTCGTGAATAAGGGCAGCTTTATGTGTTATCAAGTGATTCAGAACATGACATCTGTGTTTTTATGACAAGGATACGGTCCTGGGAAATATGTTGTGTAACCTTCAGTTGACACATCTTCTCCTGTTGCTAATGTTGTATCAATAAAATAAAATGTCTGTTTATATTAATTGCAGATCATTACAAATATGCTCTGTTTTAAAAGTAGAAGGGAGTCACAGTTTAAAAAAAAAAAATCAAGTACAGAAATAAATCGTTAAAAACTATTAGGTTAAGCGTCTGTCACGCTGTCTGGAGACAGAAAAAAGGCATTTGGTAATATTTTAACCCACCTTGTAATGGAATCTAACAAACACTTGAGATATTTGGGAACCGAGCAAGTGATGCATTCGCTCTGGCATCTATTTGAAAAGGGAGAGAAATAAACAGAATAGAAAGTAACGGATCACCAAGTGGGTAAAGTCATGCAGAAAACAACTGAGGTGAGGTTTTAAAAAGTGAGAAATGGAAGAAAATGAGAGGGGGGGCTGGAAGCAGCGAGGCAGACACAGAGTGACGGTATTCCTGACAGTGTGACTCAGATGAGAAGGGGGAGGGCACTGGGAGAAACAAAGGGACTGAGGTTGAGGTTGCGCAATCCCAATTCTGGTCTTTCTGGAAGTCATTAAGATCGTCAAGGAATGAGGGGAGAAATGGAGTTGGGAAGAAAGAGGTGGAAGCACACCTAGGGACTTCATGAAACAGACTTTGCTGTGTTTGCTGATTTTGTTGATTGGACCCATGAAGTCAATATCAGTTTGCTGTTCATCTCCCAGATTTCCCTTCAAATATACTGGTGGTCACATCAGCACTGTTACATCAACTCAACTGGGAAATCACCAGTGTGGACAACATGAAACCTAATCCCACTTTTGGACAATGGAATTGTTTGGATCAGATTAGTTTGAAAAAACAATACAGATATTTCACAAAGCCGACAAACAAATAACACATAATGTGAGGAATATGTACAGCGATTATCCCCACAAATGAGCTCCAAGCTACAGTAGGGCAGAGACTGGGGAGGGACGGGGGAGGGGCCGTGGTGCGTCCTCAGAGGCAACATGTGGTGGATACAGGTGAGGTTTATTAAATGCTGCAAGAAAAGCAGTGGCGGAGTTAAAGAGTGGTGTTACACTGCAACTCTTTTTATCAGCCGGGAAGAGAAAGAAGGCATGACACCTGGTGTCAGTGTGAGTGACGTTACATCCTGGTACCACACACAGAAGTGACGTCTGTCTTTTGGTGTCTCGTCTTTCTAACTACGTATTTTTCTTTGTCTAAACTTCACCAGATTTGTGATAAAGTGGGACTTTCTTGTCGCTGTAAATTATTTTCTAAATTGCCAAACATCATGTGTAATTTGTGGCACAATTCAAACAATGGAGGAGGAAGAGGAGGAAAAGGAGTCCTCTCTATTGTCTGTATTGATCTATTCTGGCAGTTGTGTTTGGACCAAATTCAGACTCCAGCATGAAGAAAGTGAAAAATGAATCTGATATTATCATGACAAGAGGCTCTGTACTTCAGGTCTAATGTTCAAATCATGTGATTATGTTCAATATTGGTAAAAAATATTGTTTTGAATTTGTTTTCAAAGAAACAGTCAATATCTGGCATTGAAATGGCTGAAAAATATTTTTTAATAATAACAGTACACAGTAAATATGGTTTTAAGTATCCTTACAGTCAGTGCATTGCCAAGCTCGGGCTTATTCATTTGGTGTCTCCCGCTGTGAAAAATATAACCATCCAGAGTGCAATATTCATATCTGCCAAGTTTATCCAAAGACAAGAGGGAATCAAACCATGTATGTTTTTTAAAGAAATTGAATGATTGACATTTCATGCTATCAACATATACAATTTGTCAGACGTAAAATATATATAAGGTGACCAGACAGTTTCTTGTGTTGTAAACATTTTGAGGAGGATCCTGGCAAGTCACACTTGGCCCTGCAAGGAGGGAGGAAACTGCAGTGAAATGACAGAAATGATAGTCGGTGCAGAAATGCTGAGTCAGTTAATACAATGACACTCCTCAGATCATCACTCATACACACACACACACACACACACACACACACACACACACACTCATTTCGTTGAGTGCTTAGTCAAACACTGGTGAGGGAGAGGTGGCTGTAAGGTTTTGTCTATGTGTGTGTTTGAGAATTAGGATCAGAGTGATGTGTCCTCTCATGTCCCTTATCATGTAGCTTCCAGGTTCAGCATTTTGCTCAAGGACACCTCACCACCAAACTGCACCACTCTGGTGCAGAGAGGTCCAACATCTCAAGTGGACATTCATCTTGCTCTGGACTGCAGGAGGAAGGAGAAGTACAGTGTACAGGTGCCTGACTCCTGCTTGAAGCTAAAGGCTTTTGCTTTGCTGTGATGTATGAATGTCTCGCTCGGGTTGAGGAGTGAAACTTCCTCCGCTCAGTTCAAGCCTCCTCGAGCGAGGTTTCTCTTCTTCCTTCGTCTTCGTACGCCACATTCAATCCCCCTGCGTTCTGTCTGAAAGAAGGATGTGGCTGATAAGACACAGAAACGGTGTAGCGTAGATAGTAAATGCTCTCACTCTCCCACAACACGGGGTCAAAAACATGTTGAAATCCATTTGAAGCACCTTGAGGTTTGCTGTATGATAGCAGTGGTGCTCAGGCATCTCCTTGGCCGTTGAAATTGCCCCGCGTATCGCTACCTTCATAGGGTGATGATGCATGGGAAACCATTTTAAGGCAATGCAGACGGGCAATTTAGCTTTTCACAGACACGGGGGGTTGCAAATGGAGCGAAATTGGAGAGAAAGTGTTGAGTTTTGTGGAAGTAGCAGTGACACAGCCACAGGAGAAGCTTTTGTCTGGTGAGATGAATTTACTCAATAACCTCTGCCTAATGGGGCTGTCTATTATTTCCTGTTTTTTTTTTATGCTTATCTCTATTTCTCGCTCTTTCTCCACAGCGTACGTATTGTGTGCTATTATTTAGTGTGTTATCCTCTCCTCAGCTCTTGGTTCTCTGTCTGCCTCGCTTTCTCCTCTTCCTTCAGGATGTTCATGAGTAAGAGGAATCAGTGTATTTAAATTTAAAGCCATTTACATTACATTTAGGGCATTTAGCTTTTGTCCATAGCAACTTACAATCAGTACATTTGTCGAAAGAAAGAAACCACAACATATCATTGCCGATAAAGTAAGAGTGAAAAAATAGAAACAAGAGTTAGATCCTCATCTGAGTAAAGTTACTGTTCAGCAAGGATACCTTAAGTACAATAGTGCTATGAACAAAGTGCTATATTGTAGGTAAGAACATAGAAGTGTTTTTTTTTGGGGGGGGGGGGGTTAGTGGGTCATGCTATGTAGAGTCGAGGTGAAGTCTGGACAGGTGAGTCTTGAGCCTTTTTCGGAAGATGGCAGATGACTCTGCTGTCCTGACATTAGTCGGGAGTTCGTTCCACCACTGAGGACCAGAACAGAGAAGAGTCTGGACTTTGCTGAGCGACATTTGTTTGATTTCAGCGATGGTGGTACCAGTCAGCCAGCTGAAGTAGCGGAGCGAAGTGGTTGCTACAGGGCGTGTGGTTTGACCAGTGTTTGAAGGTAGACGGGTGCCGTTCCATTGATGGCCCTGAAGGCCAGTGTCATCGTCTTGAATTGGATGCATGCAGCAACGGGGAGCCAGTGGAGGTCACGGAGGAGGGGGGTCACGTGGGAGAATTTGGGTAGATTGAAGACGAGGCGTGCTGCAGTGTTCTGGATACGCTGCAATGGATTAGTCGCAGATGCTGGGAGTCCAGCAAGGAGAGAGTTGCAGTAGTCACGGCGGGAGATGACCAGTGCTTGGACCAGGAGTTGTGTTGTGTCCTTTGTGAGGAAGGTCCAGATCCTGCGGATATTGTAGAGGGAAATCTGCAGGATCGGGCCACAGCAGTGATGTTGGGGGTGCAGGATAGTTGGTCATCGAGGATTACACCCAGGTTCCTTGCAGTTGACTAAGGCAATACTGTGATGTCCTCGACAGTGACCGACAGGTCCATGCGAGGGCAGTCTTTCCCCGGGATGAAGAGGGGTTCGGTTTTATTCAGGTTAAGCTTTAGGTGATGCACAGTTGTCCAGACAGAGATGTCAGCCAGACAGTCCGAGATGTGAGTCCCAGTGTGGGTGTCGGAGGTTGGGGGAAAAGAGAGCAACAGCTGGGTGTCATCTGCGTAGCAATGGTAGGAAAATCCATGTGATGTGATTACAGAGCCTAGTGATCTGGTGTATAGTGAGAACAGAAGCGGTCCTAGCGTTGAGCCTTGAGGGGCACCTGTTTCCAGAGAACAGGGTTTAGACATAGAGCCATCCATGTGACCTGAAAGGTGCGATTTGTCAGGTATGATGTAAACCAGGTGAGAGCAGAGTCAGTTATGCCAAGTTCAGCCAGAGTGGAGAGGAGGATGTGATGGTTGACTGTGTCAAAAGCCCTGAAATGATATTAAAAGTTTTACTTATTTAAGGTCTTTTCATGTTTTCACCATGTAGCAGCAGTTGCTTTAGTCCACTCTTCCATTTATCCAGACCAGAGTTATTAGTACATCAACATTCATCTTTTATACAATTTAATTGCAACACACTCTGTGATGTATGTTGGCATCAAAACACCCACGGCCATATTTTTCTTGTATGTAAGCCCACACGCATACGATACATCTGTTGCAGGCGGAAGTCAACGAGCCAGAATTACTCTCATCTGACTTAAATCCATGAAATAACATTGTGTATGTAAATGTTTTGGACTGCTTTTGACAGCACTGCAATTCCCAAGTCCAGTCGCAAGATGTTTTTCATTCAGGCCCTTCTCAGTGACGGCCTTTGGTTTAGACTGGTCGGCCAGTCAGTCCACCACCACCACCGATATCTCAGCAACTTTTGTATACATTGCCATCCTGTTGACTTTGGTGCCATCATCAGGCCAACGTTCCTAGTTGTCCAACACGTTGCTTCATGCCAAACTAATGAAGCATCAGCTCCAGTACGTTTGTGTTTAGTGCCAATCAGCATGCCAACGCGCTGAATGTTATACCTGCTAAACATCAGCATGTTAACATTGTCACTGTGAGCTTGGACTCACTCACCACAATGACATCAACAATGCTGCAGAGCAGAAACCGAAATCAGGAAACGGATTATTGGATTTCCTACCACCAAAATGCATTAATGCTATCGAAAAGCATCACTTTGATCTCACTGACACATCCCAGATACTGTATCTTAGTGACTATTGGCGGTTCTGTCTGCTCTGTCTAGTGTGTGCTACAGGCGAAAGTCAAATCAGTCAATTTGAAGATACTCTGCATCTACTTTGGTCTCACCATCCTTTTTTTTACTCCTTGTGATTCCACTTTCTTTTTCCCTTCAGTCCCTTCATCTGTTGTTTAAGTGAAGGTGCAGTGTATGACTGTTCTGCCCTCCCCCCCCCCCCTCCTCTGTCTAACTAGTGCTGTTGGTTTTAGAGATCTCAGCAGACTGACTAGAGGAGGCTTTGCTGCAGGCAGCTCCTTCTCCCTAATGAGAGAAACGGAGCCATTGACTGCATACATACACTTCTTTGCTGTGTGTGTGTGTGTGTGTTCGTAGCAGCGTGTGCCTGTGTGTATGCGGTGGGAGTGTTTGAGTGTTTATGTATGTGGTTTTGTGAAATTGGTTGTGTGAATATTGTGTGTGTGTTTGAGTCGGTGTACGCTTGTGTGTAGCTATGGGGTTTGTTTTTGAGCATTTGTGTGTGTTTCATGCCTCGCCTCTACACACACCCTTTCAAATTCTTTCCTCTTGTGAAACCGAGGAAACTGAACAGTTTATGTGGCTGTTGAACACAACATTTCATTTTCCCACTGTCTGACGATGCAGTTGACTGGCTTCCCTGTGTACTCCTGGAGGAATCCAGCTCCATGTTTCTTCCTCTGTAGAGCTTTATTATAAACTGAGTGTGGGTTTGACGTGATACAGTGTGCAGAGAATGGGTGAGTATACATCAGTAGATATTTAATAGATGTTGAGGGTTGAGTCAACTAATAATAAATACAATAAATCCTGTAACTATTTCCTGTTTTCCATTCCAAGTTGACATTTTCAATTTTTATGACATTTCTCAAAATATGCCACTGATCTCCTGCTCACGGGTCTTGGCCGGTTCGGATGACATGGTGCATCTCTACATGTAACAAGTGGAAATTGACACACGCTAAATCTAACGCTAGCGGGTTGCATACAGTGCCATAGTTTGAAGCGTAGGGCCATTGACCAAGTTGAAAGTGAGAATGTGTTGAATTTGAAACCCCACATCAATCCCTTCATTGTCTATTGAGATGTCTTTTTACATTTGCCAGCCGGCATTGTGTGACTGCGTTGTGTATCAATGTGCTCTTGTGTGTGTTTGTCACAGTCGCTGTATATGATGAGTCTTTTCCACACATATCTGATGTTTTGCCACAGCTGCTGTGGGGATTACTCTAGAGGCTAAACAGGGAGAGAGAGAGAGAGAGAGAGAGAGAGAGAGAGAGAGAGAGAGAGAGAGAGAGAGAGAGAGAGAGAGAGAGAGAGAGAGAGAGAGAGAGAGAGAGAATGAAATAGCATGAAAGAGTGTGAATTGACCATAAAGCTCCGCCACTCTGAAGGGATTAGAAGGGGTTAAACTGCAGGGCACGATAAAGATGGGCAGTTCTCTGGTGTGTGTCTGTGTGTGTGTGAGAAAGATGTACAACTACCGTGATGTATTTGTTTTTGAAGGTGTGTGTGTTGTGTGTGTGTGAGATTGTGTGTGTGAGAATGTGTGTGACCTATAACTACCATGGGGCAGCCACGCAGTTCCAGAGCTGAGCAGCAGGGGATTACTGATGGGTTTTTCTCTGCATGCTGATGCTTGGAACCGGGGGGAAAAATGTTGCATGGAGAGAAATACGGAGTAGAGGGAGTGTGTGTGGCGAGACAGAGAGAGTGAGAAATTGCCGCTCGTGGTGGTTTAAGAGCGACTTAGCGACTACTTGGGCTGTAACACACTGCAGGAATACAATGCAAAGCTTCAGCTCCTCATCAGAACTCACCACACTGGTGTTGTGAAAGTGAAGATTTATGTTACATAGGAAAACAGTCAAAATATCCTCTTTCTTCTCATTAATTAAGGTCTTGTGTGTTTACTTTAGTGTTTGAACAAGTTTACACCCACTAACTGACCACAGAGTTTATTATTCTACATGAAGAATTTGATCTTCTTGTTGACAATAGAAGGATATTTTCCCATGTCTCCGGCTTCATCAAAGCTCGCTACAAGTAGCCCTTATTATCAAATTAGCTGCGATAATTTGTTATGATTGCTGTGAACAAAGGAATCCAAATGGCGTCCACTTGTCGTGCTATTGGAGCTTGAAAATAAAAACCATAAAGCTTGCCACTTTTTCTTGGAAAGGAAAGCGTATAAAATTGTGATGTCTCTGGTTGCCCGAGTATTTTTAACGCCTTTTAATTACACGTTAAGTGGTCATCAATACAAACAAGAGTCCCCTGGATGATGTAAAGATACTACATGCGTAATTGTTTCATAGTACCCCAGTGTACATGTTCATGCATGAGCTCAATACTATACACATTCAATTTGACTAATCGTCACGTGGGTGGCATTAACATGTAGAGAAGCGTGATAGCGTGCCAGCAAAGGCAGTGAAGACTGCAAGCTAGCAAACAAATGCACAATGTAAAATGTTTAATGAGAAAGGAAATGCACTCAACATGTTATTTATGCCTCAAAGATGCTCACACTGCATTTTGTGAAAAACACTGAACGTAAACCAAACATTTTCACGTAGAACACCAGAATAACTCGCTCACAGATTCACTGCTCTCTTCAGAACTATTGTGCATCAGACTTTAAATCCCACATATTGCTGTGGTGAATTATGGAATTATGGACTTTCTTGGTATGAAAACTTGGTGTACATTATGATGATTTATGTCAAAATGATTGGAGGAGATTTCAACACAAGCAGCTTGCAGAGTTTTGCAGCACACATGCTTCCAAGCAGCCCAGCCTTGCTTCCCTCCACACCCCTTTCCACCCTGTCCCTCCAGCTTTTTTGGCGGCCCAGTTTGGGTTCTGGAAATGATTACCGCGCTAGACAGACCAATCAGATAAGGCTGCTCTTGCGGCTGCAGAGGGCCATGGCTAGGGGTGAGAGGTCGCATTCCATCCCCTATGATTAGATCCACTCTTCACACTGTTGCACTGTAAACTGTCACAGCTGTGTGCACGTGAACCAAGGCTTCAGCGTATTTGATTATATCCATCGCTCAAGAAGATGTCTGGACGATGTTGTAATGTATCATTGACGGTCTTATGCCTCATGTTATGCCGTTGTCTGCTACATTATGAAGGGGGGGGGGACAGGAAACCAGAGCTGCTCAAACAGATTAAGATTCAGACAATAGGGCCTTTATTACAGATCAGATCTGGTTTAATCAGTGATGTCAGCCTCATACATCTAAATAGCTATCTTTGCTGAAGTCTGAAGAGTGGATTTGGAATCAGTTTTATGTGCAGCTGTTGTTCAGAAATCCATTTCACACTGCCAAAGTGAACCAAAACCTGAGCCGTGCCAGGCTAAGCTTGAACATGGCTAATGGAGCCATGGATTTTTATGTGTTTGTCCTGGTTCAGTGTTTTCTGGCACTTTGCTTCACGCTTGGAGTCAGAGCGCATTTTTTCCACATTTTGCAGGCTGGAAAAATAGGCTACAGGGCCAGAGCACGGGCTTTGTACCCCTCCACACACACACAACACACACAACACACACATACACACACACACATGCAAAGACACCGGTTTCCATTCAAGCCTGTGCCCTAGGTTGCCCTCTTCGCATGGACGCTTACACATGTGCACATGATGATTCAGCTCTGTCAAGTTGTCAACCTCTTCCGAGGGCTTTTCCATACAAAAATGAGTCTTAGTCAGATCTCAGTGTGCAGTGCAATCAGAAATCAACACTAATGCTCCGCGAGCAGCTGGATGTTTGATATTTGTGTTGATTACATCTTTACATCTCTGTCTCCTAATGCCTTGTTTACGTGAAATGTGTGCCCGCTGGCAGAGCACTACGTCAGCTACAATGACACGGCGGAGGAGATTACCGCTCGAACGCAGCGAGCACATGGACTGTTCAAACATCTGGTTCCCTCTGTGAGTGCGAGTGAGTTGTAGAGTGTTACCCCACTCCAGAGGTCCTTTAGGGAAATGAATGGGGCTGATATAGTGAGAGGGGCGAACACAGGCAGATTAACCGATTTTATCACCCTAAATGGAACTTGTTTTCACGATCTTTGGAGCTTTCCTTCTCTCTTTAACACACAGTCACACAGACATCATTAGTATGCACCACATGAACAGCGCTTGTGTTTGTCTCTTTTAACAGTCCCTCGCAGTCTAAGGAGGGATCTTTTTGGACAGATGTTGTTGGTTTTGTGTGTTACACCTTTTTGAGTAAAGGCAAAAAAAAACACAAAAATTTCATGCGCTCAATCATGAGATTTTGTGCTATTTTACTTCCATAACATAGTAATCTCAGACTAGTTGAAAGAAAACATTGAAGCTCTCAAAATGGAGAAGGCTGAGCAGCTAGCAGCTAACAGTGCTAACAACAAGAACAGTGCTAATAACAAAAACATTGCTAGCAACGGCAGAAGTGAACTGCACTTTATTTTAAAAAGCTAATAGTTGTTTGTTGCTATATTAATGCTCAGAATCTTGTATATAAAACATTTGATATAATAATAAACTGCGAAAGTTTCATGATATCTATTACTAGATTTCGGCTGGAAATCTTCACTTCAGTTGTACTTACCTATATCAAACTTTCCAATTTGATTCTTATCTATATGCTATGGTTTTTACGGAGGTGTTTGTTCATACATCATTCATAGCCTGATTTATAGCCTGATTTATAGAACATTTTCTTCCTGAAAACATGGCAAAAATAGATTTATTTAATGGTTGTTGATAATATTTTCAGTCATAAAGTGAGATTTCCAAAATTCCCTCCATTAAAAACCTTTGACTCAAATATGTCAACAAAATGAAACTGTTATGGAAATGTATGCAAATGAGCACATTTAAGAGGGGGCCGTGCACATATTCAAACATAACATTTCAGAAAACTTGTTATACAATGAATAATTGCCTTTTAATGAACTAAATCCAGTTGGGAAGTTTCATGTTTTCTAGTTAAATTAGTAGATATCGAGCTAACGGCTCATGTAAAGAGGTTGCATTGAATTGCATCATGATGCATTCAAGCCCTATTCAGTAAAACGTAGTACTGGCTTAATGGTAAAGCGGTACATTATAATGATTTGTTCAAATGTAATCTTGTTTTTGGCGAAAGGAAATCAGGAATTAACAATACATTTGCTGGTGTTTCTAAAAACGACTAAATGTGGTGCTGTGACATCCTAATGTGAGACACGCTGCTGAAGAGCTTTGCGATGCTTTTGTACACAACCACACCCTCTGTGACATATCCCTGCTTCTATAATTCCTGCATTTTTCTCTTTCTTTTTTTCCCCTTCAAGATAAAAAAACAAACTGGCATTTAGGCGGAAGCAGAGCCATTCAACCGGGGGGGGAAAAAAAAAGAAAGTTTCATTGAGTGTGTTAATAGTTCTCCATTGGCCTGTGATGGAAATGTTGAAAAAGCTTATGGAGCCAGGCGAAAACAAATAAACAAACAGAGCCTGTGAGAAGATAGTTGGCCATTGCCAGAAAAACCGCAAAAGTGTTTCATGAGTTGATTGAAAATGTTCCAAATAACTTGAAATTTGGGATGCAAGACTTTTGATGCAAGATATCACTTCTCTTAACACTGGCAACAGAGATATATATGTTCACAAAACCATGGCATATGGCCCATCATTCTGTGCCAAGAAGTCCTGGCAAATACAACGTATTCTTCTATTCAGATTGGTGGTTTCACTTACACAAACATTTGTCAAAGGCAAAGCTGCTCCACTGACATTTTCATATTGGATAACTCAAACCTGAGACCTTTTTTTCTCTCTTCCTTTTCTGCGCGTAATTTATATCCAACTTGTTACAGGCAGATGTTTGTTTCAAATAGAAAATATGACCAGAGCATTCATGGTCAAGGAAAATCAGCAAGCCAGCTAATGTGCCTTCCTCCATTATCTGTGCTTTATGGCTCTAATTTGGATTTGGAAGGTCAGCTTTGATAACTAGTCACCTTGATAACTCAATACTACTTTATAGCTGCTCCTTGTCGTTTTCACAGTGCCTCAGTCGAACGTTACAGTCAGAACAGTTGTAGTACTTTTCGCTTAGCAGATGATATTTCTACATCTTTTACAAGAGCTTCAAAGATACATCTTTGCTTAATTAAAATCTGCTGACAGTCTGCTGCTTGTATAAAGTGATGAGTCATATCATTGGCTTTGCACAGTTAGGATACTGACTCAGTGGGTGGGTTGTACTTTAAAAACTAGCTTTTAAGCCGTGGGCTCAGGCTGTAGTCATCTTGAGTCCCTCTAAAAGAAATGATAATTCCAACAGTTAGATTAGAACATTTATTATGCACAGCGACTTCTTTCATGAATATTCTGGCATTTTAATGAATGATGTGAATGAAAAAGTGGTCAGATTGAAAGAGTCTCTTCATAGAATTTTTTTTTAATGACATGGGGCCACATATATTCACTCAAAGGTCCCATGGGATAGCGTCATTGGTCCCTTAATGTGATGTATTTCCTGTTCAACCACCACGACAGGATGTGAATTTACACATTACATGAATGGATCGGTGACCCGTCTGTAGAGAAAAGCAGCTGGATAGTCAGCTTTGAGGGTGTTATTGTTGAATTATTATTATTTTGACATTTCATTGCTTTATTAGTTAATGTCAGTAGAGATGACAGGAAACCAGGGAAAGTCTGCGTCTTAACCCCCTTTCACAAGGGCGTCCCGTGATTTGTGATGACTTCATTGGTTGGACTAGTGCAGCATGAGGTCACCACCTCAACATTTTCCAGGAAGTAGCAGTGTTTCAGGACTTTTAAGTGAGCAAAGGGATCTTTAACATCTCCAGAGCAGTCTGCTTTTATATCCAAGTGCTAAAGGACTTGTCAAGATGGACTCTGCTGTTAATAACCTTATGAACTTGTGGCTCCCAGGTTAAGGGGAGACAGCATGTTTACAGTATTGGATTGCTTCCTTGGAGCACATCCACAGAGGCATAATCCCTTCAGGCTCTGTCCCCGTCCCTCTGTCTCTCTCTCTCCCTTTCTCCCAGCCAGGCCGGTCTATGCTCTCACGCCCTCTCTGACCCCCAGGCCCAGGGGTGTCCCCTCCATACGCTTGAAGCAAAAACTGTTTAACAGCAGTATCAGGAAGACTGTAGCTGTAACACAGTCCGACTGAATATTTATTCAGCAACAGCAGGTCTCCGGCTGTGGCTGGATGATATGAGCAACACCGATATTTCAGTGCAACAGTATTTTCATTTTCCAGCGTGCTCTTGGCATGAGCTGCACCAACCAGTCAGTCGGGCCTCGGGTGTGTGATTTTTTTATTTTCTTTCCCAAACAGCTAGAATTACTTTTGTTAAGAAGACTTTTCGAAAGCCTTGTGTTTCAGTGTCATGGTCCTCATTCTACTTTTTTAAAAGCCTTGTATATAATATTTTTATTTTTTGTTATTATAATTTATTTAAGTTCCATTTTTTTTCTTTCCCTGCTCTCGTATGAATTTTTTTTTCAAATTTATTATTATCCTTTTTCAAGAGGTTAAAAAGCAACAATAACGGCAACCGAAGCCCTACAATTTAGCTGAAAGTTCTTTTTTTTGTATCCACTTGAATTATGATTCTTTACTGAAAGAAAAGCAAAACGAAGGCAAGTTCCAATACATCAGCCGTCTCAACCGGACAGCTAACATATGCAGCTGATAATTTATGAACCCCCACGGGCATGTGCCTGCCAAAATCTACACCACCGTGCTGCGGCGAGCTGAAATATTGCTTTAGGGTTAACAAGAGCAAATCACAAATATCTAAAGCTGCGTTAAAGAAATGCAACAAGGCTTCAACTCCGCGTGTCTGAGATGAATACGTCCAGTCAGAGAGCGTGAATGGAGGGTTTGTGTCTCCATGTTATGTTAACAAGAGCAACGTTTGCTTAAGATTGTGTTCAGTAATGAAATATGTGTTGATTAGTTTGCACTCTGTGCAAAGTCCATATTCTGCTGTCTAGTGAAGTTATTCAAGTGTGTTTGTGAGACGGGATGATGGGATATATGACTGTGGACCAAAGGTGAACTCCAGTCTCATCCCAGCAGTTTTGTGGCTTAGTTGTGTCAAGTTCAATCGACATAAGGTTATTAAGTTAAGTTAGCTTAATAATGGATTGTCATTAGGGCTGTAGCTAGCAAATATTTTTAGAATTGAGTATTCTAACGATCCTGCTGGTCCTCTTGGTCCTGCCTCCTCAGTACTCTCTCTAACAGTTCCAAACTTGGACTTTCTCCTAAGAAACATGTCTGTTAATTTTTTTCTTCTTTTTAATCTTCTCTTCTCGGCGCCACCCATCTCTTTCTCATCTCCACCACCTTTTTGTAGTTTCAACATTTTTTAGTTTTCTCTGTGTAAATTCAGAGGGAAGTAAGTGACCGGGCCGAGGCTCAGGCTCAACCAATCAGATTGAACAAAAAATGGAGCAGTCCAAGTTGTGCAGCTGAGGGCCGTACCGTCACCTGTTTTAATACGTCCATGATTGGAATGGACATCTGAAATTGAAATATGACCGCCGGCTGGTTCAGCCCGGGATGGACCGGCCGTTTGGGAAATCTCCAGTACGTCCCCATGGCCAGTCCATCCCTGCTCTCCGCCATGAACGTAGTGGTGTGTGTCCGCAATAACAGTGCATGTGGAACAACGATCCCTGAGCTGAGCAGGCCACAACATGGGTGATAAGAATTAAACAAAGCCTTGAGGCAGAGATTTAGCTTCCACCATTTTTAGTGATCAAATTATTCGAGTTACTCGAGTAATCGTTTCAGCCCTAATTGTGAATCACAGCCATGCCTGCCTGTCTTTCATGACATCAACACACCAGATTTTTTTCAACCGACCCATTAGGTCAGGTGTTAAAGCAACCATACTGGCAGATAGTCTTCACTTTTGTTTTCAAAAGCACAACTTGACTTGTTCAGATGAACACTTCTTGATGCGGTCTTTGCAGAGGATTATATTATGGACTTGTACGTGCGTCTACTTACAGATGTTGAACTGCTCATGAACCAAATGTCAACGTCTCTCATTTGTTTGGCTGTCCTACATCTTATTAGACAGCAATAACACTTTTGTGATACTTTATTGGTCCTTCTAGGGAAATTATCTTCTACTTGCCCACAGAGGTCAGAGGTCAGGTCCAGCTGCAGAGAGGAAGCCCTGGAGCTTGTAGATATTTAGCTCCACCATTCAAAACTCTGGGGATCTCTCATTGAAGGGTAAACCATCAACCGCACACCACCATCAGTTCCTCTTTTTTCCATCAAATAAAAACTCAAGGATGAGAGGAGCACGTGCGCGGTGGTTAATCCTCCACGCTGTGAGGCCGTGGCCCTGCTGCAGTGCTGGAATGCTGTCAGTCCTGAGACGTGATAATCAGAACCAGACCCGGCAAACCAGGATCCCGTCCAATCACAATCGGGCCAATGCAACGCCTCAAGATTTCGTCCTCTTCCTCTGTGACTGTAACCTCATGTCAAAAATGTAGAATCAGATTTGATTAGCAAGAGAATCGGAGCAGATTTTCTGCAATGTTTTTATGTCAAGGCCCCCTGAGTAAAGTTTAATTAGGCTCCAGACCCCCACTTGAGTAGATTTTGTCCCAGGGACCTCATAAGGAAAGGAGGTCTGTTGTTGATTTAGTGTCGAATGGGACTGAAGTGAATTATGCGCTAGTCCAAAATGTAAATGGGAAGATGTTGGTGCAGAGAGTGAGCAGAAAATACATCATGCATTTTCTAACTGGAAACACTTCAAGAGAATTAAATGATCTTTTCGTTTTTCTCCATTCTGTTGCAGCGCCCCGGGATCCCCCCTCAGGGACACATTGGGCTTAGAGAGACCACTTTGACAGCCTCTACATTAGAATATATTATGACAGGAAGTGAGGGAAGGTTAGAAATGTTCTCTGTGGACACTGATCACACAAGAGCAGGGGAATATATGTTTTAGCATTCAGTCAGCAAATGTTTTATTTTAATTGTAGCCACTCAATGAGCTGCACTAGGGAGGGTGAAAATAGTAAGATGTAAATCTAAGTGCAACCAGTTCCTCGAATCAAGCAATCAACTTTTAGTTCCGTCTCAAGCTTCATTTAAATCAGAACTTTTTTAGGCCAGCTTAACATTTGGGCAATAAAAGAAGTAGCCTATAGTGAGTGTAACAGCGACTGGTATGTATTCAGATCTCACTTAGTTGCTGTAAATAAATGTGTCTTATGTTTTAAGTCATTTCCATGGCATTAGATGTTGCCTTCCACGGCTCCTCAAGTTCCTCTCCCTGAGAAAAAATAGCCTAACAACCAACCTGTGAAGGTTGTTGCTGTGTATCGTGGCGGAAAAGCCCTGTGAGAGCATTTAGTAAATATCAGTGCTACCACTAATGAAACAAGTGTATTCATATTTGTGTGAAACCCAAACAAAGTGTCACAGTGGGATAACTTCATGTTAAGAGCCTCTCCGTCTCACTGAGAAAAACCACTATGTTAGACCTGTTTCCTCGCAGCATTGTCGTTGTTAACCAACTGCTGTTAATGTTGTGCAGTCATGGAAGTATTGTGCACCCTTACAGGCTTACTAAATGTGAGTATTGATACTAAATAGAAGCCCCTGCTCATATTCAGTATCTTTTATGACTGATTTTCTCAAAAAGCCTTGAAAATAGCATTTTCTGTAGAGCACTGATTAGTAAAACACAGGCAGGAACAACAATTTAGCTAATTAATTGTTTCAGTCATTCATTGAGTAAAAGCAACACACATTTGCTGCTTTTTTTCCATTTTAAAATGAATGCAAATTGAATATTAGTGTGTTCTGGACTGTTACAGATTTGCATAAGCAATTGCAAGGCATCAACCTTAAGTTAATTTTGAACAAAAGCACCACAAGAACAAAGCTGTTTCACTAGTCGGACCCTTGTGGACGGATCTAAGAGGAGAAGAACGAGGTTGGATTTAATAGATGAGAGGAAGAGTGCAAGGGGGTTAAACACTCCGTATTTAGACGAGCTCTTCCTCCGTCCCATCTGAACTGCCGTGTGCACTTTAATAAGCATTTTCATTTATATTAAAGATGCAAATGTAGCCTTTACAGGGAGATTGATATGCATGGAGGAAACGTGTGTGTGTGTGTGTGTGTGTGTGTGTGTGTGTGTACCAGTTTATCTGGTTCCTCTGTTCATTAGCCCAGTGTAATTGTGTTAGCAGTGTTGCTGGCAAGACCGGAAGAAAATATCTGTGTGTAAAGGTCACATCAGAGGAGAGATGGCATATGGATAGATGACACACAAACGCAAACATTACACACAGCACGTGCAGATATCTCACACACACACACACACACACACACACACACACACACACACACACACACACTACTACTACACTATCTACAGCACCGCACTCTGCCTCACTCTCAGATGCACATAAGGAGTGTTTTGGCTGAGAGGCTGTTTGGATGCTTATTCTTGCCCTGAGGTATGCCCATGTCTCTATGATTGTGTGTGTGTGTGTGTGTGTGTGTAGGTGTGTGAGTGGCTGATTCAAGTGGCAGTGTTTAATCAAGTGTGATATTCCTCCTCTGTATGCTTGGCATCTGCATGTAGGCAGTGGAAACAACAGTTGCCATATCTCCTGTGTGGTATATGTGAGTGTGTGTGTGTGTGTGTGTGTGTGTGTGTGTGTTTTGTTTGTTTGTGTGTGTTGTGTTTATTTGTGGATGGGTGTCATATTCTTTTTAAGAATTATACAACATATACTTCATATAATCAGATGAAAAGCGGAATGCAAAGTAGGATGTGCCAAGGAAATCTAGCAGTTAACACATGAAGGCTTGAAGAAAGGATTAGAAGCATAAATGGCAACATGAGCGAGAGCGAGAGAACATAAAGACATAAACCTTCCCGTGAATCACCTCTCCATGTTTTCCAGGTTGTGGGTGTGATCAAGATGCTTTTCCATTTAACATGAAATCACATAATATCACAGCCTATCAGCAAGTAATTAACACATCTTTAACATGTATTATTTGCTGTTTTAATACATGTGTGTGTGTGTGTCATCTACCTTTAGTACATCTGTGCTTTAATTCATACTCACTAATATTTCCTTCACTAAAAAATAGATGTTTTCTATGTGTGATGCAATAAAGATTAGGTTTCTTGACAAGATGTGAGGTAAAGTGATTACAATATGTTTGCTAACATTTTAAGAGTTTTAAGCATATTTGGATGATTATCTGGATCACATCGTGCATGGCAGTTATTTTGGCCAGGATAATCGTGACATGACATTTTCATATCGTCCCATGTTTAGTATTGACCTACTCAACCCTTTTCTGACCTCATTTAATGCTTTTTTGTCTTTTGGCCAGCTTGTGTTTGTTGGGTAAAACTTCTGACAAACACACAAGCTATTATACACATAATTTTCATCAAACATAATAATAAAAACCTATGCTACTTACCCTGGGTGCGTGATTTATATATTGTAATCTAAATCAATTTTCTGCAACTTTACACCACCTAAACATTTGGATTAAGCCAAGAAAACCAAATATGCATCAAGAATGGTATATTGCAAAAAACATTCTGAACAACAGTAATACAGAGCGTGCACGTAACCATAGTGAGCCAGAAGAGACGCTGACTGAGATTACTCTGATCTGTATGCATGGGAATACATTACAATACAATAGATTTGTGTATATTTCTCTCTTTCACCCTGATGGTCTAAAGAAGTTTCTGCTGCTCCACTTTGTCTGTCCTCCAAGTATGCTCCCTGTACTGTAATATGTTTTTCATTGTGTGAGAAATCAAAGGATTTATTGTGGCAAAATGTCTGTCATTTGCACGATCAACATTTGTATTTATTTATTTATCTGTAAACAGAACTGCTTGGCGGAGCAATCCACGGGCCACCAGTTGAATAGGCCTGAAAGTGGGTGGAGGTGGATGGGTCAAACAAAGACCACCATCATGTCATGGGTCATGCCCGTGCAAAACTAAAAGTGAGTCACGTAAACTGCTCTCTTTCCTTAAGCCTAGGTGCTGTTTTTCCCTAAATCCTTGAAGACGGGAATTTATTTTGAAAAGACTTTGACGCACCGTCACTGTGTATTTGCAAAAGCATTGCAAAGCTGAGTTGACTAAAACACATATATTCATCAAGCCGATGCCTGTTTACCAGCCTAGCAACCATTCCTTTAAAGTCTATGTTGAGAGCGTCATAGTTTGAAGCTCATTGCCACCGACCAAGCTGTGGTATTTGACGCATGGGTGTGAGAATGTGTTGGAAATTATCTTTTGTTTTTCCTGGAGATCATTGTCGGCTACAGAGCAGGCATTGGAGGGGTTTGAGTGTCCCAGAAATCCTTTCTGGCTGCATTTGCATGGATAATAACTGCAGGCTCTGTGAAAAGGAAAAGGTACAGGTGCATGACGCCGTTCTACAAACAATGAGGAGTTGGTTATTGTAGTCTGGCCTTCACACTAAAAGGGTCAGCAGGAGCCACAGCAGCTGGGATTCTTCAAACCCCTTATGCCCTGTATACACTCTTTCTTCTCTTGAGTCATAACTGTGCACATCTGAACACAGATATGATGTACATGTTTTTGGATTCAGTCGGACATTTGCTATGAATCCTTTGCAAATGAATGTTTGCTTGAAAATCATAGAAAAAAGATGCTTCTCATAACTCCAGACCTTGAGAATTCATTGATAGTTTGTACAGCCATAGCTATATTGCAAACTATAACTTGTAGAAGCTAACATGGCATATTTAATGAATGAAAGTGCTTTTAAAATGTAAACAAATATAGGCTAATAAAACAATTATCCCGACTTACTAATGTGGTTTTCCTATAATGTAGTTGTACCTGCCTTTGCCATTAATATTAACTGCAGATTGATGGTGTTAATTGCCAGATAGACGTTTGGTATCCTCACCAACCATGTGTTTCCATACGTACCAAAACATTCGAGAATGTAAAGCAAAGAGATTAAGTGAGTAGGTGTGAATGTTCGGTAGCTAACGACCACACTTGCGTGGAATTCAGCAAGACATGCAGAACATTACCGGGCTTCCAGAGTTGAACTCAAGCTTGGTGGAGAAGTCACTCTATAATTTGCAGGGCTGACTTTGCATCTAAACCTGGAAAGATGTAAGTAAGGCTTCTTGTTGGCTGTCTTCCTTCCTGCCTGGTGCAATCACTGAAACTTTACATGGCAACTAAAAATGTATTTAAGACGTCCTCGTTGAGCGTTTTTATATGTGTGCATCAGGTTTCTCACCGTCAATCACCCAACACCTACGGGAGGAAAATGATGCAGCAGCACAAACTTTTCTTTTCCTTCTGAAAAATGAACCCTGGCCTTGAGTTGTAGTCTTAAGACTTTCAACAGAAAGTTTGTTTGAACAATGTGGGCGTTTTTTTGCGCTTATGAGGGACTTAAAGTGAGGATGTCTCAGCCTTGGCTGTTGGACCTCCACTGTAATCCGCTTTTGCCATGAAATTTGAAACATCTGTATAGCCATGCCGGGCTCCACAGTAACAGTTGTCAGGTTGCCATTGGCGACCATTTTGAGAAATTGTACAAATGTACAAATGATGAATGAAATGAAATGATGAAAATATAATTTAATTATAAATACATAGAAAGGTACATGATATGTAGATATAAATTAAGGGACAAGGCATACAACCTGGATACATCTGTGTGAGTGTGTGTGTTGGTTGATCCATTTAACACCTCAATATTCTTTGAGGTTTTGTGTCCATTAACATTTTTTTCATGAAGGCCTCTATGAACATCTTGTCTAACACAGTAGATTGTAATGTCAAGAGAGCTTGATCATTAACCAAGCTGCGTTCAGTCTCGTGCAGCTCAGACTTTGCCAAATCAGCGTGTTTACATCCCCGCCCTCCGAATGGCGACCGAACATTTGTACTAACAGCCCCAGTTTATGGCCACGGCTACAGCACCGTTGTGACGATAAAACAGGGCTTTCTATTGCAGCCCGAGTATGAAGTCTCTCAACCAAGGTAGATGGTGTTATTCCTCTCGCCTGTAGATAGAAAACTACAGTATTCACTTAGTTTCCCATCTGTCTGCACACAGACCTATCAGCCACAGTAGACTCTCCTCTTTTGTCCTTCTGTCACTGTTTCTGCACTCTTTTATTTTCTTATTGTTTTTCTGTATACATGATGGACACACAAACACACTGCTTCCGATGCAACACTTTCCTCTTCCAGACCTGGAATGAATGGGCTGAGCAGATTTTTGTTTCTCATTCTCCCCATCTCTCCATCCTTCACAGCTCCCTCTCTCATTTTCTTAAACTGCACAATTGCTGTTCTGCGGTTGGGAGCCAACTTCGATTATCTACGCCAAATTCCCTGATAAAGGACAGTGTTTCTAGACCTATTCAAGCACTTAAAGCCCCTCTAAATGGCTTTAGCTGCAGGGTCCCCTCCTTGGAGACTATGCACACACATGGCAGTGAGTTCAGCACCCATCATGGGAATCATCCAACTGCAGTCATTTCTCCTTTTTAAAGGTTGATCAGAAGTCTGTCTCTCTCTTTCCCACACACATTTCTACCAGCTCATGACATCTGTTAACATGCTTTCACCCCACAATTAGTGAATGTTTGCATGTCCATGTGTTGACAGGAAATGTTTGTTTATTTGTATAAAGGAGACGGCCCTCTCGGGGCAAAAAGGACAGCATGTGTTGTCTGTTCACACAGCTTTAATGCTTAAATGAAGTGCTTTTGGTGGTTGGATGCGTTTACAAAGTGCAAACCTAATCCCTCCATGCTGCTTCCAGTCTTAATGCTACGCTAAGATGCTTGTCTCCCAGTCGTCTCATCAAACTCTCGGCAACAAAGTGGATATGTGAATGTCTTAAAACCATAGGGGAAAGTTTCATAGGCATCAGTTTTGTAACAAAAAACTTTATGGGTCATTTTGAAGGTTGACAAAAGAGGGGGATCTTCACTGTTATCCTGGAGAGGCAAAAAGCAAACATAAAGATTCACAAACTTCTTGGAAAAAATGGAAAATTAAGTAAAATATCCTGGAAATAATTTCCCTTTAGCCAAACATTAACCTGGGCCAGGGGTACACAACCTTTACTAACCTAAGGTTAACCTATGGCACAATAGCAATAAGTGTGCCTTTCATCTGCATCCTTTCCCATCCATTGGCAGCCGTGTGGTCTGCTATTTATGGTAGTTGGATTGCTGCCCCTTGTCTGCCTCTGATTGGCTAGTACTTGTTGCCTTCTTCACAGAATTTTTAAGTTTATTGCTGAAGAACAACATTGGTGGAAAGTTGGTAGACCATTATTTTTTTGGCAGTTTTCATAAGAAAAATGACAGATTGGTTGGAGATTTAAATTTTAAGGTGTCCTAGTTAAACTTAATCTTGACATGGCACACTGATTAACAAGAACATTTAAAAATGGCACTTCATACCAAAAAGGTTGTGTATCTTGTGTTTCAGGCTCATTTTGATGTTCATGTGGTAGTTTATGGGCGAGAGTATTTTGAAAAGGCTGCTCTCGGTTATGTTGTGGAAACCCTGTGAACACAAGCAACCACAACAGCATGGCAGAATATGCTGTTGGACCACATTACATAATGTTGCTTTCTTCCCTACAGTTGAGTCATGTTTTGGTGTTTAGCATTTCTGGTTCACTATATGATGTATAGTTTCAAAGCAAGCAAGAGATGATTTCATAGAGAAGTTATAGTCATAGACTACAGCTCTTTTAAATCAAACATCAACGTAGAGGAACATATCAATGTATGGCGTGATTCCTGTCTGTCACACCAGCTAGATCATCACTAAAAATATGCTGGGAAATTATTTTTGCATGTGAAGCCATGAGAGAAGGACCCATAACTTGAGGATTCATGCTGTGCCCATGCTGTACCCTCAACCCTTTTACTTGGGGGAGAAAATACTGTAAAAGCTGTGGGAACACTCTCAAGCGCACGCACAATTGCTGATGCCACAAGTAGATTTTGGCATCTCTGCAGATAAACAATCCAGACTTAACCAATCACATTTTTCAGCATCTCTGATGAAATGTGATTTATATCATTTGTGGTGTAGTTCATGGGCTTCAACACAAAATACAAATATATTTAACTTGAATGGAACCATACTGTACATTCAGCATGCTCGTTACTTGTAATCAACCGAAAATGGTCAGTTGTGCTCCAACTATATGTGCACTGTTGTCTGGACAGTTTTCAGGACATAAAATAAGTTATTAAACCCAAAGAGCAGAGTCTTGGAGGGGTCAGGTTGCTCCGACCATTTAAAGTGTTATAATAGGTGTTTTGAGTGAAAGTCATGACTCCCTTCTCCCCTTAATTGGGGAAACTCTCACTACATTGCTGCAGTTATTATCACCCTCTTCACCTACATGTGTAAAATGAGTAGCAAGTGCTTCCCTAATGGGAGTGTGGCTGGCCTAGTGAGAGGCAGGGTGAAACAAATCAAATTCTCCCCCCCAAAAATTAAACCTTCTGTGATTTGTCCATTACAGGTTGCAAAAACAAGCATACTAGAGTTGTCAGGGCTTTTCTTTATCTGGGAAAATCCTTAAATCCCTCCACTCTGGAGAGCTTGGAGACAGGGTGAGCGCATTGTAGAGGAGACTCAGTCAGATTAAGAATGATTAAGGCTCAACCACTCAGCTCTGTTCTGTGTAGATTCGTACCACACTGTCTGGATGAGGGATGGCTGAGCTGCACCTGACAGCTCTGAGGAAAGTAAGTGCGCAGAAAGCCTGAAACCAGAAGGGAATCCGATGAGGCAATATGAACATTTATTTTTTAAATGTAATTTTTTAATAACATAGTGTCTATACAAGAACCCTGGTGTGGGCTGACATCATCATGTTGTGCTTTACCGTGCGTAAATGTGTCTGCTGATGCACATGCATGAGTTTGTATGTCTGTATCTGCGTATTTGTGTAGGTGCATTTCCATGCGTATGGATGTGTGTCTGTGTGGGTTTGTGTGTGTGTGGCTGTGTGCTTTACACATGTAATCAAACACGTATGTTCCTACATGTATGAAAGCATCAGTTTCCCTGCATGTGTGTGTTTGTGTAGTCTTAACGAATGAAGTGGAGTCAGTGTATCGTCTACCTCTTCCTGCTAATCCCTGTTGTTCAGGAAGAAACAGTGTGTGTTTGTGTGTGTGTGTGTGTGAGTGTGTGTGTCAGTCTGTGTTCAACCGCGAGAAATTCTTTTATCTTGAATGGTTGCTGTATAACTGAGCAGTGGGGTTGTGTGTGTATGCAGCTGTCCGTGGAGTGCGACTGTAAATGAACCACTGTGTCCTCACTGCATGGAACACACACACACACACACACACACACACACACACACACACACACACGCACGCACACACAGAGTCCAACCCACATTCTCTTTATTCCTTCAGCCTAACACAAAACACACATTTCATTTTATTCGGTCCACACACCAGTTGAGACATGGGGTCCAATTAATTTCAACGATATAGCATATTGTCATCAGTGGCGCCCAATTATTTTGGCATAAAAGATAAAACAGGATGAAATGCAATTAAAAGACATCAACCTGTGTCATTTGAAACCTGGTATGAGTTTAAATTAAGGATCTGGCCTCACAAACAGAAGGGATTAAAATGAAGGATCTGTTCGTGCTGCTGTGCTGTCCAACTTTATGGGTAAAACAAATATAGTGGCGACCATTTTTGTGTGTAACGTTGACACTCTGTCATAGACTTGTGACCACCAAAAATGAGCGATGCTAGATAATGTTACTGTTAGTGTAGTCACAGTAAAGCACATTGCTACGGCTCATTTTCTGCAACCAGTGAAGCATTAAAATGGAATTGGCAAGCTAGCTAGCTAGCTAACTAATTGGACAGCTGGCTAGTTAGCTGGCTTGGCAATGTTTTAACACTACACTGGTTACAGAAATTAGCTGAACAGCTGGGTGGTGGCTAGCCGCTGGAGCTGGGTTTCGAAAATATATTGAATATCCACTTTTGTGACATTGCCTTGAACCGCTCTTTGACCCCTTTTGCTATCGAATCAACGCGTGAGCACACAAAACGTTCTACCATGCGGTACATTGCTGTACTTCCAATGTCTCTTAAGTAAAAACTTGATTAAACATTAAACTCTGTTTCAATTGAGCAAAAATCATCCATCCTGGCAAGTTTGATCTCATTTAGAAGCGTTGCAGTCTCAGTCATGAATCACTTCATCATGTCAAATTAAGTTGATGATATTTAAAGTGCGTGTTGAAAGCCTCAAATTATAATCTTTCCAAATCCTAATTTCTTTGCAAAGATGTGACTTGAAACAAGGCCAATTTGAGCCGATAATCTCCCAACAGCATTAGGAAAATGACACATGAGTCAAAGTTAAACCAATTTGGTGTTAATTGGTACCGAGAAGCGTGCTTGACTTTGTCTGTCAGATGTGTGTATCAATAAAACACTAGATTTGAGGCTTTTTAACCAGATATTTTTGGCAGTTTTTACAACTGCTTGTGTTTCCTTTCAATTTAATCAAGTTCTTCAACGTCTCCCCTCCTCCTTGTCTTGTCTCGGTCCATCTGTTAAAAGCCAGGAGAGGAGGGTGTGAGTCGACTACTGTCTGCCGTATTAGTGCTTGTCAATATTATGCCTTTTGGAAAAATGGATTCCAAATAGAAATCTCCTCGTGTTCAAATGTGTGTCCTCCTCGTGTCCCCTGTATCTCCACCTCCTCCACTGTCCCCGTCTGACCTGCTCGGTAGCTTTAATGATGCTCCATCTGTTGACAGAAACCGGGAGTCAAAACGTGAATTGATCACATTAAGTTCTGCGTACATACTTGACTTCTAGTCCTGATGAAAAGTGTCCTGTTGTGATATGACACTATAAATAAAATTGAATTGAATTATTAAGTATTTCTAATCTAGCAGTGTTTATGAGATAACAGGGACCCAGTAGAATTTCAGCATCATGGCACTTATAGAGGACATGGACTTCAAAAGTTTGTTCAGAGATGACAGATGAAGAGTTTTAAGAGTTATTGCATTTATGTTGGAAAAAAGTTTTCAACGTGTCATCGTGTTGTTGCATTTTATATTCTTTTCCTCACCTTTTGCTTGAATTACTGAAACAACTATCAATTACAATAAAACAAATTGCTTAACCGACAATGCATTTCAGCACTAGATGTAAATCAACGCTACCTTTTCTCTGTCCATCTTGCAGTCAGCCAAGCAGGAGCCCATAGCTCTCACATGATCAGCAGTCTGAGAGGCACTCACTGTTGGGTTGGATGCAGACTCGTGGCTGAAGAAAAGCCAATACACATTTATTTTTAAATACGAGTAGCTCTCTATGTACGAGCGTGTTGCTTTAACCTGGAGTTGCAAACTGACATGGTTTGAACATTGAGCATCAGGTGTAAATCTGGAGTGGTATTACAATGTGGCAACCTCCGGTTCTGAAAAGTGAAGCCAGGTGCATTAAGCTTTCCTTTTTTGACCATCAGGGGGCGACTCTTCTGACTGCAAAATAAGTCAGATTGTATAGAAGTCTATGAGAAAATGACCCTACTTCTCACATGAGTTAGACGCTAAAGCAGTGTATGTTTTAGGGCGTGGCTACCTCATAATTGACAGGTCTCCACCACAGCGTTGTACAGTCTGAGTATCTATCTGTCTTAGAATTTAAACCCTTTCATAGTGTGTTATAGTGTGTTTAGTTCATAAAAATTAATTGTAGCCATGTGGGTCACCTAAAAATACCGTATTTAAAATCCGGTTATACTCCACCCATTCTCGTCACTTCTTGCTGCAAAAAAACAAGATGCCAATGACCAAAAAGCCGGACTCAAGGCTCAAAACGGCAGTCTACAAACAGATAGGTGACGTTAAGGTGACTATGTCCCCTTCTTATATGTATGGTCACAAAGCCCAAGGCTTAAATTCATCAGAAAACCAAACTTATAAGTTCACTTCCTTTTTATTAACAGCGGTGAAGGAAACAAGTGTTTCAATTCCAGCTCATATCTCAAACATTTGCTCCCACTGCTGTGCTTCATCCAGAACAAATGTGTTTGTAATGGAAAACGGCATGAATGTAAATGTTTATACTTTCCCCGTGGTTATATATGCTTTGTGTACATACAGTTTATGTACTGGCCCGATGTGTTTGGACGTGTGTTTTAGTAGTAAATAAGATTGAACAGATGCAGGATGCACGCACACGTGCACATAGACACAGACTCAGGCTTGGATGTGAGCTCCATGCTAAAGAAGTGGTGTGTATAAATTTGCCTAAGTGTGCGGGCCAAGGTCTGCGGCTGTGTGTGCAATCGATGTGCCAACAGCAATAAATCAGCACGGGACGGACCTGAACGCCTCTACCGCTTCATCTGATGTGGCAGGTGGGCTTCAGGATGGCCCTGACACACACTCGCACACACACACACACACATGGAAGTGGAGGCCCGGTAATTCCAGGTTTTATGGTAAAAACACATGGACGCAAAACTTAATAACCGCACATTAGAATGCAAATTGTCAGACTGTTTGGATTAGGATTGTGTTCACCAAAGCACACAATCTTTGTGTCCTCACTCATTTTTCCATAAACTCAAGCAGGTTTATTTCTGTTGATTAATAAAGCGAAACTTTTAAATCAGAAACTTGATTTTCACTCCCTCTTTCGTCTCTTTGTCCCAGTTTTGTCAAACAGCTTCTATCAGCTCTCAGCTCCACCAGCTACTCAGGCTATACAGCCACTGAGTCCATGTGTGCTGCCTGGTTTTGACTTATTTATAGAATATGTAAAATACATCAGACAAGGTGAATAAAATAAGCAAAAATAGACATCGTAACATGTCATTTAATGTAGAGAGTGAAGTTTCCTTTTCTCTCGTCGATTCAAGTGTACAGTCTTGTGTGGATCTGTTGTGCGAGTGCGTGCATGGGCGGCACATGTGTGTGGGCAGCTCTGTTTAATGTCAAGTGTGCCTGTGTTTAGACGTAGCGCAGCCAGTCGAATCGTTGAGGGTGTGTAAACGCATACTGTACGCGTGTGCTGTATGATCACATCGTGTGCATTCTTCTGTGTGTGTGTGTGTGTGTGTGTGTGTGTGTGTGTGTGTTTGTGTGTGTGTGTGTGTGTGTCTTAAGGCACTAACAGTAGCTCTACTGTCCTGACAGGACAGACAACAGCATCGTCATCTGGGCCACCATAATCATGGCTGGGCCGGAGATGAAAGACACTATTGACAAGAAGTGAAGTGTCTGGGAGAGAGAGAGAGAGAGAGAGAGACATAGAGAGAGAGAGAGAGAGAGAGAGAGAGAGAGAGAGAGAGAGAGGAATGTAATGAGGGGAGGAATGAGAATCGGCAGCAGAAATAAGAGACGAGAATGGTTTGCTCACCAAACTCCATGATGAAACAAGCCTTTGCCTTGTGCTCTTTATTTAGCCGGCCATAAGCCAGTGAACTAATGAAATGAAGGTGAGTAGGGATGTGAAAGCTTTGTTAGGCAGCATCAGGGTCGGTGCTTGGATTTAAACTGTCCCCTATGACTGTAGCCCTTTGAACCACTGTTTGGTTTCAATGATAGATGATTGGTTGACAGACTTTTCATTCCTGGAAGGTAACACCAGTAAATTTAACGTCTTCTTGTCAAAGTTGACCCTCCTTAATGTATTGTGAGAACTGGATACAATATGTGCATTAATCGCCCGTAAAGTATGGCTGTAGGACGGTGAACAGGTTTACAGATCTCTGCTGTTTAGAAGACAGGTCAGGAGTTTCCTGATATCAGTGTATATTGTGGATTTGGGGGTTTCAGTAACTCTGAATCCGCACTGGAAGCGAGGCATGAGTGGCATACAAGCACTCTATCATCCAATCAGTGACTCCGTCTTCGGTAAACGGGGTGAGGTGAAGGCAGCGCGCTGACCTTCCTTCGCCAGGCTGACTGACAGCAGACATCTGCTGAGCCAAAATAGTTTTCATGTCGGCACCATGGGAACAAACAAGCGTTTGTATTGATTAATTAATTTAATTTCCTTGCCCACCACAGTGAGTGAAGGGAATCTGCCTGGCGAGCTCACAGACAAACTGGGAGCCTTGATCAATCAATGTAGATACGGTTAATAGGTTAAAAAAACATCTACGGCGGGATGTTTGTGTGATTTAAACAGCTGTCGAAGCAGATTCCACTTCACCAAACACAACAGACATAAACCTGAAGCGTGAAAAAACACAAGCCTTTCTGTCAGATGCGAATCAGTGTGGACTGATACATTTAATTAAATGGAAGCGAATCTGTTCCGCCACGTCAAAAACACTTCTAAAAACGCTTTTAGTGTGAATTGGCTGTTCAGGGAAATCTAATTCTACATTTGACTGTTGAGGTGACTCATTAAACGGCTGTCCTCCACCAAGGAAATCCTTCCTCAACTATCTCATTCGACTAATTTGTAAACGTGATTTTCTCCACAAATTATAGCACAACTTTAAATATTGTGTTTAGCAGAGATGTGATCACAAGTTACTTTAAAATTTGTCATAATGAATGACAGATTAGTTGACTAACTATTGCACGAAGAGGGGGGACATTTTGGACAAAAACGTTTCCCCAACATTTGCAACGCTCTTCAGCCAGCATGTCTCATTAGCAACCAAGTAAAAGCTTCCAGCAACATCCGTCATGTCTCGTTACACGGTGCTAGTGAAAATGGCGACAGTGGTGTTGATGATTGAGCATGTGGAGCGGCCATGCTGCTTTTGCACTGGAGCTCCCTAGACTTTACCTGCCGCCAAGTGCATTCAGGGCTAGGCCCCAGCCTCTCTAACGACCTGAACCTGGAAGAGCAGATACAGGAAATGGCTGGATGGAAAATAGATGGATGGTTCATCTCCTTTTCTTTTTTTACTCCCTTTCTCTCCCCCTGCAGCTTTCACTCGTAGCAATCTTTGCCACCATCTCTACTGCCTTTATATTGAACTGGTATGAAGCCAAATAGCTCTCACTTCTCTCTCCCTCTTACTGTCTCTCCTGTTTTATCGTGTTGGACCAGTTCTCTCCCTCTCTCCTTTCTATTTTAGAAGCAGGGTGCTTCTGTCTATCTGCTGTTGTAAATATACTCTTGGATTCTCCCTGCAGCCCTTCTTATAATTTATGGATGTTTACCTGCTATCACGAGGCTGCACATCAGCGACTCACCCTTGTTTATGTGTGTAGGTCTCCTATTCTATATGTTATCTTATGAATGATTTTATGTATAAATATCAATGCGTATACTTTTTTAAAAGATGGTCTGAATGTTTTCTGATGCATCATGTGTCACAGGCTGTGTTTTTGAGTGTATTTGAAGCTTGTATGTATTTTTGTGTGTGTATGAACACTTTGTCTGCTGGATCCTTTAATACCTCCAGACAATCAATACGCAGAGGAGCAATGTTTGGCCCTGTCTTCTTATAAAAGATGCACTCCACAGAGCAGTGCAAGCCAAGAGTCGAGAAGTCAATAAAACAAAGCCGATAGTGCTCTTATACGTTTTTTTTTTTGGACTTCAGCATCCAGGCCTCCCTCCGAGACTGTGGGTGAATATTTAGTGTTTTGTCATTTGGATACAAACAAATTAATCCTTTTTGTCAGTGCCTCTGGATGTGCAAAACACAAATCTGTGAATCTATTGACATCTGTGTTTGCTAAGATTTTGCTTTGTTTCTCTCTCTGTCTCTCTCAGGGCTGGTGGCGGACGAGGCTGAGGATCAGGGGATCAGGTTATAAAAACAATTGTGGAGAAAGGAGAAAAAACAGAAAAGAGGAAGTCGATTGCTTGGAAACCCTTGTTTTTATCGTCATACCCTGCGGTCCAAAAAGGCACTGACTGACACTGCAGAGGATTACACACTCGAATATACACACCGACACCCACTCACCACACTCCCCGCTCTCACCGCCATGTCCTCCTTCCTCAACCCGCCTCCTCTCATCATCCCCACCCTGTTCCTTCTCCTCTCCCTATCCGTGCCCTCCACCTCCTCTCCCTCCTCCTCCCTCCTCTCCTTCTTCCCACCGGAAGGAGGTCTCACACACTTGGTGGTTCACAACAAAACGGGCGAGGTCTACCTGGGCGCTGTCAACTGGATCTACAAGCTGTCCAGCAACCTGACCAAGCTACGCAGCCATGTTACTGGCCCAGTCACAGACAACCCACGCTGTTACCCTCCACCCGGTGTCCAGTCCTGCCCCCACGAGCTGATTCAGACCGCCAATGTCAACAAACTCCTGCTACTTGATGCTGCCCACAACCGCTTAATTGCCTGTGGGAGTACTTCCCAGGGAATATGCCAGTTCCTGCGTCTGGATGATTTGTTCAAGCTCGGCGAGCCCCACCACCGTAAAGAGCATTATCTATCCAGTGTCGCCGAGGCGGGCACCATGTCGGGTGTCGTCATCTCCCCAGATCTGTTTGGTGGAGGTGGCAAACTTTTTGTCGGCACTCCCATCGATGGGAAATCCGAGTACTTCCCGACGCTGTCGAGCCGCAAGTTAATGTCCAACGAGGAGAACGCCGACATGTTCAGCTTCGTCTACCAGGATGAGTTTGTCTCCTCCCAGCTGAAGATCCCCTCCGACACGCTCTCCAAGTTCCCGGCGTTCGACATCTACTACATCTACGGCTTCAATAGCGAGCAGTTTGTGTATTATCTCACCTTGCAGCTCGACACCCAGCTCACCTCACCAGACGCGAGCAGCGAACAGTTCTTCACCTCTAAAATCGTCCGCCTATGCGTCGACGATCCCAAGTTCTACTCCTACGTTGAGTTCCCCATTGGCTGCACCAAGGATGGAGTGGAGTACCGCTTGGTCCAGGATGCTTACTTGGCTCGGCCAGGGAGCCGTTTGGCACGGTCGCTTGGCATTCAAGAGCATGAGGAGGTTCTGTTTACTGTATTCGCCCAGGGTCAGAAGAACAGAGCCAAGCCACCCAAGGAGTCAGCTTTGTGTCTGTTCACAATGAGACGGATAAAGGAGAAGATTAAAGAGAGGATTCAGTCGTGCTACAGAGGAGAGGGGAAACTCTCCCTGCCATGGCTGCTCAACAAGGAGCTGGCCTGCATCAACTCGGTGAGTGCTTTTGTGGTGATCAGTAGTCATGAATTGTATGCTATTCTTGACTGCTTTGGCTTGTGGTTGCATATGTTTGTGTTGATTTATAATTGAAACAGGATTGACTTGATTGTCTTTTCCTTGAACCATGCCAAAAGCATTTCAGTGGTCACTGGTGTAGGGTGTCATATTAACTATGTCTCTAGAGGTACTGTCCACCTCTGAAGCATTTACTCATATCTGTCTATGTAGGAGAAAATATGTTGTTAAGTGGCTTTAAATAACTGCACTCTGAGGCTAGAAACAATCTATAAATGGATTTGAACTATATGGAAAGAAACCCTGAGGCAATGTTTGGGGTGAATTCCAACTTTAGCCGAATGTTTTCCTGACATTTCTGGAAATTTGGCCCCCATACTCTCATTGCCAAAGTCAAAATCCACCGTGGCAGGAAGTTAACAAAACTTCAAGCTGTTTGTGCATCTTTTTAAGTCTCTACCTGTACGTGGAAAGTATGAACTTTAACAAATTACTAAATGCTACAGAATCATATTTTCCATTCTAGTTTGGGCCAAAAGCGACCAAGGTTTAGGTGTGATTATATATTTAGCCAATTCTCCAATCTCTAATATATTCTGTGTATTTACCAAGATCTCCATAACAGAGAGATGCTGTCGGAAAGAGTCCTAAAGTGAATGAAAAATGAGTGAGATTTTTTGAGCCTCAGGACAACACAAGCTTAAGAGATTTTAACAATTTGTTTTATTATATAAAATATATTGCTAAACACCTGAAACGTTTGTGTCTTAACATGGCCTGATATAAGCTTTTTACTTCTGGTGTTTGCATTCACACTTTGAAAATAATATAAGTAGTCTTAATTTATGAAGATTATATGCCAAACTAAACAGGAAAGTATCATAATCTTGTGTTTGCCACAGAGTTGGTTCGGCAATAATTAAAAATCCCTTTTTGTCGAGGAAACAATGCGAAATCCCTGCAGCACTTTATTGCTGTTTACCTACAAGAAGCTGATGTTTTCTCTAGGGTTAGACGACTTCAATCCACCTTTCCTGTCCAATGTTTTCAGCTCTATAAAGGTTGATAAAATAATAGAGAGATCATTGATAGTCAGCGCCGATCCTCACAAACAACGTCTAACGATGTGAGTTCATGCACACCAGATGGAGAAGTAAAAGAGCGAAATTCATTGCCTTTTGATTGTCAATTAGTGGAAATCTCTTACCACTGACAAAGGTGACAACAAGAGGGATGAGAATGTTTGTTTTCCATCATAATTTAATCTAATTTCATTATAAATGTCTCTGCAGCTGAACGAGACTCCTCGTTCAGCCTGAGGGACAGGGAAACTGTCTCCGAGGAATAATTCAGACTGTCCACAGGTTGTGGGCGGCTTGTCTTTCCTTTTCCTCATAGATGAGCTGGCCTAAGGGTGTGTGTGTGTGTGTGTGTGTGTGTGTGTGTCACCCACATGTCACGCACACACACGGCCCTGTATCCTCATGAATAATTCACTTGGTCTCACCTTCTGTTATTCAGACGGTGCTCCATAACAACCTGCCATAAATCTCTGGACAACTCTCCACCTCTCTGTCTCCATCTACACTTTCCCTCCCTCCCTCTGCCTTTCTGATATCCCACCTTCTCCCTCTTTCACACCAGCCCATCCTTTGCATAATGATTTCTTTCATTTTACCAACCCCATTCTCGCTCTCCTCATTCTTTTGTCTGCCTTTTACTTGTTTTGCTTCTCTATCTATCCCCCCCCCCCCCAACTTCTCTCCCTGACCTCTTTTCTTCATCTTTAATTTTTAACCTTTAACCTCATTTTCATTTCGTTGCTCCTCTTCGGCTTCTTCCCTTCTCTGTCTCTCTCTATCTTTTTCTCAAGCCTTTGCTCTTTTACCATCGTTTCTCTGCCCTCTCCTTGACTCTCCACTGAGTGATGAGGTGTCGAGTGACTTAGTGTGTAAAGCCAGTGCCTGGATGTGATCTGAAAATACAATGCGGAGGGAACACATGATGCTGGTGAAAGTGGGGAGAGAGAGAAAGGAAGAAGGTGTATTCCTCGGTGTTATGGGAGGAGGAGATAGGACTTCAAGGAAGGGAGGATGTGGATAGAGGGCAGTGTTGGAGAAGAAGAAGAGGCGAAGGAAAGGTGTGAGGAAGAGTGGGAAGTCAGATGAATTATTGCCTTGGTGCAGCCTCACACAGGATGTTGACTTGTAGTTGATCGCTGGTTGATGGATGTTGATGGACTTAAAGTATTAAAGAGAACATCACTGACAGACAGAATACCAACCAGCACAAAGGTGGATTTTCATTGTGTCTTGAGACTCTGTTTGAACCAATCCTTATCCTTATTCTCAGATCCAGTCAATTTTGTTTCGTCAATATTTGATGAAAAAAATGGATCGGCCTTTCTACAATGTGTCAGACACCACTGGTCCAATTATGACAAAGCTTTCGAATAAGCTCATGGGCTAATTTCTGTGCGTGGGCTGCCCAAGTGACAGCCGCAGAGATCAAACCTGTGGCTTTTCAATTAACCCTCTGAACCCCAAGCAGATTCAGGACGTTCTTTGGCTCCCGTGACTCACTCACGCTGGCCTCAGTCCTGCACCTCTATGGAAACAGCGCCATCATGGCTAGATGTAGGAAGGACTATAAAAATGAAATGTATTTAGTATAACACACTTTTAATACCGTAAATCATAGAAAAGGAAAAAAAAACGCACGTTGAATTTCTTTGATGATTTTATTTTCATTTTATTCCACATTTTTAAATTTGGAATAAAATGTATTCTACAAATACAACATTTTTCCAAGTGCCAAGTGCTCCACATGTTATACATGTCTGACTATTTGCATCCTTACAACTTCTCTCGTCCTCTCAGTGTGAACAGACTGCACTTCAATCAGAGATTCACTGAATTTCCGTCTGGCGAGTGTGGGCCTCAGTTGAGTCATTCATAGTTTCCCAGTTGCACTGATGAGTGCAGAATTTAATTAGTTTTTTTTTAACAGAATCTGGTGAGTGCACTTGGGAAATTTTAAATCAGACATGAAGAATAGAGATTTTGGTGAAATATCATTATTTTAAGCTCAGAAAACATGATTTGACACTATGGTATTTCCAACCACCCAGCATGTTCTTTGTTGTTATATTTTCTTACTTAATTTTATTTTTGAAATTGCCCAACTACAAGACAACAACATGGCTCAACAAGCCCACCGGTGCAGTGCGAGCATCGTGTCGGCCTTGTATTCTAAAACATAGCGTATACGCGGTTTTGCTAATGAGCGTACAGTTACATGATTGTCCTTTATGGCCATCTGTCGCTCTGCCTGCGATCGATCAAGGTCGTGTCAGCTGAGCTCGCTCTGGGACGCCGCTGTGATGAATTCATCATCTCCTCGTACAGTCATGTTCAGTGTTTCCTGACGAGTTCGCCGCCTCGCCGCACGTGTCGTGTGGAAACTTTCCCGTCGCCTCATTACAGGAGACAAGGTCGGGTCAGTCAGTCAGTCAGCGTGCTTCATCTGGAGGCTATCAAACTTCATTGCCGTGTGAGGTACTTAAGGAAATCATTTTCTAAAAGCTGCTCTCTGAAGAGCCAAAGATTTTCAGTTTTGTAAAAGATGTCAAACTTTTCATATTCATTAAAATGATGATAGAAGTCTAACTTTCCTAAGGCTGGGGTTATCATTGACTATTATCTCAGGTTTATAGCTACTAAAAGGAGGGACTTTATGGTCACATTTCCACACCCCTGTCTTAAATTTACTTGAGATCAGTCCAATTCTGATCTTTTTGTTATGGCTCTGGAAGTATAATTCACATATAGGAGAGGAAGTGATTTCATGATGTTTCAGTCCTTAGGGGGTCCCTATAATGTCATCAATGATTTGACTTGAGATTCATCACTCCTGTTTAAGTATATCCAGGACCTGCAGAATGTAACTTGTATGAAGCATATATAACAGGAGAGCTAAATGTCCTACAAGAGGGACAGTAATTCTGCATTTTTGCCACAATATCCTGTCACATTTCAGAGGTCTTTTTGCATGTTTACCTTGTGACCAGTGACAGCAGAATGAATGATTGTATGAGGGGAAGTGGATAGAAGCTATGAATGAGCTGACATACAGAGGAGAAATTGCATAATACAGGAGAAATGGACAGAAACGTAGGCAGGCAGGTGGAAAATGACCCGGCTTTGAGCAAGAAAACATTCCTTCATTCACGATCTGTAGACCTGCTTAACATCAAGCATGAAAGTGGCTATTAACCCTAAGAATACTCATAACCTATACATACATACTGTATGATCAGCCTGACTATTAATGAACTCCTTCTACATTCAGACCTTTCCTGGGAAACCTGGAGCCTGATTTGATCTTCTTCAGTTTATAAATGTATCCAGGTGATTAATGTCTGAACATCCAATGGTACAGAACAAGCATGAAGAGTCACCAAAATGTAAAGAAATGTAGGATTCAAGCTGGGGCTCAGATTTAGCCTTTAAATAAAAAGAGTGAAAACCCAGGAACAGCCAGTTAGTTTAGCTGGATTCATGTCACCATCATGTTGGCCGAAATATTTGCGATTCATGATATTATTCATATAATCATTGAAATATGCATTAAAGCTGTTAAAATCATATTTCAGTGAAGATGGTAATGGCAAGTAATGCAATAACATTTAAAATAGCAACATTGTGTAAATCTGTTATTTCTGGTGATTCTTGGAGGCCTTTTTTAATATCAGGCTCCATTTTTCACTTCTCTATCAAGATAGCAAGCTAGAATGTCTCGTTGAATATATGACATGTGACAGTGTCCATCATTTATCCCGATAATGGAAATTCATAATCAATTATTGTGAGTGAGTTTTATATGCGATGAAACCCGCCCTGTCCCTCGTTGGATTAATAACCAACTTCCGAATTAAATCCCTCATCAAAATGAATATTTCTGCACCTCTAATTAAGTAATTAAATATTTTAAGTAAAACATCTCTCCTCTATGCTTATGAGGTTTTTCTTCTCTTTCACATAGTCTTAGCCTCAGATTCCTCGGGATGCATGGATACAGCAGGGTTGTCCCTAAACATGGGGTTTGGGTGAGCGTTTTTCTCCCACAACTCCACACCACCATGGGTGCGGCTCAGAACACAGCTCTCTCCCTGTGCATCTTTATGTCTGCTCATTATCAGGAAGAGGTCGACGTTGGTCTTCAGGGAGTTAAACTGAGTGGTGGGTGACCTTCGCTGGCTGCGGGCTGCCGTCCAACTCTACAGCTCTGTAAGCAGGCCGACCCGGCAACGCTACAGCCTCAGCATGACTAATGAGACTGATTCAGACAGCGAGAGGGAGATACTATCCTCTGTGTGTGTTTAGGACTCACTTTATCTCCCTTTTTGCTGCGTCTCTCCTCTCTGTACTTCTCAGAGAGCTCATTTGTGTGTGTCCACCTCTTATCCCGGCCTCCAAAGAAGAAGGAAAAAAACCCAACAGGAAACAAACAGAGGAAAATGGGCCGATAATAAGCTGTGTGTGTGTGTGTGTGTGTATGTGTTGCATTGTCTGCAGAACCACAAGGTGGACGTCGGATGGAAAATTGGCTGCAATAACAGAGAGCAAGAAGACTCTTTTGTGATTGCCCCTTTTCTCTCTCTCCTTCTCTCTCTCTCTCAATCTACCTCTCTCTCCCACTGTGTCTCCATTTTTCTCAGAGCATAATAGTGTTTATTAATATTTATCAGTGTTGATCACTGCTGGCCAGGATTATAGTCTATTTCTGTGGCAGTTTGTATTCTGTCTTCCAGGCGGCTGGTGACTTGTGGTGGTGGTTGTGTGTGTGTGTGTGTGTGTGTGTGTGTGTGTGTGTGTGTGTGTGTGTGTGTTCGTACTTGTTTTTGTCTCCACTTCTCTCGCTCTCTATCTCTATTGTATCTTCAGTCTCATTACCATTAGCTTGCGCCTCAGTGGATGGATCACCCACACGTTGCATCACCACTGCTGCTGGGGGAATCAAGGCTCCAGTGGCCCTTGCTTTCATTCTGCACACTAATATTGTGTGTATACACCTTAATATTGGGCACAGCAAAGATATCGGATGAGGATGACCTCACAGTGACCGAGTTAGTCTCTTATCCTAGCAGGATAATGCATATCGATCAGGATATTCCCACGATATCTACAATACTGCTGGGTTTGTGTTTGGGGTTTTTATAGAGTGGAGAAATTAGAGGAAGCAATTTCAGGCATTTAGGATACCGGAGGTGTAAGTCCCATTCATTTTCACCAGGGGCTGAAAGGTTTTCTGACGAGTTGGAGCACTTCCAGTTGGCTTGCATGAGTAAGAAGCCGTCCCAGTTGAATCATCAGTGCAAAAGATGAGCAACTATATTGTTAAACAGATTGTTCTTTGAAAAATATAAAAACTGCTAGCTGTGCAGATAGAAATGTAGGGAGCATTCTAATTAAGAAAAAGTTCAAGCTTAAGATGATGTTGTGTGCATTTTAGACAGGGGGCTGAAGCCAAAGACTACACTTTGTAGAAACCCCATAATACATTCAGCTGGTTGTCCATTTCGCAAACATGGTGCCCATTGCAAATACTGTAAAAATATGATGATTTGTCAGAACTGTAGAAGAGGTATTGATTGATTTTTGGCCCAGAAATAAGCTGTAAATGCACTGACATATTATCACCTTACAAAGTTGTTAGAGTGAACCTGTTAGCAAACAGATGCCTCTTCATATCATTTTTATCCGGCAGACAGGAAGCATTATTATCATTCATTTGGAGTTGAGTGGAATCCATTCACTCCTGCTTTTAGCTCTGTTTGTTCTACACAAATCCTGGGGGGAATATCTGTCTCTTCAGCTGCTAAACGCTTTGCAATGCACATCAGCTCGTTGGCTGTCTGCTGTTTGCTGCTGAAGAGGCAATAGGGGTCGAGGAGCCGATGCAGACGAGAGCTGTGAGAATGAATCAAAAAGGAAGAGATGTGTACAACCAAGACCTAAAAATACCAAGTAGACGTACTGCTTTCAAATTGCAATTGCTCCAATCTATGAACGAGACGTCTGTGTTGCTATGACTGCCCATCTTGTCTTTTGGATGATGTGCCAGTGTCCTCGACGGGAACAAAGCCTGATAAGCTTTCAAAATAAGAGGTGCTTAACTCCTGGCTCAAGAGACAAGGCGTGTCTTGGCGTGCCCCATTTATGGCCGTTGTTAGGTGGCAGAGCAGGTGAAAGAGCTGTGAAAAACACAAAATGTGTTATCCCAGGCCACAGGAAGAACGTCTCCCGTATTTTCACAAAGTATGTTTTTATGACTCAGCGGGAGAGTAAGTGACTAGTAAGGATGAATTTTGCCTGGCAGCGCAGTGATAAATACATGCAGCGGCGGGGTGAATTGCTGTCAAATACTATCTAGTCTTCAGCCCGTTGAGGGAAATGCTTTTTGATGAGGTGCAGTTTTCACTCCTGCCTCTTGAGACCTTTTGATTCATGGTGATGCAGCAAAATGTGACATACCTTGAGGCATTCCAATGAATTCAGCTCTCATACTTCCCAATGTGCTTTTGTCTGATATTGGATTCCAACTACAGTATGAATCGTGCCTGTTAACTAAATGTACCGCACAATGGTGTTCATTGTTAACTCGAGCACTTGACAAAAAGGATTAATGGCTGCTTTAGACTCATGAGAGTTCAGCTTGTTGTGGATTTGGGGTATTTTTGGAGCTTGTGGCTGCTTAGCCTGAAAGCTGTGTGGACCTGAAGTGACCTTTTTTAGGGAAACTCCCAATAGTCTTCAAGCTACACTGAGCAGAAACATCAGCAGTGATGCTGCTGTAAGTTTAAGAACGTCAGTATTTGAGTGTCACGTTTCCAAACGAACGGCTCTGTCCTCTCTGTGTCAACTTTAATGAGTCCACAAAGGATATGCTTAAAGTTTTCAGGACTGAAGAAGTCTTTAATGAGAGGTGAAACGTCTTCAAATACCGAAAGCAAGTCCAGTTGGCTACGATAAAGCTTTCAAAAGAATGACTTCTTCCCCTTACCCGAACCTGTGCCGGTCGTCCAGGACACAAATCTCTGCAGCACACTTGCAAACTGCTGTCCTGCAGCATCTAATGAAGAGTGTAATTATTTATTGATGGGCATTCAGGCTGTGTTTGTACAGGCGTTTGTGTGGGACATGAGACATGAGTGCGGGGGCGGGGGGGGGGGGTCTGAAGTGGTCCGTCCCAGCTGTGTTTGGGTTGTCCTGCTAGCTGCTCAGTAGGTGCTGTGAAATGAGATTAAAGATTAAAAGACATGTTTTGACGTCGTATTTCTGTCTGTGGGTGTGGAAATGAAACACACACACACACCCACACACACGGTAGTAAACAGCTTACATGGATGGAGTGCAAATAAATTAATTTCACCAAACTCTATATCAATATTTCGTCATCATAATTTGTACTTCAAATATTTGAAAAAATACTAAATAAATAAGTCAGGTCAAAAAATGACCTTTGCTTTCAGTGATTTAGTTGTTCTGGTATGTATCTTAAACATGATTTTCCAGTAGGAACAATACTTGATAATTATGTGTGATAACCAACAGTACCGACTGCTATCTGCTAAACAGGAGACTGTCTCTTCTAAACAACAACGGTGGCTTCTAAAGAGGTTAGCGTAGATCCTTAAATAGTATCAATTGCGTCAGAACTGGAGAGTGTTTCTTCATTGAAAGAAGAGTAATTATGGCATTGGGGGCTTTTCTCTATGGAAATGGTGTTTATCCAATCACCTGCCAAGTGTCTGTAGCGAGTGCCTGCTCTTTTCTCAAAAGAAAGTGGCGACGACAATGTCGTGGTCAATAATCGGATAAAGAGGGTCTAAATTGAAAAAACAAAAATCTTAATTGGCATCCTTTTTATCCAGTACTATTATCATCTAAACAAGTCGTTGAAGTTGTTGAGCACCTGTTATGTGTCATTAATCATGACTCAAATAACCACTGTTGCTGCTTTGTGCATGTTGTGGAAGTTCAAGATACGCCGGTAAAACCAAACGACATCCTGTCTGAGTTTATATCATCATCCAGAGGTGCTCCTTGAATTAAATTGAGCTCTATTCACTGTGGATAGCAAGCCACTCGTCAACAGGTTTATTACAACGGTATGAACACAAAACAAACACTTTTGTTGTGTTTTAATTGCAATAAACGGATATAAAGGGGGCTGAAAGAACAATATAATGACAACAACGGTTTGTTAGGACTGTCTTGTTTTCTGAATGGAGGTAGGCTGATTTGAGCTGGGGTTTGCAAACAATGTAGCTGCTCCATCAACACAAAATACCGTCATCTAGGCACAAATGTGGCAGCGACGTTGTTTTTACCGTAGACAGTCTCTGGTTTCTACACATAGTTTTCTTCATTCTCTGTATTAATGTGAAGTTCTATTATAGGCTTTCATGTCACAGCGTCATGTAGAATTTGTGTTATTGGCACCATTCGCACCACATCATTAGCGTCTGATCACATCTATTTACGTATATTTGAGATTTTGCATTGACTTCGTATGCAGTAGCGCCACGGGAAACCTTTGCTTGCCGTTTGGTGTGAACGCACCTTTACAGTCACTCTGAAACTCTGCGTTAACAAGCCGATAGCTCTTCTGCGTGCTTGTACTGTCATGTTCATGTATGTGTATAGTTTGAGCCATTCTCCTCTGTTTCAGTCGGTGGCAGCTACTTCCACTAAACAGCGGTACAGTGCAGTGTCTTTCTGGCTCTCATATTTGGGTGAATCCCTGTCGTGGTCTGTTGAAATTGGATTATAGCTGTCAGGGAAGGCTTTAGTTCAGATTATACAGATTATGGTTTGCATTGCTCAGATGGACAGCGCTGTTTAAAAAGCATCATCTGGCTTCTGTTACATAGAAAGAGCTTTTTGGCAAACGTGCACACGTGATGTTTGCCTACATTTGTATAGATGGATGAGAGGGTCGACAGCAGAGTAGGTTAAGAAACGGCCGGTATTCTATTAGCATGCATTAAATACTGCACAGATCAGGACTGATCCCAGGACTAGCTGTTTTATGAATATCTAAACCTCTAGAGACCCATCTAGTTGACTATGTACAGACAACCAGACAAAATATGAATATAATATTATTACGTACATACTTAAGAATATAATACTATTTCAAGATGTAATTCCATGTATATAATATACTGTTTAGAGACAAATAAGCTATTAGATTAGTTGAGATGCAGCTATCAATAGAGACCTTAAAAAATTTGTGTCTGACTCAAATGCAGCTGAGATTAGAGTATTAGAGTTTTTTATACACAAGTGGCCAATACTGATGAAAATCTTAAGTATAAACATGTGTTTTTCTAGAGTATGCTAGTTATAATGCCATAAATCATAAACAAACAGGGAAGCGAAATATCAAACAAATGCTTACTCATTTTAAAGGACACAGAATATGTAGAATAGAAGTGATTTTGATGAATCTAAATCTAAAGATAAGTTCTATTTTTACACATTCTTGCTATAACAAATGTTTTCTTTTTGTTTCTTTTTTCGAAAACAAGCCTTACAAATACACTGGTAGGTTTTGAGACTTTTGGTCCTTGTGGATGTATGAAATCTTAGATCAGAATATGATCAAAGTCATTCTCCCTCACGAGTACCCTTTGAATTGCACTGAAAACACTCCAAACAATAAGCTGAAAACACACGGTACAGCAGGCATCACTGCTGTCATCACATGTTTACTGTGCCAGAAAAGCGACGTGCCAGGCTGGAGCTTTCTATGTGGAATTAGCTGGAAGTGGAAGGCCGGGGCTATCAGGGGTAAAGGGAGCTGCCGTCCCACTGTGGCACATTAACCTATATGGCCAACTGACACTGGGGTGTTGGAGCCAAGCCCTCTCTTCCCTCAGAGCTCTGTCGCTCAGGGATTCCTCCACTGTGTACGTTTTGTTTTTCTGCACACCTCCATGAAGCTATGACCCAGAAATGTTTCCCACCGGGACTCAGTCTCGACAAACGCAGAAACTGGCAGGGAATTAAAATCTGCTCCACCTTGTTTTATGTTGTTTCCTCTTCAGTTCACCAGTGTGGCACTTAAAGCAATCGACTAGCATTCAAAATCCAGCCTCCTTGTTTAAACTCTACAATTAAAGTAATTATCCCAAAAGAGTTTTCAAGGTGTTTAAAGTATATTGAGTGTGAAAAATATTGGAGCTGATGAGGCCTCCTGCAAGCACTGATCTCTGTGTTAAATAATGGAGGAAGGAAGGGGGAAAGAACTTGGATAGGAAGTTAGACAAATGAGAAATAGCGTGATTATTACCAGGCCTGGGCAGATTATTTCATTTTTTGCCTGCACACATGAGGTGAGCAGAGGGAAAGAAAGAAAGAAAGAAAGAAAGAAAGAAAGAAAGAAAGAAAGAAAGAAAGAAAAACAGTTTGAAACTGTGTGAGAACTGTGGGACATGCTATTCAGTGTCATAAACAAAAACAAAGAAAAAAACCTCCCCTTGTATTGGGATCACTAAATATTTTCACACGCACATGTTCACACTTATTGGTTGCAGCAGGTCAGTCAAGCGTTGTATGTTTTTCATTCAAAACGTTTGTGCTATTTGCATTGGAACATCTGTTTTGAATCACGGAGGGGGATGCAGAAAAAAAGTGAGATGAAAGAAAGAAACTAGAGAAAAGAACGAAGGAATCCAAGAATGAAAGAAAACCAAATAGTTTGTATCGGTAGAGACGGAGGAAACCAACAGAGCCAGGAAACTGCGGAATAAATGGAGCTGCAAAAGAAATGTTGATCTCTTGGCATCCCAGCTATTCCTCCGACTCTGACCTATGGGGCTGTAGTCTCTCTCCTTCGCCTGCAGCTTCTCGTTCCACCAGAGCACATCTCCTGGCTGCCAGGCTCTCCCTCCATCTCCATTTAATGCTCCTCATTTCACCCAAGCCAAAACAACAGATGCTGAAATGTCAAAGTGCTTCCCCTCCTCTCACAAACTCACAGAAAAGTAAAGAAAAAGAAAAAACATTTACCAAAAAAGAATCGGAAGCAGGCAGTTCCTTCTCATGGCACTGATTGAGAAACCAAACCAATAGTCTTCATGGCCATTTGCCCTATGAAATACAACCAGTGATGCCAGTGCAGCCAAGAAGGTTAAATGTTCAGCTGTTTTGCAAGAGGAATGACCGTGTGAAGGGAAAGACTGATGCGAAGATTAATTGGATTGTTTTTCTCAATAATCTGCCAGATAAGCGAACAAAATGGTGTTTTTTCTCGTCTTTGCACTGGTTAAAACAATATTATCCTTCTTCCGATTGTATTATTACCAATAGTTAAGTACAAAATCTTCAATTGAAATTTGCCATTTGTGGAACTTAATTATGAAGTGCACCCTGTGTTTGCATTGAGAGTTAAACATTGGTAAAGATTAAATATGACAATTTATCTTCTTTCAACAGAATTATATTGTGATGTCCTCATATATCGAGTTATCGTGATACACAATTAGTTTGTCCAAATTCAGGAATAACAAGAACATAGTGATTGAAGTTTCTCTGAAAATCTAATGTGAAATTCTTATATATATTGGGACCAATGTTTGACTGTTGCACTTTACATTAGCACTAAGTTCAATGCAATTAACAAATTGGACTCCAACTGGCAACCTTCCAGTCACAAGGTCATCCAACCTCGACGCTCCCAGAAGACAAGGACGCGGTGCTCTCTGTAGACACATTAATGATGAGAATAATGTGCCACGGTCCACTTGGGACCCACATGTTGGGGGGTTTCAGCAGCAGTGAGCAGTATGTTCTTCATTCATTCAGCTTTATTGTTCAACTCCTGTGTGCCTCCAGCCAAGAATGCTGATGATAGGAATACCCCAGTGGCGTTAAATCAACATGCATGTAAACTCGAGCTGAAAATGAAAAAGATTGTATCGCTTCACTTGATGACTTCATCTGAGAAAATACTTTTCATTGTATTTTATCACACAGGAGTGCTTTGCCACATGGTCACACATAGACTCTTCATTTTATTACCAGAAAACATGCTATATCGTGATATATGAATTATCGAATTATGAAGGGATCAGGATAGAAGATTTGGTATCACCTCGCCCTTTTTACCTATTTGCAGTATTTCTCCCTAAACAGTTTGACTTTGAGGGATTGTTGAATGCATTAAAACAGTTGTAAATCACAGGTCCCGGTCACAGCTGCTTTTGGTTACTTTTATAAAATAACTTTCTGTTTGCTCAAACTGTCAAGTTGCAGATTGGTTGATGGATAGATGTCATGATGTTATTGGTTGGTACGAGCTGATGTAAACATGTGTCATTTTTTCTCCTGCAGGAGGAAAAAAAACGGATTTTGATATAAAAATACAAATGAATTGATTTTTTTGTAATTTTTCCACATACATTGTCAAACAGGTGAACAATATAACAGGGGATCTGAAAGGGTTAAAACAGCCCTTTTGATATCAGCTCAACTTTAAAGGATTGCGATAGAAAGCAGGTGCCGTTCATTACGATTGGCTCCATTGCTCAATAGAGGTCTTATCCAGAACAGACATTGATGACAGCACACTCCCGTCTAACATAATCAAGATTCAAGCTGCTTTCTTCTACTATTTTAAAGATACAAAGGCTGGTGGTGACAAATTGTGTCTTATGCATTTTGTGCTTATCCTGCTATAACAGCTAATATACCGGCGGGCTTTGTGTGTGTGTGTGTGTGTGTGTGTGTGTGAGAGAGAGAGATGCTCATAATCCTGTTGCCATTAGAGAGACTGCTCAGCCAGATGTCTGCACAAAGTCCACTGTGTGTGTGTGTGTGTGTGTGTGTGTCTTACAGCGGCGGTACACTCCCCCCCCCACCACTACACACAAACTCTGTCTCACCCACAGGCACACAACTGCACATTAAACAACAATGGAATGTGTGTGCACATATACTTGTGTGTGTGTGTGTGTGTTTTGTTTAAGCAGGTCAAAACTTCAAGTGTCCCAGTCTGTTAGACAGATGTCTAAGATCCCTGCTGCACCCCCTGTCTCTCTCTCTCTCTCTCTCTCTCTCTCACACACACACGCACACACAAACACGCATTTCTTTGTCTTTCATATACACCGACAAACAAACACGCACACACAGACCCTCACTCATTAACAACCAATTAGAGAGCAGATATTGGCTCACTGGAGGAAACTAAAGGCCAACCAACGATGTTCTCCGCTTCCAACGCCAAGTCACAAATACCTGGATGCAGGCCAAGTGTGTGTGTGTGTGTGTGTATGTGTTATTGACTTCTTTTCCCCAAGTTTGGCAGTCCAATCTCATCTCCATTCTTTATTAAAGAACACACACACACACACACACACACACACACACACACACACACACACACTAACCCTCACATAATTAAATGCATTTTTCTACTCTGCAAGACTTGTTGTTCATTGCATCAGCCGGGTGTCTCAGTAGTACCACTCTCGCTTCAACGTTATCTTTCTCACATGGGAATGTGGCACGATCTATGCATAACACAGACGCACACACACACACACACACACACACACACACACACACACACACACACGTTCATTCTCCATGGGTTTGGAGCAACTTGTTTATGCCAGTATTGGATGAGGGGATGCTTGAGACATTTGGCTCTCTGGAGAGCATGTTGACAAAATCTCTCTCACTCTCCCTCTCTGTTTACCTCAATCACTGTCTCAGACTCGCTCCTTCTCTTTCCAACTCTGTCTTTGTCATCTGATTTTCGGCGCTCGCTTGCATCTCTGCAAATGAACAAAGATTTGAAACAATAAAAAGCTGACAATTTGAGTTTATTGGACAGATATTGACGGTTTTATTCTCAATAAAGGCTGAAGGGATTTGAAAGCGGAGTTAGAGAGAGCACAAACAGCACGGTAACAATGGTTGCTATATGGCTTATAATGGCTTTTTTAAGGCGGAGTGAAGGTCGAATTAATCGAACCTGATGTGCATGAAAATACTTTTCCATAAAAGGAGATCTGATCTCAAACTGAACCGAAGACACATCCGAGCTTAAACACTCGACATAGACTACATTTAGTGAAATTATCACTGTCTTGACCTCTTGGCACAGAAACCAATATTTCATCATTCCTGCCGGCTCTGTTTGTTCCATCTCAATGTAAGACTTACAGATTTACAGCTTACGTTTGCATTTGCATAGTAATCTTTTAAGCAGGCTTTTAGGCCATGGACAGAAAGCAGTATTTTGGTCATTTTTGCCTGTTTTCAGTTGACTTATTTACATATTTGCACATAACATCATCATAGCTAAGTGGGCAATGAGGCAACACACTGTCTTAGTTTAATAGTATCAATTAATCTAAAGTTAATTCAAGAGCTGCATATACAGAATTTGTTTTTGTTATATATGGGCACACCAATAAACCACTATAAAGTCAAAGGTTACACTCTTTTACAGTGAAAATGATTTTTATTACAGGGTTTGCTGGTCTAGAAACACAATTTGCTCTTGTTTTATATTGTTTGCCCATGACTCTTTATATTTTTAGATATGTGGCGTTATAGATAGAATGATGTAGGATTTTTTTCACAGATTGGGATGAATAATAACACTCATAATAAAAATGATTGTCATGAATCTCCATTATAATCGTGAATGTCATCACAAGGGGAAAATACAGGAATTATCATGTAAGAAAGAACAGACTGTTAATATGACAATACATTGATATAGTTTTAATTGATTTATCCTTTATTCATGCAGAGGGATATTATTTAAGAAAATGATGTGTGTCCTATCTTTGATGAAAGTGAAAGTGAGATAAAGTGATACCATATTTTAATTATTGCACTCCATTTTTAAGATTTTAAGCATATTTTGTTGATTATTGGGAGGATATTGCAATTATTTTGTCCAGAGTAATCGTGACATGGCATTTTAAGATCTTTTGTGGCCCAGGATCAAAAAGTGTCTCGAGTTGAACAATTAATTGATTAATTGAGTTTTTTTTCAAATTCATCCTCGTGATGCAAAGAATGCCTTGATTTATTTCCTTACGTGGTGAACAATTTAAACTCCCTCTGTCTCTCGCTCGCTTGAACTCTTGAGGCTCATTAGTGGCAACAAGAGCGCTGTTGACCCTTCGCCTTCCCCTGTCTCTCCTCCCTGTTTCCCCACTTTTCTTCTCCTTTTTGTCTCTCCCCATGTCCTCTCCTTTCTCTTCATCTCACTTGCCCCACGCTTTCCCTCATCACCCCATCATCATTCACCCAGCAAGAGTTTGGCAGGAGTGTGTGTGTGTGTGTGTGTGTGTGTGTGTGTGTGTGTTGCCTGAGGCTAGTCTGTGCCTGTGCATAGCAGAGGTCTTCAGCAAGGACAACACAGTCCTCAGGGACTCTGTCCTTGTCTAACCCCCTGAAAATAGAACAAAGGTGTTAGTGTATGTGTGTTTGTGTGTGATGCTATACAGTGTCCTGAGTATGAGCTATAGCTTGTAATGATAATAATAATAATAATAGCACGGTCAGAGGTCCAGTAGGCCAACAGGGACAAGCTACGTCCAGCTTATAAAAGCACTAATAAAAGACTACTGCAGGTCACCTTATGTTAGAGACACACTAAAGGATTATTGCCGATTTACACCAAACACTGTACAACCACCCATCTGACCATTCAGTCACAGCCTTTTTAAAATGATAAATCCGAATACGATAAATACGAATGTGGAAGACAGGATTGTTCTTCAACTACGAGTTGAATTGAAACCTCAGTGGCTGAAAGTAGACAGGAAACGCCTGCTTACTTTTAAATTATTGTAAGTATGATTCATTAGGCCCCAATAAAAGACACTTTTGATATTTACAAAGGGGTATCGTTTATTACCATTTGTTCAGTACTTCTCTGTTAAATGAAAAATAAACTTAAATTTAGCTATCAAACGAACTTTGACTTTGGTATTGGTAAGAGTTGCCACCACTGGGCTGGGTTTATTCTGCTTTGTTACTGATCCCAGCTTTAATATCTTTCTAAAAATGAGCTTTGCATAAAAACAAGCTGGCATTATTTTGTAGTTTTAATTGTGAAATGGACATACCCTTTATTTACACGTGTCATTTGAAGTCTCTTATATCCAGCCTAAAATCCCTTTTATTTATACTTAGCCACAAGCATGGCACCTTTTTCCAGTCTGGGCGTTAGAATAAACAGAGGGCGATCAAATGATGAAATGTGTCGTCGACCCGTCACCGTAGAGGAATGATAGAGCAGGCAGACTACAGGAATTACACGTCTACAAGACACACAACAGTTAGCAGATGTCAGGTCTGTGTGAAGCCACATTTGTCTGCAGCGGAAAAAAAAAAAAACGTCGACTGAACGCTCCACTGTGCCTCAATCTGAGCTGTTGACTCTATGGTAATGATGCAAGTCAGGCTAAACATAACAAACCATTAGCGTCCTCAGCATGCCGGCGATCTCACTTCTGTGTGTGCGAGCTCCACAGACACTGGGAATGCAGATTAGTTTACAAGTGCGAGGCACCGGCATAAATAAATCCAGGGTAATGATGTAATTATAAGCTACTATAATAAACAATTCATACTCCGCTCATGTTCCTTAAGACTTTTGATTTTGGACTTTTGGTTTTTGATACAAATACATCTTTTTTTGTTCCCTGCTCAGCCTGATGGAAAGACAACTGCAACAGCATGCAGTTATTCATCTCTACAATCATGTGACCTGTAAATGGTTTAAGCCCAACATCATCATCCTGATGATGCTTTTAATGGAAAGAAAGTGTCCGTGTTTGTCTCAGAGAGCTGCAAACATGTGAAAGCAGAAAAAGAGAAAAAAGAGTTACCCTTTGGGACAGAGATGATTTCTCACTGACTAGTGAACCTTGAAAGAAAAAAGGGAGGAAGAGGAGAAATATGTGGAGCCAGAGAATAAAAAAGAGAAGGGAATGAAGAACAGGATTAGCAGGAGGAGGATGGAAGGTAAAGAAGATAAAGAAATAGACAGGAAATGAGGGAAAGAAATGAATGGAGGTCTGGTTCTGCTCCATCTTTATCAAAGGAAACAAATTCAAACTCACTCACTGAGCCACGTCCATCTCTCTTTCTTCTTTCCTTCTCTTCATTTCTGCATTTTTAGTCACTCCTCTTCATATCTGCCTCCATCCCTCCCTTTTGTCCTACTTTCTTACCCCCAAATTACTTGCAAAACAGCTCCCAGATTGAGAACATGTTTATGTAAAAGAAACAAAAGCTTTATGTTTGTGTCTCCCTCTCTCCCTTACTTTGTGTCTTTGTTCATTGAAGTCAAACTATATATATATATATATTTCTTAGCCTGCTTTCATGGTTCATGGATGTAAATACAACATTCAGCCCTAATTCCAGTTTCCCCCCTCAGTTGTAGCAATTAAAAGCCAGACTGAAAACAGGAAGTAAGCGACAGCCACAAACAGCTGTTTTATGTCTGTCCCTCAGCAGATTTCAGAGAACTGAAAGAAAATTAAACATATCGAGCACTGCAACTACTAAAATACAATTGAAAATAAATTAAAAGATAAACACATACACTATGTTGCCAAAAGTATTCGCTCACCTGCCTTGACTCGTCATATGAACTTAAGTGACATCCCGTTCTTGGTCCATAGGGTTTAATATGACGCCGGTCCACCCTTTGCAGCTACAACAGCTTAAAATCTTCTGGAAGGCTTTCCACAAGGTTTAGGAGTGTGTTTATGGGTCTTTTTGACCATTCTTCCAGAAGTGTATTTGTGAGGTCACATACTGATGTTGGAGGGAAGGCCTGGCTCTCAGTCTCCACTCTAATTCATCCCAAAGGTGTTATATTGGGTTGAGGTCAGGACTCTGTGCAGGCCAGTCAAGTTCATCCACACCAAACTCTCTCATCCATGTCTTTATGGACCTTGCTTTGTGCACTGGTGCACAGTCATGTTGGAACAGGAAGGGGCCATCCCCAAACTGTTCCACAAAGTTGGGAGCATGGAATTGTCCAACATCTCTTGGTATGCTGAAGCATTCAGAGTTCCTTTCACTGGAACTAAGGGGCCAAGCCCAGCTCCTGAAGAACACCCCCACACCATAATCCCCCTCCACCAAACTTTACACGTGGCACAATGCAGTCAGACAAGTACCGTTGTCCTGGCAACCGCCAAACCCAGACTCGTCCAACAGATTGCCAGATGGAGAAGCGAGATGCGTCACTCCAGAGAACGTCTCCACTGCTCTAGAGTCCAGTGGCGGCGTGCTTTGCATTGCACTTGCTGATGTATGACTTGGATGCAGCTGATCGCCATGGAAACCATTCCATGAAGCTCTCTACACTGTTCTTGAGCTAATCTGAAGGCCACATGCAGTTTGGAGGTCTGTAGCTATTGACTCTATTTACTGCAGAAAGTTGGTGACCTCTGTGCACTATGTGCCTCAGCATCCTCTGACCCCGCTCCGTCAACATGGTTTACGTGGTCTACCACTTCTTGGTTGAGTTGCTGATATTTACCTTACTCCAAATCAGTTATAAATCCTGATTTATTGGGAGAAACCAAGACAGACATTCAGCACCCTCATAAAGTCAGAATGGAAAGATAATTTGTCTAAGAACCACATATTCGAACCTCCATGATGCTTCAGCTGTGCGATTGGCATTGATTTTGGCTTTTTAGATCGAATCTTTGAATGTTAGGGTCACCCCAAGTTTAATGGCACCGGACTGGACGATTAGCGCAAGCAAGTGCTTACCTCAATGAACTGACTCCTTATAGTTAAATAACTGGAATGGAAGGAAATGCGCAAAAAAAGGCTTTATCTAAATTACTACATTTGTATGGGAACTTCACCTATCTACCATGCACTGCATGCTCTTTAGTGTGTGCGGCGTGTGCATGTACATCAGTTCAATTTCCTTTCGTTGTTAAATCTCTTGTAGTTGTGTGGACCTGAGGTTGTGTGTTATAGTACGCTGTTCAGTATGTGTGTAGAGTACGCGCCTGTGTGGCGTGAGGTCACCATGGTAATTTAGATGCAGACGATTACCTCTGTTACCCATGTTTACGCTGCACACCTCCTGATGTGAACATAGCTATCACATGCTTATAATGATATGCCTATTACACACACACAAACCCGAACACACACACATTCATAAATCAAGCGTGACATATCAACATATCAGCATGGCGATGCGCCTGTACCAGACACTTTGATTATGATATGCTAATCTGACCTATAATTTACTTCCCGTCGCATCTCTGTCATCTCCTCCAGTGTCCTGCTCCTGTTCACCCTCCCCTCAGTATTTCGTTCCGGCTCCATTTGATTTACTCACTGTATTGGCTGGTCTCTTATTAGAAACTACATTGCCAAAGCTGTATACAAAGAAATCAATTTTTAAAACATTAGCAAGCAACGGTTCATCCATTCAAACCATGCTGAGATGCTTAATTGCTTGCTTTGACATCGTGTACTATGAAATAATCAAAGCCTGTAATGCAGGGAAGACATTCATCACACAAGCTGAAACCACACACTGGTTGGATGGTGCTTTTTGACCTCAATAAAAGACAAATATCACAGTCTCCGCCTTTTGTATTAGTTTACTTTTCAAAAAGGTTTTTTTTCAAGGGAGTTGAGAAAAAGTAAATTTTTCCAGTGACGCCCATTAATTTCCCACCATTTCTAAGTAAATCTGCAGCGGCTTGGCTTCGCTCCAGCGCCATAAAACATCTACTAAGTGCCGGGGAGATCG